>CM022761.1:386837-451837 GCA_012411365.1 Ameiurus melas | reverse complement strand
GTCTCCTGTTCAAATGTTTCAGAGATAGAGCTTACAGTTACCCACTTTATCTGAAAAACATCTTCAGTGCCTCAGATTAACAAACTTCAAAAACCTTCTCTTCCAAAAATAAACTCCCCTGAAAGAGGAGAAAGGTGTTTGTCCTCACAAAGATCTGAAATCATGTCTCACACACACAGGGAAACCACAAAACCTACCCACTAACCACACACACACACACACACACACACACACACGAAAGTAAACAGTATTACACAAAGTCTGGTGGAAAACACAAAGGAAACACCTGAATACAAACAACGAGGAGCTGAAAATACACCGCGGTATTCTGAACAGAGCTTTGATTTGCTGCGCCACATCTGGACAACATCTGCGTGGCATGTGAAAAAGTAGGATGTGAAAAAGAAAACGCGGGAATGCTCGAGTGCGTCAGTCAGTACGAGTCCTCGGGAGGTCATTTATTCCCACTGATGAGACTCGAGAGACTCAGTCACACGCGGGAGCGGAGGTAAACCGTGCCTCTGTAGCTGGGACAGGTTTTTGTTTTATCCGACTCGGATGATCACGAAGACAAACACACTGTTACCACGATTACCGAAACCAGACGCGCTCACACTCTTTATACTCAGATCCAAAGATCAATAATAATAAATTAATAAATAACACACATTTAAATGAAACCAACCAAAACGTAACTAAATCAAACAGACTGACCAATAAATACAAACAAGAAACTAAAGCGAAACGTTTGTGTACAAACACACGCAAAAAACAAAAACAAACAAATATAAAGAGCCAAAACAAAATCAAATCAAACATTCACGCAGTACGGAAACAATCGGTCTACAATGCACGCCTTTAGACTGGGGGAGGAAACCGGAGGACCCCGAGGAAACCCCCGAAGCACGCGGAGAATGTGCAAATGAATTTATTTTCATTAACAATGAACAGATCGTTATTTAGAACAGTTTTTAATGCGACACTCCTCAGAGTTTCTCAGCAACACTATACATCGTGTATCGAAGAAACGTCGTCGAGAACGGTCATGTTTTTTTTTCCTTTTTGTCACGTCGCTTCAACTCGATACGCAGCTCCTTCATTTTATAAACTGCCCGACCGTCCGGTCCGCCATCTTGTTCTCGGTCGGCTTCCAGGTCGAGTCTCGGAGTGAGAATAACTGCAGCTGGACGTAAACGCCTCGTCCGTTCCACGTTTAAGTGAAAAAAGGGAGAAAAAAAGCGTGGGGGAAGTCGTAAATGCTACAAGCTGTAACCGTTGTCACCTCAGGTAAGAGATCATTATATATAAACACTCACATATAAATATGAAAAACAGGTAAGACCGGTGTCACACACTCCTTCACCTCAAATACACTCGACATCGCTGCAGCTCCTCTTCCAAAAACAGGGGGAAATAATGTGATGGGATTCACACACACACACACACGACTCCTGGAAAAATATCTGCTACCCATATAACCGGCGATCTCATCCATCAGAGCGCCACGTCAGCACTGGAGCCGTGTCTAACAGCGGTACGATTATAAACCTCTTCAGGAAGCTGTAACGTAGCGATATCACCCGTCTGTCACGGTGGGAAGTAACGAGCTTTCGACTACATTTTCTAGAACTGCTGCACATTGTGGAAGTTCTGCAGCTCTTCTGCTCAGGATAGTTTCACACTACACCGTGTTCTCACTCAAACGCCGATCTGGGTCAGAATTAGACGTGCGATAGCGATGATCGCAGCCAGATAAACGCAGCAGGAGACCGAGTTCGAATCCTGACGATGCCACAGCTCTCTGTTGCCAGGAGACAAGAGGGGGACAACTCGACTGTGTTCTGTGGCCTTACCGTCTTCTCATCAATCACAGCGACGCCAGAACATCTGCATGTCTGCGAGTCCGTGTATGAGGAAGAGGGCCGACTGCGGGACAACCGGTTTACCTCTCTTTAGAAGAAAGAGTTTATAACGGGTTTGAGGTCTGATAACAGAACACACTAGGTCCAAGTTAAAACTGTTAATAAAGTTCCCGAGGTCCGGATTAAACCCATTCGATCCATGTGACGGTCAAACAGGATACAGGAAATCCGCTCGAAATACAATCACTAGGATGGGGTGTGATTTCCATAACTAACTTATTTGTAACGCGGCTCTACACGTCCGTGGCGGTTGTTGCTGCTGGAAAATGTTAGTGTTGCAGTGCTAAAACTGTCCTGCCAACCACAGCCATTTCTAATGTGGGTTCAGTGTGCTTTAAATACACACACACACACACACACGTTTCAGACGTGCTGCATGCATCTCCGCTCTCATAACAGCGACGATATTCATATTTCATATATTCTGGTTGAATCCGTGTTTACGTCTTTCTCTAAACGCCGTAAAGAAAACGGGAGGAGCTAAAACCCTGTGCATTTATTGCATCATACAATACGAGCCTATCAGGTGCAGTTATGTAAATTAAGACCACATTCCGGGGGCGGTTCCTTATTTGCATACTCATGAATATGTGAGCAAATGTGCTTTTTATTGTGGCCATGATCCATGTCCGATATTCAAAGTCCCCGGACTACGCGAATAAAATAAACTCCGTGAATGTGTGCGCGAATGAGAAAGCAGTACGGATGGACTGTCTTGTTTACTTGTTGCTGTGAGTGACTGTAGATCAGACTCTCACTCATGGACACAGAACTACTCCCCATCACCTGGGTTTGGAGAGATCCGGACACCTGTGAGACGCCGAGTGAGGAGAGAAAACACCAGTTAAAAACACCAGCACACACTCGGGTTCTTGTCACAGCGGAGGATCCTGGTCAGGAGACTCTGGTGTATCGAGTGTGTGTGTGTGTTGTCGATGTAGACGACAGCGTGTATCGTGTTGTTTGGTAAAGGATTTCAGTCAGTACGATCCTCAGCCAAGACGTTCCTTTATAACCCCGACACCTGAGACTGCAGACCTGACGGGACGGTGATGTTCAGAGAAGCTGATCTGGCAGGAGAACACGAGACGCGTCCTCAACCTCAATTACACCCGCAACCTCCACTACAACCTGTTGGTACGTTACACTGCTAGCTCAGCTCCCTCCTAACAAGTTCCTAACTTTATCATACGCAATGTGAATCAGATCACATGCACAGCCAGAACTACCCCCAAACTACCTTCTTTTAGCTGAGGAGCTGCACACTGCGCTGCTAGATGTTTCCCCTCACAACTATCGTTCGTAGGAAGGAAACGACAGAACTCCATCTTCTGTATACAGACAGTGACATAAAGGAGACTTTGCTTTGGTGGTATTTTTACTCGCGTATCCCCAAAACAGACGACTACGGCTCTACAGGTGAAGACAGGACATAGCTGCTGCTCCTGTGCTCGACTCCTCGCTCGTACCTTTAGCCGCTTATCTAGCAGGTATGATCATCTGTCAAGCCAACACTCTGACACGCCTGCGGGCGATTAGTGAAGATTAACAGGACAGCGCTAGACAGATAAGCAGGATTGATCCAGGAGCCGATTAAACACCACCCAAAACACAACACACACTCATAAATTAATAAATAAATTAATAAATAAATAAATAAATATATGTGCAGATCCAATGTCCAATTCAACATACATCAACTGCAAACATTTAAAGGAGAGAGAGAGAGAGAGAGAGAGACAGAGAGAGAGACAGAGAGGTTGTGAGGCTGTACTGATGTGATGCTTTTCCACCAGGAAGCTGATGAAGCAGGATGATTCCAGATAAACGTCACTCTGCTCTCCATCCTCAGACACACACACACACAGAGTTTTGAAAGAAACACTTTCTTTTCCCCTATTGCTTTAAGAAACGGGATGCAGCGCTTCCTCGTGCTTATCGAGTCTCCACAGCTGCAGTCCATTTTGTCGTCCTTGTCTCTCACTTCTCCACAAGTTCAGTAAATTCTCTGCGAGTTCTGTTCCGGACACAACGCCTCAGACCTCAGCTGCAGAGACGAGAAATACTTCAGAGAAAAAGTTCCTGACACTGTAATACCAGGAAAGGCTAAACGGTCTGTGTGAAATCACTCTCCCGTAGGCTTCATATCACTCTCCCACCTGGGGGATAATGAGCTAGACATACACGGAGGGAGAGAGAGAGAGAGAGACGAAGAAGCAAACTAAGAGACCAAAAGAAAGTGAAAGAGGGAGTGAGAAGGAGAGTGAGAGACAGACAGGGACGGAAACAGGAGAAAAAGATAATGGAATAAGAGACAGACAGATTCTCAGAAAGACAAAGACAACAGGAGAAAGAAAGAAAGAGACAGACAGACAGGGACTGAGACAGAAAGAGAGGAAGAAAAAGAGAAAAACATGGAAAAAAAAGACAGACAGAAATCCAAGGGTAAAAAATTTGAAAGAATAAACGTGTAAAAAAAAAAAAAAAAAAACGAGCTGGAGTCTTCTTCCAGAAACGCTAAAGCACTAACCGACCGACCGACATTCCAGAGGAACACTGCAGGTGACGACACGTCAGTGTGAGATACATCACATCACTATAAACAAGCCAAAAATATCACACGCTGTCGTTTAACACACTCAGACTACACTGAGCCGTGTGCGTGTGTGTGTGCGTGTGTGCGCGCGTTCACGCGTCTCCACAGTACCACAGCGGGATGCTGAAAACGGTCAGGTCGCCTCATTACACACCGATATGGAACTGCTTTATGGAGAGGGGCTGTCGTGAGGAGATGAGGGGCAGGACACACCCTTCGGGATGAAGGACATGTGTACAGGAGGAGGACACACGGCACGTTAAACGCAGGTCCCCATTACACTGCAGAGCGTGGGACCAGTGGACACCAGCAGATTTCACACCAATAGTGTGTACACAAAAAGAAGAAAATAAACCAGACTGATTCATTTGAGCTGCGTGTTTAAATCTGGACACACTTCTGGACACACTTCTGGACACACTTCTGGACACACTTCTGGACAGGCTGAAACACAATCTTTCCAGAACCAGAATTACATTGAGGAAAAAAACTAAAGACGCTAGCCATCCATGGTAAACACCATCCATGTTCTCACACGAAACTAACACAAAACCGAGCAAACTCTACAACATCCAGAGGAGGGTGCAGCGCTCCGAAGCCAACACAGATTCTCCGCAGAGTTGGGTCAGGGTGCGTCACGTGACATCACAACACATTCAGACAAAGCCCTCGTCGATTAACGTGCGTCGAACGCGGGTACTGATAAAAGGTCTCGTTTACTAACATTCGTCACTGCGAAAGAGTGCAGAACATTTTCCTGCAACTGTGGAGTCGAGCAGTGTTCCTCAGAAGAGCCCAACACCTCTCCACACATCGCAGCACAAATTCTGATCGAACGCACAGCAACATCAAACATTTTTGACCGCAACAATCAGAAATGAAATCCTGTACGGATCAGAATTAATCACTTTAACTAGCGACACGCGAGCTACTGATCCCGCGGTTCGCGCTGTTCGACGTGACCTCTCTGGAGCTCAGAGAAATGAATCGGAAGCGCTCACTACAGTGCAGTATACGCTAGGGCTGGGCGATATATCGATACAGTGATAAATGATTACTGATACCAACGATATAACCGTGTCAGACGTTTTTTTTTAAGAACGTTTTGAATAATTACAAATGAAATAGTACTGAATGGATGCAGTTAGTTTGATGTGACTTTCTCTGTGGACAGGGTTAGGGAAAAGTGTCAGTCAGTTGAACTGTATTCGTTTGTTTTAATACTGTTTTGTGGACAGTTTGTTAGCTAAACGATATCGTGGTGCGTCGTGCATCACATCGCGATACGATATATTTTTGTGGCATCGCCCGTCCGTGTATACACATTCAGCTTCACGATCACGTTGCACACCCCCAGCATTCGTCCTCGGTCTCCGACAGAAACCTCCCCCAGAGCTACGCTTACAAAACCAGCTTCCAGCCTGTAAGACGAAGGTATGCCTCACAGGCTCGTCACTCCACACGCTGACTCGTCCGAGCACATGCACCCCTAAACCTGCCAAATGAATTCTGGGAATGCTAAGCATGCAGCACGATTAGCACGGAAAGATTCTCCTGAAAAACACTCCCCCCACCCCACACGCGCGCGCGCACACACACACACGGCGTACAACAACAGGAAATGAGTGCAGGATGTTCAGCTGGATGATGGCAGAGAATGAGAGGAAGTC
This sequence comes from Ameiurus melas, assembly GCA_012411365.1. NCBI lineage: Eukaryota > Metazoa > Chordata > Actinopteri > Siluriformes > Ictaluridae > Ameiurus > Ameiurus melas. Next base: position 445,649 of record CM022761.1, on the reverse strand, counting down.
TCCGTGTGTGTATTCAGGTCCTTCCGGTAAAAGCCTCATAACTGCATGCGGGTCACTCGCAGGTCCAACAGCTACAACTTTTATTCTATTCATCACCGACGCTGGGAGAGAAGAGAAATGCGAGAGTAACAGCAGGTCACACGGATACTAAAGACCCCCCACCCCCCAACTCCAGGAAAACCCCCACAGCCAGAGCAGGCAGGAAGGAACTGGTTGCACTCCGCACTACTTATTGCACTCAATGTGCAATACAAAGATAACCAATCAGACTTCCTCCTGGTGTAGCCACACCCACTCGAAAGCCATCCACAGAGATGGGTGTTAAATGTGCTTCCCAAAACTAATCAAACAGATGCTGAGAAACAGGTGTCTCAGGGGATTGTGTAACAAAACGCCGTCTATCGCCCGAACAAAGGTAATTTAACAACGAACTTTTATATAAATACTGAACTTAACGTGGACATTCATTCGATTATGGAATGGATTATGGATTATGGTCTCTGCCTGACAGACGCCCAGCGTTCTACAATCAGACATTTCTTCTACATCTCTGTGTCAAGACGTTCCTATTATGGTTTTTCAAATATTCCCTTTCACGTGGTGTGTTATATACGTAGCGGTTTGCGAATGTAAAAAAAAAAAGTGCAGGACAAACGGAGTTATTGACTCGCAAAACAAGGAACCGATTCTGAACAGCTGAAGCGAGTCGTTATTGATTCCGGACTCATTTCCTAAACGAACGTAGGTCTGTAACAAAAAGCCCCGCCTCTCGTCTTCATCTGCTCGCTGACAGCGGTAGACCAATCACAACAGACTGGGACGTCTGACCAATCAGAGCAGAGTATGTTCTCAGAAAGGAGGAGTTTAGAATGAATCCTTTAGAACGGATCATTTAAGGAGTCGTTTGGGACACTGTGGCGAAACCGTAATGCTGCAGTTTAGATTATGAGCACGTTCAAGTGTTTTTTGACCTCAGACGTTAGGTACGTTTCAAATTCATTACACAAAATGAAATATTTCAAGCAGTTTTTTTTTAAAATCTGGATGATTACGGCTTACAGCTCACGGAAAACAAAACCCCAGTATCTCAGGATGACGCTACGATAAACTCTCTTCACAACCACGGAAAAAGATTTTTGATTTGATCAAGTAAAAAAGTTCGATATAAAACACGCCTGTAGGAGAACACCAGCAATAAACAGCTGAAGATTAACTGCCGTATTTACTGCTTTAAAATAATTCTCCTTCAGCGTCTTGCCTTGACTTTATTTCCCTTAGCGTGAGAAAACGCCAGAAGGAGGACACCCCCATGTGCGATTATGCTGATAGTGAGTGATGTGCGGCTGATTCTTAACGTCAACCTGCGCAATCGCTCATCATCTCACCTTACAAGTCCGCACAGGCTCTGGGAAAGAAGAACAAAGAAAGGAAGAAAGAAATCGGTTTTGTTTTTTGTCCCACTCGACTATGAGATGGAAAACACCAACAGCATCACCAAAGCCCACATGCACTGAAGCACTGACTCACAGCAGCACAAACGCTTTCATCAGGTAAACTTCAGGAAAGGTAAACACCCATCTCTCCCTCGCTCGGTGATCGCTCGCTCGGGTCAGCGCGCTCGTGTGTCGGATCAAACCCAAACACGCTGAGGTCATCCGCAAACAAACCAGCGCTCTTACACCCGCCGTCGTCTCGTCCTTTCTTCTCGCTACCTGTGAGGACATGTGTGCGGAAGGACGACAATAACGTTCCTCTGGCTTTAAACAGCAGGAAACGACGAGGACATTTACAAAAGCGAGAACGTGAGACGCGATATCAAGCGCGTGTGCGAGCGTTCTCTCACGGCGACCGGCGTGTGACGTCACGACGTGGACTCTCAGATTCACGTGCGTGAAAAAAAAGGTCTCATTTACCAACAAACATCACTGCGAAAGACCGCGAAACTGTTCAGTGCAATTCCACGCAATTTCGCCAATTCGAGTCATTCTTCTGCAAATCCTGTACACTCTGGTCAGTGGGATCGATCTGAAACCTGTATTCTCGTTTTAAATCCCTCTACACTGGCGTCTTCAAACTAAACCTGCAGAAACCTCTGATGGCTCTCACGTCCGTATACCGCGCACGTGTAAAAAAAAAAAAAAAAAAAACACGTATTACACCTTGGCGTGCGAACCTGAAGGGTGTACAAACTGAAACGAACCGTAAAGAACAGCGTTCAGGCTGGACCGAAAACACCTGCAGCACTACATCGTCCACCGTCTTGTTCGTTTCGAGTCGAAAAGGTCACGTGACTAAAAATTCATCATTGCTTTTGAATGTCTGCGTTTTCCTCAGTCCACACTCCTAACTGATCCACTCGGAAAAAGATTTTCAAAAAGCCCCGTATTCGCTGGACATTAAACACGGTCTCGGTGTGCGCGGAAGGCCGAAACGTGGAGAAAAACACGCTCATGTATTTATCCGGATCAACACGCAAGTCGACGCCTCGTTCCACGCGCTCGTCTCGGCGAGTAAAGACCCAGACACGATGACATTGTAAGCATTCCACATCATAACATCCGGGTCTTATATACACACACAAGCTCGTGACGTCAGAAGTCATGATGAAACGTGATGCGCTATTACATACATACATGAAACAGGCGCAGGTTCTGCAGGAGCTGCAGAGGCGAGTGTGAGCTGGCTGGGCCGGCTGTGTGATGTGGTTATTAGATGAAAGCGTGTGTGTGGGATTGGTACACGGCTCGAGGGACGTGTCAGCTTGCGGATTTACATCGTGTGAAACCAAACCACAAAACAGAGCGCTGCTCACACCAGACGTGAGGCTCACGTGTGTATCGGTGGAAGAGAAAAGAAAAAGCATCAGGTAAAAATATCTGTAATACAAACTGTACGACACGACAATAAAGCAGAAACCAGGGGAGGAGGAGGGACAGCAACGTGATGCTGCACAAGAGAGAAAAGAGAGAGAGAGAGAGAGAGAGAGAGAGAGAGAGAGAGAGAGAGCGAACAGTGGTTAATGCAAACAGACAGGACCTGTTACAGGCCTTTAACATCAGAAATGCTCTTCAAAGGAAGACGGAAGGGGAAAAGAGGGGGTGTAGATGTTCAGTACACCCTGAGAGTAATGGAGAAAGAGAAAGAGAGATTAGGTTGTACGTATTGGGACTGACAGGTAGTTTAACGTCCTCTTCAGGAACACTAAAAGAGCTCCATATATAGACACCGTGATTGGGAGAGAGAGAGAGAGAGAGAGAAAGAAAGAAAAAGAGAGATACTTCCAGCCAAACATCCCATCTTCAAGATATTTTATAATAAAATTCTGTGGAATTTTTAGTTTGGTGTTTTTTCTTCACACAGCAGTTCCCAGACATTACCCACAATGCCGTTCGGCTACAGGTCCCTAACAACGCCATCTCTATCGGAGTCGGAAAGATGGCGTTTACGTGGTGAATGCACATGAATGCCACCACAAAGGCGTCATTAGGAGTGAAGGAAACCCACTTCAAGCCCCGTGTATCCGAGTCAGGGGGCGTGTCTGTAGGAAGAACATGCCGGAACCGACGGATGCAACGAGCTGACGGCAAATGTGATAGAATTGAATGCTTACTCGTCTCGGAAGTGGATTTCTGAGGAATATGGGGGGGTTGCCCAACATTCGTACGACTTCCATGTGGGATTTCTCTTGAACGTGACATCTCATGGCGAATGAGAAAAGGAAAAATCTATAGAACAGTAGTCCCTTATCACTCAGACGACTTATCTTATCTGGTCTGGTAGTCTCGCTTTAATCTCAGTTTATGATGCTGCCATCCTATTTTATAACAGGCTGAGTGTGTGTGTGTGTGTGTGTGTATAGGGACAGGACCGACCGTCCTTTTTAGCACACAATCACATTCACTCAACTGTGTCCCACACAGCAGGACAAAACTCCAGCCATTTGTGGTTCAGCGTGCCAGCACAATCAGTGTGTGTGTGTGTGTGTGTGTGTGTGTGTGTGTGGAGGCTAAAACAAGAGCCTCCATTATGTGAAAACAGGCAGGAACCGACCCTCTCTCTCTCTCCCTCTTTCCACTGCCTGCAGGGCGACTTCATTCAGTAAACACACCATTTGTCTTTCCATTGTCTCTCTCCATCATACCGTCACCCTCCATACCAGTCTCCACCTGTCTCTCTCTCAATCACACCATCAGCCCTGAATCTGTCTCTCTCCTGCATCAACCCTCCCATCAGTGGATTCAGTTCAGTGCACGTTCAGCTCGGATTTTCTAGCTGAAACAGGACGTCTCAAACCCACGCTCGTGTTCCGATCTCGCTGACGTGCGCCCGTGTTCCGATCTCGCTGACTCGGACTTAAATCACGGACAGGGTTTTTATTCAGAGCGATTGGGTGCGAGTGTGCGTTTGCTGCTCATCGATACTGGTACTGAACTGACCTACTTGGCATTAATCAATCAGGGGAGCCATTTTATTCGGCTGTGGTTACGTTGAAATACAGGGGTGCGTGTTCATGCATCCAGGACGTAAATTAATGACTAACTCACGCAGGTAATCTCTGACTCGAGACCGTAGAACACCAGATCTGCTTTCGCATACAGGCCTCATTCCTAAACCACGAACGGGAAGCCCCATGTTGTTGGGTTTTTCCCGATATACCAGCACTACGGTAGATTAGGAACAAACATCCAGCTGTTCCCCCTCACCGAGACGCGCTCAGTGCAAGCTCTCGCACCACAATCATTTTATACATCAACGCCAGAACTCTTACCCGCCATGAAAGCAGAAACAGGAAGCAACGTGACAAGTCAAAGAAAATCAGATTCCTTGGAATGCTGAGTTACCAGCTCCCAGCGGCGGCTCGGTTAAACCGGACCCTGGAACGCTGGGTCTGTACAAGGATCGGTTCTCTGGACTGCTACAACCAGAAAAGTCCAAAAGTTCAAGATTCTTTTAGTGAATTTATTTCTAATACATTTCTATTCATTAAAATGTGGATATTACAACATGTTCAGTTCGGGTTTAATAGTTTTTGGCTAACAATGAACATAGAGCAAGACCTGAAGTTAAACAGGGCCACACACACACACACACACACACACACACACGGTTGCTATTAGATCAAGAATGTTCTAGAACTTGCCTTGTTCAACAATCCAGTGCCAAGAAGATATGCAAGTCGTAGAGGAATGTGTTCTTCACTTCATAGAGAAGTGTCCCACACACACACACACACACACACAATAAGAGTAAGGAACAGACGAGTAGTGAGAGGTTTCATGGCTGTGTGTTTGTTTTTCGCTCCACTTGTGTGTATTCCGTGCGCAGTGCTGCTGCTTATCCTGCGCTGGAACAAGCGAAGGTTAACGCCTGAGCTTCGAGAACGCACGACACACAAACGCCACATTCGCACATCCCGTGAGCGCGCTCGTTCATTAACTAAACATAAAACTATAATCAAAGTGAAACAACCGGCGTCAAGGAAGTGGTTCTGACGAGACTGTTCATAGCCGGCAGAAAGAGTGAGAATCGATCCGGGCTGAAAACACTCGATTTATCGTGGAGGGAAACTCGCAGTGTGACGCTCGCTATATCGGGTGTTTCCTGCGTCAAAAAGCAAAGCTCCTCCTTCCTCACGCAAGGAGTTGTGGGTAATATTAGCTTTAAATAATTAAAAAAAAAAGTGCCCACAGACCCACACCTGGAAAATCGAGGAACCGGTAGAGCGTCGTGACGTTCGGTTCAACATCCTACGATTCGGGACAATAACTCGGACACTGCTGAGGACGCACAGCAGACCAACTGATGCACAGCTATACAATTCAACCAGTTTTAATTATGGATTGTTAAGATTAAACATGAGGCAACGGCTGTGTGATTTAGGACAGATTTAGACACAATATACGCTTAAATCCGCAAAGTTACATTTGTGTAAATTGTGTATCTGTCATTCAAATTGGTTCTTGCGTCATTGTGGCTGTTACAGGAATCAATCTGCGGAATAACACGAAGTTTAACGCTAAAGTTCCTCAGGGTTTTGTAACGTTACAATAAACAAACCAACCGAATTTAATCTAAGGCACAAACGCACACCGAACTCAAAAACACTTCAAGTCGAACACGCCTCACACGTAAGCGCTCTCTTCTGAATGCTCGGATCCTGAACATTATGCCACTCTGTCCCTCACCGCCGCAGGAATTGACGCAATATCGAGCAAACTCCGTAATATCCTGAGGGGCTTGTAGTGTTTCAGAACGATCGCAGATTTTCCACGGATTCGTGCAGACGAGTCACGTGACATCACGGCCTTCTTCGATCGGTGTGTGTCCAACACAAGTACAGTTAAAAGAGCGAGAAGAGAAGACGAGGCCCGGCCGAGGGGCTGAGAGGGGCAAGGAGGTATGCGAGGCAGTTGTGGAATGCAGCGGGGTGAGTGGGCGAGGCCTGCCCTCAGGCTCCTGCAGCGTGTGCTTTTATATCTTGTGAAAAACAGAGAACACAAGGTTAGGAATATCTGGTCCGCAGTTTTTGTCAGGACCCACGAAGAGAGAAACCCCGAAGAGAACCGATAAAAGAGCCGAAGTGGTTCCTTCCAGATGGAAGGACCTCACAAGGACAGTAAAACAATCATGTGTGTGTGTGTGTGTGTGTACACTGGTTTGTTTTTCAGATACACATGGCCTGGTCCTGGAAAACATCACATAACCATAACTGAATAAATTCAATTAATAACAGAGCATGACCATCTCTCTCCCTCTCTCTCACACACACACAGTATGATTGTTGTGTTTGTAATCCTCAGAATAAAAAAAAAAAAAACAATGTAACGCTCTTCCTATGGGCGTGACTTCTGGTGTGTGTGTGTGTGTGTGTGCACACACTCAGTCATTTTGAAATGGCCTGTACAATGGCTTAATCTTGCACTTACTTTTGAGATATTGACTGCGCGCACACACACACACGTCTAAAACTAACACCGCCACCAAGTTTATACCAAGTTCTTAGACGAAATCCTCCCTGAATGAACAACCAATCAGGACACGGCGTCACTCAGCAAGGGAAGACAGTGTGTGTGTGTGTGTGTGAGACAGAGGGAGACAGTAAAACAGGCAGGCGAGAGGGAGATAAGAAGCCCCTGCATTTGTGGCATAATACCGGGACAGCTTTATCAGAGGCCCACACAAGGACCAACACACACACACACACATCTGATAGCACGTCCACACATCCAAAAGCAGCACTGCTGCAGAAGAGGGATGGAGAGAAAGCCGGTCTGTCTTGTCCATGTCCCCAGGCTAACCCTGTCAGCCGCATCCTGCCATCCAATTTATTATCATCCGTCCGAGAGATAGACACCGGGGGCGGGGGGATGGGGGGTTTAGAGAGAGAGAGAGAAACGATCTACACGTCCACTCTCCAGTGCTACAAGTTAATTAAATTCCACGGTGTAAAGTGGCATCTGGGGAGGTTTTTAGGAAGGTGAGGGAGGATTATAAAGCAGGCTGTAGCGTGCTAACTGAGCCTGAGGCGCCATCTCTAACCTCCACCACACGGCACCCGCTCACTCACTCGCCCAGCTATTCCTCCCTTTCTCCCGCTCACTCAGAACAGATGAACAAACATTCTTCAAATAGCTTTTAATACAGGTCAATAAACTTTGGGCCGACGGTTAAACGCCACATGGTTTTCTTTTTTTTTTTGTCCATCCCCCAGTCAAAGTCTGATTTCTTCACTGTAACAGGACCTCTGAAAGCAGCTCTGGCTGCGCGGTTCATATCAACACACGTTCTAACACTGTCGTTTCTATTGTACTGCGACCATTCCGTACAGGGAATATACACACATTTATTCACCATTTTTGGAAGGAGTCTCCAGTGTCAGAGGTAAAGCCGTGTCTAATCCGGCCGGAAGAAAACGGCCCTCGACAGAGGAACCCGCCGACTCGACACGTTGGTTTCCAGCAGGCCTAGTTCCAAACCAAAAAACAAAGAGCAACCAAACAGAAAAGAAACCGCACAGTCAGTGAGAAACTGCAGCACGACAGAGCCGGACGGAGGAAACATCAGGGTTTTAATTGGGATTTGAACTCGGGATTGGACGTGATGCTGAGAACAGTGAGAGAAGTCCAGAGTTATATCCTGCTCCAAGCCTCGCTGATTTTCATGAATCCAGAGCAGAAGGAACCGCGTGTGGAGTGTTTGAGTTCAGGAGTTACACAGCAGGATGTGTGATGCGCGTTATTATCAAATGATTATAAAAATGTTTTCCACCCTACACACGGTTCCTCTATACATGCGGAGAACTGAACGGGAGAGGAAAGCATAAGTGATGAAGGAACGCAACATCCGGGCTGGTGTGAAAACCTGCTCCTCGTACTGTACTCTCGCTGCGATGAAGTGGTCCGTGTGTGTAGAAGCCTGAACTCCCTCAGAATGAAAATCCACACACACTTTGGTGGCCCCTCCTCAATTTTCACCCCAGTTCTACTTTTTTTATTTATTTATATAAATAGTTGACACAGGCACATACGTGTCTATAAGCACTTCACCACGTGTGTGTGTGTGTGCAGCTGTTGTCATGGTGAATGAAAGTCCAGTCCTGTTGCATTACCTCAATCTGACCCAAGCACATGACAGCTGCTCTCAGCACTGCATTTAGCTCTGGGTGCGTGCGTGCGTGCGTGCGTGTGTGTGGGGCTACCCTGGACACGCCGTCGAGAACTGCATGGTTTACTGTGCCATGGATATTACACAAGCACCAGCGGCAACTATAAATATGGATAAATGCTTTAATCACGATGATGTCACATGACTCGTCTCAGCACGAATCTACAGTAACTCTGAACAATCGCAAGCTCGAGAAATCCTGGAGGTACTGCAGAAGGTAAACACAACTTCAACCAAGAACGAGAAGAAAAAGAGATTTTTTTTGTGTTTTGTATTAATCATTTATTTTCTCTTTAGTACTAAAAGTGGCACGAAATCACTTCTTTCTTCTCAGAAAACCAAACCGTGTTGAACCCGAGGATCGGCTGACACACACACACTAAACTCTTAATTGTTTTAATTGTGGAACCAAAAAAAATAACAAAAACAACTAAAAGCTTTTTAAATTCAGTTCAACTCTTTTGCACAAAAATAACAGATAATAAATGTAGAAGGATAAATAAAGTATCAAATATAAATATCATATACATAAACATCCCCCCAACATACTGAGACGTCTTCGCAGAGACCCGGGTTTGATTTAAAGACTAAACACTGAATACAACACGTCGAAGCACCTTTAAACCGAGGAAGTATTAAATCCTATAGAAGTATTGTACGGGTGTAAGAGAAAGGAGCGGAATGGGAAACCGCGCTGCTGCCGTGCGAGTGTTCCAGCGGTAACGCTCGGGTTAAATCTGGCCAAATGTTAGCGACCAGCAGCTGATGATCACCGCAAACACACGTCCACATGACGCGCTCCAGACAGCACCTGAATCACAGCGAAATTACAGAGGAGACGATAATCACTGCAACACCCAGCCATCTGCATGCTCTCACTCTGTCAGGAGTCCACACACACACACACACACACACACACACACACACACACACACGGTCGGTTTGTCCAGCGATACAGATCCACATTAATCTAATCCTGATACAGTATTTTCCTGCCTGTACGATGAGAGACCTGCAGGAGGTTTGAGAGACATTACGGTACATGACTGTCTTCATTTGCACAGCACAGACAAATCAGTATGCAAACAAAGCCAAGCCTTGTGTATCAGAAACGTGATTTACATTTAGCTGTCGGAAAACAAAGGTAATCCTCGTCCCGCTGTAATTTTCCTGTTGTTGTTTTGGGGTTTTTTTGCGACCTTACGAGATTCAGATCAGTTCCTCACGTCCAAAGTGCAAGCAAACAGAGCTGGCTCCACACAATCAGGCCCCCCCTCTCTCTCTCTCTCTCTCACACACCCATTGTTTAGTGTTAAAAACAACAGCCATGTGCGAGATCTCATCCTGTCGCCGGAAAGGACGGCCAAAATCCTCCAGCACACAAAGGGAGGAAGGAATTACTTTTCCGAAGGCAGCTCATTCAAACAGAGACTAGCTACAAGGATAGAGACTTCTAGTTTTCTCAGCGCTTAAGTAGATTATTTTGTTTTATTTATTTACTGTTCTGCAGACTCACGACATGCCTTGCTGAAAAAGAAACGACGACGTTGAAAACAAGTTCACGTTTAGTCCCATTACCGGCCGAGTCTTGGACCAGTATCGCTAATTAGTAGTAACGTGGGGGGGGGGACACACCACACCTCCATATCTACAGCCTTAAACCAGTCACTAAAGGTTACGTATTAAAAGGTAGCTGGTGCTCAAGAGAAACGCAGCAAATAAAAGTCAACTGATACAGGTCTGTCAGCAAGTTTCTGGGACTGTGTGAAGGCATGCCTTGAATGTTCCTAGTCCACAAACTAAACCGGTTTGAACCCTCACGCACTTCTGCTACGCTTTCGAAATGCTGAACGAGACAAACTCCAGATCAAAAGGGCAGATAAAACCGAGAAAGACAAGATGATGGGTGTTAAAAGTATGGCGCAGGCCATGACGTGAAGCGTGTCGATGATATCGGCGTCACGATGATCTGCAGCAGCTCGAGTCCACGGATTAGACAGGACGGTGTAATTATTCCTGGGGAACCTCTGGCATTTCGGATCTATCTGGATCTGTCGTTACAGTAATTATCACACCAGAAGATCAAGCTTTATATTTAATCTTTTGAGAGCATGTATAATGTACATACCTCGTGGTCATGTGATCTAACTTGTCCAGCCACTGCAGACTGCATGGTGTAGGTAGCACACACAAAACCCTTTCCTCGACAACCACACCTACAGACGTGATGTACGTGGTTTCTAGAGGTCACTGATCGTATTTACTACATCAGTCCTCCTTGGTAACGAACCCCGTCTGTATCGAGCCTGTTATACTTCTACGGCGGAGAAATTCCGGCATAGAAAACATTCGAGGAAGTGAAGCCCGGTGGCCACTGGGAAGAGTTTCGGCATCTCCACGGTTTCACAACGCAAGAGCAAAACCATAAACAAAGAGGTCCTCAACGTAAATCAGTACGTTTACATGGACAACAATATTCCCATGTTAACCCGATACTCTGATTAAGAAACTACCATGTAAACGCCGATTTCTGATCACCTCAATCCGGCTAAAAAGTCATACTCGAGGTAAACAAATCAAATTAAGACGTGTGGAGAATTCCTGTTCCGGTCACAGGGATCGACAGGTACACCCTGTTAACACCGCGTGGGAGTGTTTACCACGCTTTCGGACTTCTAGCCGACGTCGATTTCCACGTATAGCACGCCAAATAATTAACCGTGGTTAGTAATTAGATTACTGCCGTCCATGTAGACGTAGTCCGTGTCCAATGAGTGTGTAACGTTACAGGAGAAACGCCGATGCACAGGAGCAAACCTGGCACGTGTCCAGGACGGTTTAACGGAGCTGTTAAGAGTTACTGTAAGAACAGTGAACAGGAGCAGATCTCTGACCCCCCCGGATCAGGAGCAGATCTCTGACCCCCCGGAATCAGGAGCAGATCTCTCAGCGCTTAAGACCCCCGGCACCAGGACCCCGGATCGAGTCCACTCTGTAATCTAGTCTCAGTTACACAATCCCAATTATAGACCTACAATGTCACAAACACTCCCCATGGTGGACTACACAGGAACCCTGACTCCAACCTCTCTCTCTCTCTCTCTCACACACACACACGCATAATCCAGTGTGTCCAGCTGTGTATTTACTCTAATGATAGGAGCGAGCTCCAGGCTCTGTGGGGCCACAGTGAGGAGATGGTACGCTCCGTTCTAGGGGTGTTTCAAATCTCCAGCTTACGAGTCTTTCCCTAAAAACGAGATTGATTTGAAAGCCAGGTTTACTGCGCAAGCCAAGTAGTGTGTGTATTTACTTTATTTGACATTGTTAAAGTCTTCAGTAGAGGTCAGAGGTCAGACCCCGCCCCCCGCCGGAATGGTTCACACCCACACGGAGGGACGGAAACTCGGACTCACGGCCAGAAATAACGGTCCTGAGGTCAGCGCGCGCGCAGACACAGCCAAGCAGCGGACTGGGCCTCATTTCATATTGTTATATTATATATAGATATAGAAATATATTGGGTTCAAAGGAGCCGCTCACGAGACGCAGTTTGTAGCTAAAAATGTCCCTTTAAAACTTTCCAGAAGCACCTCCGGAGCACGACGCTCCACCCGCGGGGACGCTTTATAAACTCGGCGCCTATAAACAACGCGTTTATAAAATCTCACTGTAATGTAAACTCCTGGAAGCGAATGTAAAGAGTTGTTCAGTGTGTTGTTCGCCTCGAGGAGCGCGCGCGGTCCGAGCGCGTGGCTAGTCATGCTAACGGGAGGGGGGGGGCGGGGGGTTTAAACTTTAGCACAGTACTAAACTGTAATAAATAAGAATAAGAATAATAAAAAGTGACAGGGTGTGAAGAGTCCGTGAGGAAAAAGTGGGTTATAATCAGGATAAAGAAGCGGACTCGGTCTGTAACTAGTTCAAGTTGTTGAGGAGGCTAGTTTAGCGGGCTAGCACGCGCGCGCACGCACAAACACACACACACACACAAACACACACACACACCGGGTGAGTACCTTCGTCCAGCAGTCTCTCCAGGTGTGTGAAGATCCCGCACAGGTTCGGCAGGCTGGTCATCAGCTTCTTTTCGTTCAGTAACTGCATGAGATAGTCGGGACTCGGCCTCGGTCTCTCCTTCACTTCGATCTCCCCGACCATCATGTTTGCGGCCACAGAGCCCGAGCAGCGCAATCCTTCTTCACAGAACAACGGCAACTGAAACTTGTGGACGGAATGCTCCGGTCCCCGCCGTCTCGCGCAGTGCTCTCAACAACCGTCCGGAGGAACAGCGGAGCGCGCGGTGTCGAGCAGTTCGTCTGTTCCGGAGCCGCGCTGAGAGAAAGTGTGTGTGTGTGTGTGTGTGTGAGAGTGTAAAAGAGTGTGTGTATGCGTGTGCACTATCTCATCGGAAACAGGCGCGCGACACTCACTCACCGAATCTCTCCTCGTGACTGCGCTCGCGAGACCGTTTCCCAACCAGCACTGCCTGCGCCAGAGACTCGACGCCGCCCACAGCCCCGCCCTCTGTTCTCTGATTGGACAGTGCCGCGTTTAGTTGCCCACGGTTTCACCAATAAGCGGCTGAGACTCAACCAAGAAGGCGGTGCAGTGCCAATGAGCGTCGACGCTAAAAAATGATGAACAGAGATGAGAGCCAATGGCGCTGTGACCGTGAGGATAGCGTACTAACACCAGAGGGTCTTTAATAGCGCCGCTGCGGTCATTAATTCTGCTAAAAGATTTACTGCTGGTTAATGACACCGTGACAAATGACTGCATAAGAGACCGCAGTATTATCTATCTATCTATCTATCTATCTATCTATCTATCTATCTATCTATCTATCTATCTATCTATCTATCTATCTATCTATCTATCTATCTATCTATCTATCTATCTATCTATCTATCTGCCTGTCTGCCTGTCTGCCTGCCTGTCTGTCTGTTGTGGGTGTGTGTGTGTGTTAATTATACAATATTCATATCATAATAGTATACCACAATTGAATACTCCATTCTGATTGGTCAGAAGATATTGATGAAGCTCCTGTCACAGCAGCTCTAAAAAGAATTCCAGTTGCAGCACAGATCACAGTCACATCATTCCTTCATTCATTCTTCAGTACGGTCTTTATCCTGCTCCGAGTCACCATGGATTCCCGTCTGTCCCGGGAACATCGGGTGCAGAGCAGGAATACACCCTGGATGGGACGTCATTCCATCATAGAGTACCACACACTCACTCTCTCACTCTCTCTCTCTCACACACACACACACACACACACACACACACACACACACACACACACACACCCAGGGGTGATTTAGCATAGCCAATCGACCTACAAGCATGTTTGTGGAAAAACACACTGAGATTGGGAGAACAGAGATGTTGTTAGAGAGCAGATTTTAAAAACATGTTGTTATTTCAGTTTTCCGTCCTGTAAAAGACTCAGGTTGTGTTGCAGGACTTTGAACTTTTCCATTTCTCTGTACGATGACACGCTGTGGGTTTTTTGGGGGAGTTTTTTTTTTTGTCTTATTAAACTTCAAGAGGGCGCACAGCTTAGTGGTTCGCACGTTCGCCAGGGTCACACCTCCAGGGTCGGGGGTTCCATTCCCACCGTGGCCCTGTGTGTGTGAGTTTGCATGTTCTCCCCTCCGGGTACTCCGGTTTCCTCCCCCAGTCCAAACACATGCATGGTAGGATGATTGGTGTGTCTAAAGTGTCCGTAGTGTATGAATGAGTGTGTATGTGATTGTGCCCTGCGATGGACTGGTACCCTGTCCAGGGTGTACCCCGCCTCGTACCCGATGCTCCCTGGGATAGACTCCGGGTTCCCCGTGACCCTGAAAAGGATAAGTGGTATATAGGATGGATGGATGAATGGAACTTCAAGAGGCTGGTGAAGGAACGACTGCTTATAGCTGCTTTATTGTAATAACGGGAGCTAACGTGTCTAGTCTGTCATTCGATAATAAAGGAAAACTTGTCATCTTTGGTGAATTGTTGTGGTATAAGAGGAATAAAACACTTCAGGATGTGCTGCTGTAAGAATGTGTTGAGCTGCATCACAACATTCACTGCTTATTTTCCTTCAACAGCACACTCTATCGTGTGTTATTCCGTACATAGCTGCTACGTATATAATTGGTATGTCAGATTGAATCATAGCGGTTATTAATAATTATAATGTTAATATGTATAAAACCCATGAATATGTATATAGGTTGTATATTTTCATAAGAACTACGTGGAGACTAACTTGCTGAGCTCTTACAGTAATATTCAGCAACAGATTTCAAAATTATTCACTTTTTAAATTAGTTTACTTAAAAATGCCCCGAGAAGATAGATCCATCTCATCCCAATTCTTTTTCTGCCCTTTGCATTTCTTCATACGTCTGGATGCCTGGAGCCGTAAAAGCTATTAATGCTACAATTCAGAAGGTGCCTCGAGATGCCCTTCAGATCAGCAGGACAAAGCCTCTGCCTCTCTCTCTCTCTCTCTCTCTCTCTTTCTCTCCTTCTCTCTCTCTCTCTCTGCTTTATTTACAGGATCCTGTCTGTCTTATTTAGCCGTTGGGATTTTATTTTACAGAGGGCTGTAACTCTGACCCTCATGTCTTATCCAGCTTAGATGAGACTTTTATCCTGTTGACCTTATACCTGCCTTTTTCATTTAAATATGCTCTTTGGCCTTTCTAATTGATCTTAGCTCGGAGCTGGAGGAGCAGCTTCACTCATTCAACAGCTGGGAAAACCTGGCTCCGCTGGTGTGAAACCTAGCACAGTCGACAGGCCGCTAATCTTTTGTTCCAGAGAGGAGAGCAGAGGGACACATTCCTTCAGTCTCTGATAACAGGAACACAAACAGTGCAGCTAGCACACACAGGTCAGCAGAGGTCCGAGTGACACACACACACACACACACACACACACACACACACACACACACACACACAGCTGCTTCTGTGTAAAGAGCAGAGGGTTTCAGATTCATCCCTAATGTAGCAAATGAGATTTGTTATGGAACGTCTCATGAGCAGAAACGGAGTAGAACCTGGCTTTCCAAACAAATGTGTGATTTACTTTACTGTAGAAAATCTAATGAATTACACAACAAACATAAAGGTCAACTGTAAATAAATGAAGATACTGTACATCTGTTACATGAAATAAATCGAGAGAGAGAGAGAGCGAGAGAGAGAGAGAGAACAAGAGAGAGAGAGAGAGCAAGAGAGAGAGAGCGGGAGAAAGAGAGAGCGAGAGAGAAAGCTACTGTGACTCAGACAGGTGTTTCTGACTTGATATAGAAGCTCTACATACTGTAGCTGCTTGAGATTATGGAGGTCTACATTAATAGCTCACTTTTCAGAAGCCATCACACACACACACACACAGCCTGTCTAACAGCTGTCTGAGTGTATACTTGAATTGTAGGCGACAGTATTGTCTGGAAAAGCAGAGCTACAGTAATGGACTCTAACGTTAGGGAAAGGGGAGTATGTGTCCACCACAATCCAGAATCCACGTCTGGGACTCAGAGCGTCTGGCACTTTTTGTGACTTGTGGTCTATTTAACGCATTTCCCCTGCAGGAACTTTTTTTTTTTTACCTCCTTTTACACTTAGCAGCAGTTCTCTAAACATTTTTTTAGTTCCTGCTCTAGAGTATGTATTTTTCTACAGACCAGGAACCGTGCTGCTGCATGGAACATCACTGATTGGTCAAAAGCATGCTTCATATAACACCGGATGTGGCCCAAAACATCCAATACCAGGTCTGAGAGCACTTCCGGTGGTTCGGTTCAACTGCAGAGAGGAAGATCCAGAACCATCCCGTCAGCAGGAAGTGAGTCCGTCACGCCGTGTACTCTGGTATGCAGGCACACATATTTATATATCATTTTTAAGTGCATGCTGTTGAACAGGGCAGGACACACAGTCTGCACCTACGAGCACAGAGCTGTAGTCCTGTAGAAATACAACACATCATGATCCGATCATTCAAACCACATTCAGAGCAGGTCTGGGACACATCACATCTGTGCACGCGAATGTGTCCGAGTGTGTTCCGGACAGCAGCGAGGGACCACCTGATCGCTGTGTCGTCGTGGCTCTGACCGTCTACCACCGTGCTAAACCGATTAAATCTCTCCGCTATCCGTTGATAATGACTGTACACTCTGCATTCTGCAGGCTCTTCAGGCTAAAACAGCAGAAACGAAAGCAGCTGCTTTCGTCTCATCTGTTGTTCATTTATAGTTTTTGTTAGCAGACCCTGGCACCAAAATGATAAATTGGCTGATTATCATCTATCATTCACCAGCTTCCCTTCGAATTAGAGGTGGGAACAAATACATACCAAATACAAACCCTATTAGTCCAGGATCTTTCCCCCCCCTCGTACTCTTTCACTCGGTCACGCCTGTTTGTTCATACTCTCTCATGGTTTCTCTCCTGCCAGTCACATTAAAGTCAGACTTCTTTTGTGCCTAAAGCTGGCTCTGATGGCGTTTGATGAAACATGTGCTTACGAATTTCCACATTTTCAACCAGACAGTTCATGTGAGT
Source organism: Ameiurus melas (assembly GCA_012411365.1). Taxonomy (NCBI): domain Eukaryota; kingdom Metazoa; phylum Chordata; class Actinopteri; order Siluriformes; family Ictaluridae; genus Ameiurus; species Ameiurus melas. The sequence continues at coordinate 428,406 of CM022761.1, read as the reverse complement.
TTCGGCTTTACAGACGTTAAATGTAAATATATCGATTGTAAATCAAAACGATATTTCACAACGTGACATACTGTACACGTGACCTTTGATTTGTCTAGCTCTAAACACTCTTTTTCAGGTTTCCTGCTGTTTGCTGTGGATTTTTCAGACTCGCCCTCTCAGAGAGTCGGTGAACATGGAACGCTTGCCTTCAGTCTGAGAGGACGTCTCGCACGAACACACAGGGCTCAAGAGAGATCACTCGGAATACGTTTTTACACAGCCTCTATGAATATTGTCGATTCAAAAAAAGTTCTCCATTTCACGGAGGATGAAAAAAGAAAGGTGGCATTTAGCAATGGCTTTAGTGCTTATCTCAGGAAGCACACTGAGACCATTCCTACCTCACAGATTGCAGCTGCTGAGATTTAGATCATGTGATCAGCGCACGTGTGTGTGTGTGTGTGTGTGTGTGTGTAAGAGAGAGACAAGTGTTTTTGTAAAACTATAGACAGATGCTTGTGTGAGTTTTAAAGTGGTGTTTATTAAACATGTACACATATAGTAGATTAAAAAAACAACACTGTGTGTGTGTGTGTGTGTGAGAGAGAGAGAGAGAGAGAAGACAGAGAGAATCAGAGGGTAAGAGTGTATTACTGTGAATGTGTAAATACACAAAAGCTAAGCATCAGAATCTGGGTCAGCAGATAGACTTGCTGTGTGTGTGTGTGTGTGTGTGTGTGTGTGTGTGTGTGTGTGTGTGTGTTAAGGGGTGTTGAGAGCGAGAAAGAGAGAGAGAGAGAGAGAGATTGCACATTATGGATGAGTGCACTCTCACTCTTTCAGCACACATGCACTCTCAGGGCTCATGGGGCGGGGCAGACAGTGAGTGAGGACAGTGTAAAACACAAGGATCCGCCCCCCGTGTGTGTGAGTACAGAGGTCTAATCTGCACCGCTGGATGGTGACAGTAGTCATATGATGGATTTTGCAGTCTCCGCCCACTCTAGTAATTACTCGGGGCCAGCAACACTGCGGAACGTATATGGATAGAGTACTGGTGTGTGTGTGTGTGTGTCCCATCCAGGGTGTATTCCCACCTCACACACACTCAGGGTCGGTTCTAGACATCAGGAGGTCCCCCACACCCCTCCTCCCTCCACCTTTCAGAATAAATAAAAAGCACTTGAAACAAATATGATTCCAAACCTTTTTATTTATAAAACATCTGTATTAATATGTGTATATATTTGCTTGTAGGTCCATATGTCCAGGGAAACACAAACATGCCCGCTCTCTTCGTACAGTCAGAGGGTGAGACCCAGGTTGAAACGGCGACGTTAACGGGTTTCACTACAGTCTCTATCCGATGGACGAAGAGTCCAGTCTTTCGCCCGGTGGACCAGCGTATAGTGATGTAATCACTGTAGAATCACGCGTGTGTAAACTTCTGAACTGGTCCATGTGTGTCATCAGTGTGTCTTGTGGACTATAACGTAAACATCTGTTAGGTGAAATAGCTTATTCAGGACAGCAGTAAATAAAGAAACCAAATGTTTTATGATCCTCCTTTTTTAGTGATCAACATTAGACAGAGTCTGTAAGTCCTGTGTGAGTTATGACCTCAGCTGTGTATATCAGCACTGGAATATTGGCTATGCACGACTTCTGATTAAACACACTGTAAATCTCCTTATACTCACTAACAAAACTCATTTTTCACTCTGTCCTCCATGTTTGTTTTTCTTGCTTGCCCCCAACTTGCAATCGGATTGGTCTGGAGGTAAATCTGTGATCTCACGTCATCTGATCTAACTAACCGTTTCTGTCCTTAATTCTGATCTCCTCTCCTTTTCCTCTCCTCCAGTCTCATTTCCTCTCTCATTTCAAGCGACCTTTTTTGGTTCAGTATTCCACCGTGCACTCAGAGCACAATGTAATGGCAGTGATCTCTGACCTTTGACCTCTGGCCCACAACCGGACAAGATACAGTAGTTGCACCGTTGCACCCTGATCGGAGGAGTTACAAACCTCACAGTCTGCCTGTTGAAGCAGATTTGAGAATAAATATGTGTGTGTGTGGGGGGAGAGAGAGAGGGAGAGAGAGAGAGAGAGAGAGGGAGACAGAGAGAGAGAGAGGGAGAAAGAGGGAGAGAGAGAGAGAGAGAGAGGGAGACAGAGAGAGAGAGAGGGAGAGAGAGGGAGAGAGAGAGAGAGAGAGAGAGAGAGAGAGGGAGACAGAGAGGGGGAGAGAGAGAGGAGAGGGAGAGAGAGGGAGAGAGAGAGGGGAGAGAGAGAGGGAGGGGGAGAGAGAAGAGGAGAGAGAGGGAGAGAGAGAAAAAAGGAGAGAGAGAGGGAGAGGGAGAGAGAGGGAGAGAGAGAGAGGGAGAGAGGGGGAGAGAGAGAGAGAGAGAGGGGGAGAGAGGGAGAGAGAGAGTGAGAGAGAGAGTCACAGCTACATCCTGAACACAGTGTTACAGATAAAGACGTCTCTGTTGTAAGAGAGCTTGCACGTGTTCAGTGGCTGCTGTTGGGACGATTGCGGCCCGGCAACGAAGAAAAATAGCTCACAGAGGGCAATTTATTCCTGGTACCAACCTCCACCACACACACACACACACACACACACACACACACACACACACACACACACACGAACTGTTCAACCCTTCTTTCTTCCTGTATTGTATGATTCTAACTCTTTGCACTTTCCCTGTTTACGCAGCAGTCCTGCCAGTTCCTGTGGAATCCCTGCTTTCTCCATCCATTAGTAATGCGGTCTACGCAGCTCGTATTCATAACTCATCAGAAGTGTGTTAATAATCTGTCAAATCTGACGCTGATGTCTTAAGCACATTTAGGAATTGTAATAATGTCCTGCAAAGCACCAATAAAAGGCTGCATGGTGCTCGCGTGGCTTCTCCTAGCCAGTTTTGAACAGTTCCCCTGTCCCAAATGGCACACTTCTGCGGTCCTCTTTTGCGCCTGCCCCCGAGGCCAGTGTGTTCTCGTGTCTCATTTCGGGCTTCAAACCGTTGCTCACAAGTGCCCCCCTAGGTACCCTTACTGCACCCTTTAGCGAAGCACACATTCAAGCAGAATCAGCAGCAGCTACATAACCAAACCTCAAGAAGAAAACAAGAGAACGATCTTCAAATAAATAGCAGTAATTGTATTTCTGGTTGAATTGAACTCGTCATTAAGCAGCATCAGGGCTATTCATGTCAAACCATCTCTGTAGAATACGCTTGGATGTATACGCTGGTTAATTTACACTGTAAATGAGAGTAAACGTTGTAAGGGGTAGACAGGCGTCAGCGGGGACCTCATGCATCACAACAAGCTTTAAACCAAGCATGAGCATTTACTATCAGTGGTCACCGACCCTGATCCTGGAGATCTACCCTCCTGAAGACTTTCGCTCTGACCATAACGGTGCTCACCTGAACATCTAATCACTTCCTTACGAAGAGTTCTTGATCGACTAAAAGAGGTGTGTTCGATTTTGGCTGGAGATGGAACCTGCAGGAAGGTAGAGATATATATCTAGTGTAGTGACGCTGGTCTCCAGTGTCCCTGCCAGAGGTAAAGCTGTAAGTTGAGTGTTCAGGATGGAGGACTTTGTGCGTTACGGTTCCTCTGTAAAGTGACGCTGCAGATAGAACTCAGAGCACGTTACTAACATTCTGAAAAAAATGGAACATTTAAGACCACTATCTACTTATTCTTCTAACCCACTTTCAAATCAACTTTTCAGAAGCCTCAACCTCCGTTTCGTCCGGGGGGGAAGCCAAGGTCAAGATCAGCTAGCATGTAGCCAAATTCTTCAAGCCATCCAACCCATGAAATGTGATGTCACAGCCAGACCTGATCATCTATTTACCATCACTCAGAGCTTCCAAACAACATCGGCTGAGATGTGTGTGATCATCAACGAGGACAACGTAGAAGTTCTGCAAAGATGCTGCGTCTTTCTGAGAGAGAAAAAAAGAGAAGCTGGTGAGGAAGTGATTGTTTTAAGATGTTATAATGGAAGTGGTTCACGAATGTTCTACAATATCATATGTATATTGGTCTGTAATGGGGGGGTTCACCTCGCACTTCCAGGGTTGAAATCCTGCCTCTGTCCTGTATGCGTGGAGCTCGCATGTTCTCCCCGATCTTCAGGGGTTTCCCCTGGGTCCTCCAGTTTCCAGCTCAAAGACACGCGTTGTAGTTTGATTGGCGTTTCCCAACTGTCTGTAGTGTGTGTGTGCGATTGTGCCGTGCAGTGTGTGGGTACCCCGTCTAGGCTGTTCTCCGCCCTGTGCCCCGAGTCCCCTGAGAAGGCTCCCCTGCGACCCTGTGTAGGATAAGTGGTATGAACAAGTGGATGGATGTTTTGTCATGAAACACAAACGTTTAAGTCATACGGTTACATGACAAGCTTTGTGATGAAACCCACGCTGGCTAAAGCAGGGGACGTCTGTAGAGCTAAACAATTCCACAACTAGACCTTTAATGTCACAACTTGTTGAGTCTGGCTTTGTAAATAAGATCCGACTTACTCTTGAAGTCACCTTTAAAGCCTGGGTGAGATGGAAAAAAAAAAGGTCCGGTGCCAAAGTGACAGCTGTGATGGCTGCAATGGCAACCTGTCTAATAATAACAACAGAGAGGGAGAGAAAAGGAGTGGGGAGATGAACAGAGCGCGCTTCAGGAGATGGATTATCATGGGTCATGTGAGATTAGAAGCAGCAATGGCATTCTTCCGGGAAGGCAGCAGTCGTTCCAAAACCCATTCCTCTGTAGAGACAGGTGAACTTCACGCCTGGTTAGATTCCACACACGCTAATCATACCCACGCGTGTGGAGGGGCATGACGCCGGCAGAAAAAACAGCTGCGTGAGACAGGAGATCTGAGGAACCCCGCCGATTAACAGGTCCAGCTGAATCTTCTGAAAGCTTCTATATGAAGCTCTCTCCGCGTGTTCTCAATAATGCAGCCGCCTTCTGAGAACGCACGTATTTCAAGGCGACTGTGATCGCACCTGCTCTATTAATCACACATCTGTCTGCTGTGCTCCAAACCGATCATAACAACTAACTGACGACCCGAATCAGATTTGTTAGATCAGTGACAAGCTAAATGAGCAGTGCTATGGGCCTTGGCTGTAAACAACAACAACAACAACAACAACAACAACACACCACCTGTTACTGTGTGAAATCTGTAATGTTCTTGTTGGGGATGTTATACACGTTTTCCAGCAGAAGGAACACCTCAGAAGTCTCATTTGAAGCGTGCTGACCCGGAAATGCTGCTTTCTGACCAGGTCAGACTATTTTAGGTTTGATTTCTGTTCTGATGTTAATATTTGAACCCTTTTATTGCCGCTGGTTTGCGTACGACAAGGACCAAGACAACAGTTGGAATTACACGTGCTTTAATAAGATTGATAGTCAGACTGTTTCAGAAATACATTCCAGTGCTCCAAGCGATATGCAGCGATAAATACAAGGCCAGGTTTAGGTCAATATCAACCTCTGCAAATTACCGGCAAGTTTCCAATAACAACAAAACTAGGGTTAGGGTTCATTTCTGTAAATGAACACCATCTGATGTCAGACATATGTTTTAGTTATCCTAGACGACGTGTTCAGTCTTCATTGTACTGGAACAGCCTTTCTGAACATTCGTCTCATGTACAGAACCTCTGCACTGCGCCTTGATCCCGAAGACGTCATTTGGATTTTATCCTCTGTACACGTGTGTAAAGTTGTGAGTAACAAAACACAAAACATTTATGTGAAGTCGGTTAACACTATTTGTACATTCGTAAAAAATTTCACAAAGTTTGGCCAATCCCATCTCCTCTCGCGAAAAAAGTGTCTAATCCTGTCCACGCCCAATAACGGTTTGAACAGTCCCCTCTGCTACTATTAAACGATTGTCCAATCCCAACTGTTCGCACAAAAAACTGTCCAATCCCATCTGTTTCACAAAGTTTGGTCAATCCCACCCTCTCCTGCAGGAAGTTCATCCAATCCTGTCTGCTCTCGATTTTTTTCCTCCACCATTCACATCCGCTGCCACAAAACGTTGACCAAAAAAAGTTATTCAAATCCCAGCCACTCCCACAAAAAAAGTCTGACCAATAGGCAAACAGTTTGGCCAATCCTCTCTGTTCGCACAACATTTTACTAACCCCGCCCACTCCTGCAAAAAAGTTTGGCCAATCCTGTCCTTGCCAACGTGAAGGCCACCACCACACAGGATCCCGATGCACACACACCTAGTTAACAGTCTACAGACGGCTTAACTACCCAAACATAGTGTTAGTGAATTCTGGATTTGTGCGTGTGAGAAGTTAAAGTGCTCTTGGAATGGATTTAGTGAACAGAAGATGATGCGGTGAGGACGGGAGCGTATTCACGTCTGTGTGAGTCCAGCTGCTGCGCGTCTGTCATCAAGAACGTCTCTTCAGATATCACAGTTTTTCTAGTAGATGGAAAAACTGAAAGTTGTTGGATTTTGCGTGTTCCTTTCGGACTTTTCAGAAATGGTAAAACAGGTCTTATAATAAATAAATAAATAAATAAATAAATAAATAAATAGTTAGTAGGAGATAAATCTAATGAAACTTTTCTTCCTTCCCGAACACTATAAAATCGAAACTGTTCATTTGAATATAGCAAACAAAACAGTGCCCCATGACGAGAAGTCATTTCATCTGTGTCTGTGGAAAGAGAACGCTAACTGTGCTGTACAACAACACTTTGGGATTTCATTCGAACATTTAATGTTTTGAAAAGATTTTTTTTTCTTTACGTGTAATGAAACATGCCCGATACACCGTTAGTTTCATTCAAACATCTTTAATTAGGGCTAAATTGGGCAGAATTCCTAAATGTTATTAATCATCATTAACTGCAGGAAATGAGTCACCTGCTGGGATAAATCATGTGATTAACTCGCTTACTTCTCAAACCCAAACACGACATTATCAAACCCACTTTAAGTAGTAACACACACACACACACACACACACACGAAACCTTATCTCAATACAGTTATAGAGTAATCCTATTTTTGTGTGTGTGTGTGTGTGTGTGTGTGTGTGTGTGTGTGTCAGTAATGTCAGTTGATGTGTTGGAAGCAGGAAAAATGGGCAAGTGTAGGCATCTGAGTGACTCTGACGACTAAACTGTGATGTCTAGACGACTTTAGAGCATCTTTAAAACAGCAGGTCTTGTGGGGTGTTTCTGATATGCAGTGGTTAATACCTAATCCAAGGAAGGACAACCGGTGAACCTTCACGGTAACGGTGTTCCCTAGCAGGATAACGCTCCCGGATACACACTGCAAACACAGTTCAGGAACGGTTTGAGGAACATGATAATGTGTTCGAGGTGTTGACTCGACCTCCATATTCTCCAGATCTAAATCCGATCTGCGGGATGTTCCGGACAGACAAGTCCGATCCACGGAGGCCCCACCTCACAACTTACAACACTTAAAGGATCTGCTGCTAACGTCTTGGTGCCAGATTCCACAGCACACCTTCAGACGTCTCTTGGGGTCCGTGCCTCGACGGGTCAGAGCTGTTCTGGCAGCACAAGGAGAACCTACACAATGTTAGGCAGGTGGTTTTAATGTTATGGCCGATCGGTGTATTATTCAGAATGAACGTCGTTGGGTTTGAAGCACAGGTCCGCACATGGAGTTTGTGAATGGAAAAAAAGACACTCCTGGTGATCGTTGCAGTGTTTTTCCAGAGTTTATGGGAGGCACAGTCATAGGATCCACATTTAATATAAAAGAACAGTAATAATAAAAACATTCGGTTTAGGCCACGCCCACTTCATGTTCAAATACGGATACAGAAACATATGTATTCTGTATTTGCAGCTTTATTGTGATCATTCCAGTGCGGAGTGTATTCACTAGTTACAATTTGTGGTTCTGAACTTTTTTTACTTTTTATCTGAGGAGACAGACAACAGTGACATCACAGTGACATCACAGTGACATCACAGTGACATTCAATTCAATTCAATTTTATTTGTATATTTTTTTTTTTACAGTGGACATTGTCTCAGAGCAGCTTTACAAAAACATTGAAACACAGGATAAAGATTTTAAATGTGCGAATTTATCCCCATTGAGCAAGCTGGTGACATCACCGTGACATCACAGTGACATCACAGCAAAGGCTTTAATGTTTCATTACGAGAAAGGAGACTCAGTAGAATAATAAAATGAATCAGGTCACTACTTGAATATAGTCATACAGGTGGAGTATAAGGTTCAGGTGTAGCAGTAGTGAGCGTGTGTGTGTGTGTGTGTGTGTGTGTGTGTGTGTGTATGTGTGTGTGTGTGTTACTTCAGCAGACAGGACTCATAAGTGGGCACCATGTATTTGATATTGAGGAAGGCGTTCTCTCCTCCGTAGCGCTCAAACACCTCCAGTGTCTCGTGAATAAGATCACCGATGTTCTCCCGCTTCTGCTGGCTGTAATCAATGCCATCTCCACTGTTTTCTGCAACACACACACACACACACACACACACACACACACACACACATTATATAAATTAAACAGATGAAGTGAGTGTGTGGGGGTTGGATGAGAAGAGAGGTGTAGTGTAGGGAGAGACAGTGTGAGAGATTAATTCTGACAATGCCAATCTGAGCTTTATAAACATGTGCACACACACACACACACACCCCCCCCCCAAACACACACACACACACTATAGCTGCTTGTAACTTCCAACCTGAATCTAGGAGCCAAAAAAGCATCTAATCAACTCAGAATCCCTGCTGGTGAAGTTGTGAAGTGCAGCACGCGGTGTTTAGGGTTAAATGGATTATACTGTGTGTGTTCGAGATGTAACACGATGTCATGATCTATATCTGTTCAGTGTTCACAATATTCAGATCTGTTTTCGGATCTGGAGTTAACCTGGCGTAGTCTACACTGGAAGCACTAATGTGTAATGTGGACCCTGTTCCCTATACACACCGGAGATCAGATTAAACAGGACTGCTAAAAAAAAAAAAGGAAGGAAATGATAACAAATAGGAATTTACAGAACATAACTTTATGCAGCTCCTCAACCACACGCACGGTGGAACGTTCTGGCAACATCTCTAATAATTCAGTCTAATGTGACTGCGTAAACAAGAAACTTGGCAACCCTGCTCGTGGACCCAAGTTCATTAACATGGATTTTAATCAGAGATATTTGGGTTTGTTCTGAGGGTTTATGTGTCAGTGGTTGTCTCCAGTAACTGAAGGACCTGAACGCTGCTTAACTCATGCAGATCGTACACAGTGCTCAAGGCAGCACGTCTCGGCTGGGTTTCCAAATAATAATCATTTCATTCATTTCAAATGATTAACTTGTACGTTCGCTGTGTGTGCCGCCCAAAGACGAGCAATGCGTCTACCTTTTCCGAGGCCCAAAGGCTAGTTTCAAGTCTCTGAATTGTAGTTAAAGCTGAAATGTTTCTGAAACCTGGCAACCCAAATACCATACCTGCTGTTCGTACCTGTATCTGTATTTGTTTAGTGTGCATTATCTGTTCAGCACGAATAATGTATTTGTATTTGTTTACATCTCTAGTGCAGACTAGTAAGATATATTCACTTGTCTATAGATTGATTATACAGTTTGCTGTCTAGAGGAGGTGAATATATGAATGAATATATGCCACTCGTCACAGTTACTCGCTAGATCGCTAAAGACAAACGCTGAGGAAGCTCGGCTTTCTGAGTTAAGTCGAACACAACACGAGAAACTAACTGGATGATTCTTTTTTTTTTTTCTCTCCTAATTTATTCTTCACCAGTTCCCACCCACCAGTCCCCCACTGCTCATGCTGTGTAACACACTCGGAGGATAGCGCTATCCACCCTCTTCCACATACATGAGGTCACAGACAACCCAGTATCGGCTAGAGTTGCTGTGATGGATAGGGCTGAGAGTACGTCCCCAGCGAGCCCGGCCTGAGGCATTATGGGTATTCGAACCCAGACGATACACCCAGGTGAACGCTTTTCTGCTGTGCCTCTCAGGAGCCCGTGATAGATGGATATTTCATCTCAGGCTGCACTCTGTCCATATGGACGTCTCAGTCTCGTCTCAGCCTGCATCTCACTTGATTGGACTGTTGGTGGATGTTTTAGGACTTCGAGAACGTCTAGGCGTTCATTTTGTTGTTGTTGTTGTTGTTGTTTTTACATTCCAGTGTAAAATATATATATATATTACACAGAGATTGTACAGGAACCACAGATTGCAGCACTGAATTTTTAATGAGTTTTAATCCAACAGACAAATATTAGGCAAGAAATATGTAGCAGATTTATTTATTGGTGCCATTAAAGCTTTTTATTCCTGAACATTTCACCCAGCAAATGTGTGAAGCGGCAATAATATCGTGAGGCATGTTTTAGTTATTTCTGGTATTGATGCGGAGGGCAGATATACAGAACAAAAAAGTGATGGTCTGCACTTTAGCGCAGTAGAATTATACGACTGACCTCCCTCCCGATACCGGATTGTGCAGGTTACGGTAGCGTGAAGACTAGTTTAAGGTTGAGATATTAGATAGGGATGTGTCGTATGCTGATGAGTTTCTGTAGCGGAGTTACCGTCATCATCTCAAAGTACTTTCCAAGAACATTTACGCATTCGTAATGAGATTTAACGTTGTAGAACACAACAAGCTCGTCCCTGTTATCACTCACACTATCGCAGCTATAAACAGTCGTGACTCTTTTTTAAATTCTCTTGCTTGAGAATTCGTAAAACGCTGAAAATCCCGAGTGTTACAAAGCTCTCCGGAATTTCGCCATTGGAAAGTTTTCAGCGTTTATTATTAGTCGTATGTAGATGATGTAATACAAACACGTGAATGGACTTGTAGCTGAACTACTGTCTAAGCTGCTTAGCTAAGTGTAGACCAAGCAGTGTGTATAAAATAAAGCCATACTGACGGAGATAAATGCTGTAGGTACAAACTCCAATCTCTGAAACTAATCCATAAAAGACACGGCAGCGTCAACCCGAGTCCAAAACCGAACCGAACCGATATTTCCTGACGGATTCAGGCTCCCGCTCTCCTCACTGGACTTTTGCGAAGTCATTTATTTGTGCAGCACGTGTAACAGCAGACTCGATCACTGACGCTGTCGCTGTTATACATGAATTGTACAAGTATATTTCCATTACACGGGGACACAAGTGAACAACTCCAAAATATTACACACAAAATAATAAATGGTTGTGTAATGAGCGTGTGTGTGTGTGGTCCAGACTCATTGTGCCGGTGTGTGTCTGGCTGGCTCGGGTTTTATTCCATCTCCGTCTTCCATCTACACGACTGTAGTATACGGAGAACTACAAACATTCCCATTTTCATTTTTCCAGAAATTTGGACGCATTTGGATGAACTTGAGAAATATTTGGTTGGAAACATACCTACAGACTGACTGAGGAATTTACTGAGCACATGTTCTCTCAGCCACACTGAGCAGATGGCACACACACACGCACACACACACACACACACACACACACACACACACACACGGAAGTCATCTAACATTCTGACAGAGAGAAATGCAGTTGCTGATGCAGTTATCTCTTCAATCTCAATAATCCCACAAACACCATCTTATAACGGTGAGATTTGGGGGACGTCTGCTCATAAGTGAACTGTCAGGAGTCAAAATTACACTAAAGACACCTGAAGATACTGAGAACGAAATCGAAGAGGTCCGAAATGTTTGAATTATAAAACTCCGGCCCGTGTGTGTCTGTGCCATATGCTGTCCAAGGCCAGGGATCCCAAAAGAACTAACTGGGTGTGTGTTTATTAGCAGCTATGAGCAGTATGGTGTGTGTGTGTGTGTGTGTATAGAGCTAAGACCCTTGGTCTCCAGTGGCCTACACACTTCACAGCTGTTGGAGTGAGATGATAGATGGGCCAGACGTGGGTTCCATCACACACACACACACACACACACACACACACACACACACACACACACACACACACACACACACACAAAGGCTGTACCTCTGCCTGTTAAGAATAACACAGTAATGCAAACGCGACCACTTGAAGCGTTAAAGGTGAAAATCTTCCTACACAAATACACGTGGATGTGTGGGAGCAGTTATTGAAGGTGACTGAAATGAGAGCGTAACACAATGCCACTATCTGTATCTGTATTCGGATTTAAACAACAAGTGGGCGTGGCCTAAACGGGAAAGGTTTTTTTTTTTCTTTTTCTATAAGATGTAGAAATCGCAGCACTGTGAATTCCGACAGTTCCTCGACTTCAGCTACATCTCTCGAGTTCATGAACTGCTCTCAGCTACAGATGTGAGATGTACCTGGGATTGATTCCTGCTCACACAAGGTTTATTTTTTGTTTGGACCTGCCTGTGACATTTTTCATATTTTCCATGCTGCGTACCCGACACAGGGTCACGAGGAGCCTGGAGCCTGGAGCCTGTCCCGGGGGATTCGGGCATGAGGCGGGGAACACCCTGGACAAGGTGCCAACGCCTCAGAGGGCACAATCACACACCCATTCACACACTGCAGACCATTTGGAAACGCCAGTCTACAAGGCATTTCTTTGGACTGCGGGAGGAAAGTGTGTGTGTGTGTGTGTGTGTGTGTGTACATCTATGTATGTTGGAAGTGTGTTTAAATTCTTCTCTGTAGATGACCCAAAGCAAAAGCTTGTCTGCTCCTTCCCCCTCGTTTCCTGCGGCCATGTTTTCAACCCTGAGGAACCCCAGGAACGGTTTTAGAAACAGATCTGAGAAGCGGTGGGAGGGACGAGAAGGTTTTGATTCATGAAGCACGGTTCTTATTGGGACGTTGAAGCCCCTGATAATACGGTTTCAAACTGCTCACAGATTCTCTCTCAGACTCTGTCCAGACTCTGTCCTCTCTACACCTGCTCAGTCCAGTTATTCCGATGATCCAATCCGGTCACGTTCCAGCGGCGCAATGCATGGAATAATGTTCAGATAATATTCACATCAGACATCAGAACAGGGAAAAATCTGATCTCAGTGACCCTGCCTGTGGCGTGGTTTTCGGAGCCAGATGCGTGTCGAGTGCTGTCTATACGTCCATTCTTCATATCCTACACGGGGTCACGGGGAGCCTGGGGCCTGTCCCAGGGGACTCGGGGCACAAGGCGGGGGACACCCTGGACGAGGTGCCAACCCATCGCAGGGTACAATCACACACACACTCACACACACGGACCATTTGGACACGCCCATCAGCCTACAGTGCATGTCTGTGGACTGGGGGAGGAAACCGGAGTACCCTGAGGAAACCCCCACAGCACGGGGAGAACATACAAACTCCACACACAGGGCGGAGGTGGGATTCTAACCCCCGACCCTGGGGGTGTGAGGAAAACGTGCTAACCACTCATCCACCGCGCCTCCATACAGACGTATCTGTACGTCTGTAATATTAGTCGTAATATTACATGTACGTAATATATATAATATATGTAAAATAATATAGACGTAATATTAGTCATTACAATTAACTTGCAAAGATTTTTGCTTTTGAGACGTTCATGTCCTTAAAATAAATATATTACAGGAAGTGCATCTCTGTCTCAAACTCATCTATCGTCCAATGAGCACACAGTTTCTCCTCTCTGGCCACAGCTGGCCTTGTTCAGGGCAATGAAACTGTACCTAGGCAGATTCTCTCTCTCTCTCTCGCTCGCTTTCACTCTCTCTCTGCCTCTCTCTCTCTCTCTCTCTCCCCCTCTCTCTCTCCCTCCTCTCTCCCCTCTCTCTCTCCCTCTCTCTCTCTCTTCTCCCTCTCTCTATCCCCCCCCTCTCTCCCTCTCTCTCTCTCTCTCTCCCTCTCTCTCTTGCTCTCTCTCTCTTTCCCTCTCTCTCTCTCTCTCTCTCCCTCTCTCTCTTGCTCTCTCTCTCTCTTTCCCCCCTCTCTCTCTCTCTCTCTCTCTCCAGTTGGTGTTGTTGTGTCTGTTGTAACTGAAGTCATGCCTGTTGTTGTCTATCTCCTTCCTTCTTCTTTCTCGCTCTCTCTTCATCCCCCTCTCTCTGAAGTTGACGAGTGTAACAGCTGCATCCTTTTTGTGACTACCCCACCCCACCCCACCCCCTCCCTTCATCTTCCCCTGCTCCTGCTATTGCTATACAGAACCTGTTTGTCCTTGTCAGTGACACACACACAACACACACACACACACACACACACACACACACACACACACAGACGGTAGACACTGTATTACACATTGCACTGTAACACAGTGTTATAACTTCACACCCCACACTGCACCAAATGAGCCACTAAAACACTCCACTACAACACACACACACACACACACACACACACACATACACATTTTAAGAAATAGTATGCTCTCTTATGAAACAGTAAGATTGTGGAATAGATGCGTAGAATAGATTTCTATTTAGCCCTGAACAGCTGTCCATGTCTCAAACTTAGCTGAACATTTGTGCTGCGGAACCGTGTGTGTGTGTGTGTGTGTGTGTGTGTGTGTGTGGCGTGTGTGTGTGTTTGTGTTTGTGTGTGTGTGTGTGTGTAGACAAGCTGGGGTATCATGGTATGTCCCACTATAGCTCCAATTTAAAAAGACCTCACTGGGAGAGACATTGGGGTGGGGGGGGGGGGGTATACGACGACTCTCAGCTGTCCGGCTCATGGATAAAGCTAAACAGAAAACAGAAAAAAAAAAAAAAAAAAAAAAAAAAAAAAAAAAAAAAAAACACACACCCCCCCCCCCCCACCCTTAATAAATTAAATAAATTTTTTTTTTTTTAAAAAAATATTTTTTTTTTTTTTTTTTTTTTTTTTTTTTTTTTTTTTTAAAAAAATATTTTTTTTTTTTTTTTTTTAAAATAATTTTTTTTTTTTTTTTTCACACACCCACCCCCCTTTTTTAAAAAAAAGAAAAAAAAAAAAAACAAAAAAACAAACTATTTATAAGCAAGCAGCCCCTTTATTAATAAAAAAAAAAAAAAAAAACACCCCTCCTTCCTTACTCTCCCAGGAAGGATCGAGAAACTCATACAGTAACTCTGTACAACCGTGCTGAACAGAAAAGCATCTCAGCACACACAAAACATCAACCTTCAGGTGGATGAGCTAGAACAGGAGACGAGAACACCGGGTTCCTCTCCTGTCTGCCCAGAACCGGAACCCAAGGCTCTCATGGGAACAGACTCGCCCACACTGAAGATCAGAAGCTGGTCTTTTTCCAATCTTCAACTGTGTGTGCTGAGTGTAAAAGTGGAAAAGAGATGTGTGGAGGTGAGGAGTGTTAAAACCTAACACACACACACACACACACACACACACACACACACACACACACACACACACACAACACACGCACTTCAACCTTCCAGGTTCTGTGTTTATGGTGTCTGAATTAATATTCACATTAAACAGCTTGTATTGCTGCACTGTAAGAACAGGTGTGTGTGTGTGTGTGTGTGTGTGTGTGTGCGTGTGTGTGCGTGTGTGTGTGTGTGTGTATTACAGTCACTAATGGGTGTGTGAACATATGGCTAAGTAAAGACAAGACATGCTAATGTTATCATTTGTTTCTACACATGCAATCTCACCCTATACTTCTCTCTCTCTCTCTCCCTCTCTCGCTCACTCTCTCTCTCCCTCTCTCTCTCACTCTCTCCCTCTCTCTCTCTCTCTCTCCCTCTCTCTCTCTCTTTCCTCTACTCTCTCTCTCTCTCTCTCTCTTTCTCTCTCTCTCTCTCTCTCTCTCTCTCCCTCTCTCTCTCCTCTCTCTCTCCCTCTCTCTCTCTTTCACTCTCTCTCCACTCTCTCTCTCTCTCCTCTCTCTCTCTCCCTCTCTCTCTACTCTCTCTCTCTTCTCTCTCTCTCTTTCCTCTCTCTCTCTCACTCTCTCTCTTTCTCACTCTCTCTCTCTCTCTCTCTCCCTCTCTCTCTCTTTCACTCTCTCTCTCTCTCTCTCTCTCTCTCTCTCTGTGGAGTGTGTTTTAAGCGTAAATGATGTTATGACAACTCAATATTAAAGGTGTTAAATGATCACGTTTATCACTGAAAGGATTCGGTGGTGTTCTTGGAAAAACGGTGATAGCTATTCCACAGAGGGGTGTTAGCACGTTCAAGTCCCGCCTCTGCCCCTTGTGCACAGAGTTTGCATGTTCTCCCCGTGTTTCAGGGGTTTTCTCCGGGTTCCTTCCCCGGTCAAGAGCTCCAGGCTCCCCGTGGCTCTGTGTCATGGGGATATATATATATATATATATATATATATGCATTCCCAGCACAGAACCAGTTCAGTAGCGTCTGGTGGGATACTGTAGGTCTGGAGTCAGGGGTCTCATCAGCTTAATGAATTCAAGCAAGAGTCATTTTAGCGAGGAATAAAAGCTCTCGTCCTCTCTACATTAATGCAATGACGGGACTCCAGACAGCAGTTCTGCCCTGTGATCGTAACGCAGACCCGTGGGGATTGTTAGCATTCAGCCCCGTGCCTCCTAGCTTTTTATTGGTGGAGGTAATTTATGGATATAATTTGATAGGCTCGAGGACAGCACGGGGCAGCGTGTGAAGGTAGAGCGGGATTGAGTAATCGAATACATTTTGGAACGTCGTGCTCGAATCAGCAGCAAACCTGAACATCTAACGCTATTTACCTACACAGTGTGTGTCCGTGTGCTTGTGCTCTCTAATGATCTGTTGTCAGAAGATCGTTTCTCCCATGGTTTCCTAATGAATGACAAGCGTGCACACGCCCTGCTCGCCTGCTGAGATTCACTCTTAACACACATTACCCATAATTCTCTTTATCCTCATTAAGCGACAATCCCTGCACGATAGAGTGCACTAATTGTGAGCAGAGTATACAGCGAGTGAGTCCACAAAATGCCAAGAGGCAATGCAAGCATAGCATGCTGCCCTCCACTCCTCCCACTCCTCCCACTCCTCCCACTCCTCCCACTCTCGCCTAAATGTGTGTCCAGGAGGCAACACACATACTGTGTGACAGTGCTTTAAGCAAAATATAAAAAGACAGGTTTTTTCTAATGAGGTATGTAATGCAGAGCGGAAGAGAGAGAGAGAGAGGATACACCGATATATTAAACAAGGAGAAACAGGATGCGCTTTTCATTGCCTGACACCATCAGACGCCTCATCAGTGTACTGTGGTAAAGTGATAGTTCCTCACTGGCTACCTCATTAGAGACTGCACTCACACAGTTCTTCCTCCTCTCCCATTTTTTCCTTCTCTCTTTGTCTCAACCACCCTCCTGCGTTCTCTTAAATTGCTGCCATTAGCCGAGCGCAGGGCTGTTTGTTTCCATATTTCCTATTGGATTCTATTTGTCTGCTGCTCTGTGTGTGAGTGTGTGTGTGTGTGTGTGTGTGTGTGTGTGTGGCAAGCTCATTATAGGAACAGCCAAAGCAACAAGGTTAGAGAGCACCATAAAACAGTTTTTCTGCTCGCCTTGTGTGTGCATAGGAACACACACACACGCACACACACACACACACACACACACACGCTCACACACAGCAGAAAGATTAGAGTAGATTAAAGAGTACACCTCATTAGAGTGTGTTCCAGTCTCGCAGCTATAACTCATGCAGCACACACCGTTGCCCGGCACAAAGCCATCTCCATCCCGACCTAAACACTAGCACGAAATCACGTCCACAACACAACACAACACAACGCAACACAACGCCTCCTGCGTGACATCAGCACAAAGTCACCTCCATCACAACCAACACATCAGCGCAAGAAAGTTCATGCTGTCCATTTGCCCAGAAGGCTTGGGAACCCCTGACATACCCGGTTCTATACAAAACTCAACACTAGCACAAAACTACCTTCATCCCAAACTAAACCACAGCAGAAAGCAAACACTAACACAAACTAAACGCTGGCACGGAGACGAAACATGAGCGACTGTTAAAACGAACACCACGTATCTCTACCTATCTATCACACAACCATCTCAACACTAACACCACTCACACAAACACACAAACCTGCCTTCAACACAACCTCAACCACAGTTCAGACAGAACCTCGTTTTGGTAAAACATTCCTGGGTTTGTATGAAAATACCCCCGGTGCTACAGGCTACACAACACTCCGCCAGTACCGCGCTTTATAACGGGGTTCTCATGTCGCTGTATGATGGCGATGGATTCTAATGGAGGAGAATTACAGAGGCACAAATCTGACCGGAGGAAACCATTCTTAATGAAGCTTGTGTAAAAAGGAGGAAACCTTTTCTCACGTATGAATCATACGGTACGCTCCTTCAGCACTCACTTTACAATACAAGAGTTTCGCATCCCATTCTCATCCCTTCATCTATTCCTTTATCCAAATCTTTATTGTCCCAACAGTCCATCTTTTCTCTACTGGTCTTCAGCCTTGTCATTTTTTATAACCAGTGCATGTTCCTTCAATGCATATTGTGTGTATGAAAGAGAGAGAGAGAGAGAGAAGCATTTAGCGCCGTTTCACAGAGCTCCCCAGCTGCAGCAGTAAAACAGCATGCACAAACAATGCCACCCACATCTATATTTTATGACATGAATCTGGAAGAGAGCGGGCCAGATGGGTCTCTAGTGGCTACTCTGCCTCTCCTGCACTCATTAATTACCCAACTCCCCTTTGTATCCCACGTTCCCTCTCTCCATGTCCATCATGTGTGTCATTGAGACCATTTAAATTAATAACAAACACCAAAAAAAACAAAAAAAAAAACAACCCCACACAGCTCATTTTCACTTTAGCCCCAAGATCAGGTCAGTTAGCGGGCGATGGCGGTGAATCCTAACATCACGTCTGCCTCAGGCTGAACACGCTGACGCATTCACTTCGATATCGATCGTTCAAGCAGCTCAAACCTTTCATCTGTCCTTACGACATTCCTAAAAAAAAAAAAAAAGACGTACATCTGAAGGGTAAAGATATGTAACGGGTCAGGAAACACCGGGGCAGGAAGGATGCCTTCCAGGGATGAAAAATCTGCTTACGCAATAGAACCTCGTAACCTTAATGTAATACAGAGGAATATGAGACAATCCCAAATCTGTTTGAAACCCGCCTTTACCTTCTGCGGTGTTACTATAACTATACTTTCATTTAAAAAAAATTGAATTCCATGACATTTACGTGTACCACAGCACCGCTGAATGATCGATATTTTTTTACCAAAGGAAAAACAAAGTGTGGATGCGGTGAACTTTTCTGTTCGGAGACGTTTTTAACCTGAACGGAGTCCGTGGTGTCGGCGGTCTGTCACAGTCAGGACACAGGAGTGTCAGCGTTGTCTTTTCTCACTATTTGGGTATGTTTGCATCCACGTCTTTTTCTGCAAATTTTAGGATATTGCATGAAATAAATATTTATTTGAAATCGAATTTTTGAAAAAAAAAAAAAGCGCGCATAAACTACGCCGGAAACACGTTTACGGAATAAATTCCTCGACGCTCAAAAAGTCACGTGACTTTGCCTCAGCAAATCACGTGATTGGATAATCGGCTCAGAAAAGTAAAAAGCGAGATGCGCGAGTTCCCCTCGCAGTTCGGATGAAAGCATGGCGGTTGGCAAGTCTTATTCACGTCAAGAGAGAATAGAGTGGGGGTCGGGGAGCAAGGACGTATAATTGCAATAACAAACTTAACGGGAACACGGTCTCGCACATCAGTTCCATTCATCAATAATTAATAAATGATCCGGTATAATCGCTGTGGTCTAAACAGAACCCCACACTTCAGACCCTGCTGTTAGATAAAAACAAAATCCATTTGGTGTCGGACCGCGCTGCACCACTCTGACCCGGATTACTGTCGTTTATAACAGGACAAGCCGTCATGTGTTATTCCTTACAGGGTTTATATTCATCGGTCCAATGCGTATTTTAGCGTTTCAACATAAACATGTTGATATGGTGAGGTTTTCCTTAAGGAGATGTTTATTTAGTATTTATGGAAGGAAGGAGTCTCCGTATCGAGCTGGAAGTTCACATTTCGACGACAACATGGCGCAGCTAGCTCGCCGATACCCACAACTTCATCCAACTACAGCTTAAAAACAAACCGGATCATTTCTTCATGTGTAACAAGTCTTGAGTGGTGAAGCAGTAATTTAAGTGCGTCTGTATTGATTTAGCCTCGAATCTTTACATCTCTAGCTGTGATCTAAACAGACAAATACACACACACACACACACACACACACACACACACACACAGTCAGAGGGAGAGTCCACATGTGAAGAGAGTCTGGTCTGGAACTTGCGGTACTGGAGGCGTCTCCAGGTGGTGTTTACTCACTGATTGGCTTGAAGCATAATTTCTAAATCACTGACTACATTTAACCCCTTCAGCTCACGACTGATTATTCAGTGATTCACTTTAAAGTATAAGCTGTTATGAATTATCTGGTAAGTTTAAAAGGGTTGAAAGTGTTTTAATCCATCCATCTTCAACCACTTACTCCTTTTCAGGGTCACGGGGAACCTGGAGTCTATCCCAGGGAGCATCGGGAACAAGGTGGGGTACACCCTGGACAGGGCACCAGTCCATCGCAGGGCACAATCACACACACACCCGTTCATATACTACGGACACTTCAGACACGCCCATCAGCCTACCATGCATGTCTTTGGACTGGGGGAGGAAACCAGAGTACCCGGAGGAAACCCCCGCAGCACGGGGAGAACATGCAAACTCCGCCCACACAGGGCCACGGTGGGACTGAAACCTGTGACCCCGGAGGTGTGAAGCGAACGTGCTAACCACTAAGCCACCGTGCGCCCGAAAGAGTTTTAGTACCTTATTTATTTATCTATTTATTTATTTATTTGCAGGTGATCACCCACGAGCATTTCTCCATCATGATTATTATTTTGTCTTCGGAAGTGCGTTATTAACACAAAGAAATGTAACCCGTATGTTCACATTCAGAGAGTCGGGATCACCAGGAGAGAACACACAAACAAGAATGCTATGATTCTGTTACGGCGTGTATTATTCTCTTATCCTCCAGGTGACAGCCACAGCCAGAAAAGAACACGGGGGGTTTGGGGAGAGAGAGAGAGAGAGAGAGAGAGAGAGAGAAGAAATACACTTTAAAGTGATGGTAGGGTTTGATTGGCATGACTGGGAGGGGAAGCACAAGCATACTGACATTTAGAGTGTGCGATAACAAACCAGTCTCTTTGCCTTCAGTCACACACACACACACACACACACACACACACACACACACACAATACAACTGAGAGTACTCCTGATGGGCTGATGGAATAGCCGGAGGACTACTATCTATCTCTCTCTCTCTCTCTCTCTCTCTCTCTCACTAGAAAATGCAGCATCACTAAACCCCCACTGTGCATCACCCAAAGTGCACTTTATAAATGCAGTAAGCAGGAATAAAGAACGTTTGGCCTCCTGATTCCAGAGTGTGTTCTCGCTCTAACCCAATCTTCCTTTAACTGGTTGCGAGTGCAGATTTGAGCTGTTTGCTGTAACATTCGTTGTGTTAATGTTCTGATACGTGGTTTATTTCAGCCATGGGCAGGGAACAACACCTGCCGAGATCTTCCATCTAAATTACAACAGAAGTAGACGGTGTAGCGTCTGCAATAAATACCGTTGTCACGCAGCAATCTTTCCCTTTGTTCTTCTCGCCTCATGAACATGTACATGTCGAACCGTGTTCACTTCGTAAAGCTAACTGAAATCTCTGGCTGCTAGCTTGAGCTGCGTTAGCTTGTGATCTTACTGAACTTGTTCACCATCACTCCCTGCACTGTCGGCGAGTCTGCTACTCATTTGTCTTGTTGCTTTGTACGGACTTGTTTTTGCTGCTCAGTGTGAGCCACTTGCTTGTGGTTGAGTGGTCCTCCTGTGCTATACTTCATCCTTCACTACTGAGATTGCAAAGTTAGCTGGACTACGAATTGGGTTCTATCTCATCCCCTTGTATCTCTGTCAAGTGAAGTCTCTCTTGGCACTTTGACTCAGTCCCACAACCCCCATGGACTCCTGATAAGCCTGGCTGTGTCATAGCACAGCTAACACTGAGCTAAGTTGAGCGGTTCTCCATCACTATATCTCCCACTGTTTGCTGCTGAGCCTGCTATGCTAGCTAGACGTCTAACAAACAACACTGGGCCTGGAGTGGGGTGTCCCTACATATATTCTCACTCTTCCCTCCAGGCCAATTTTGGTGTCTCCAGTTAGACCTTTCCAGATGCACTGGCGTATATGCAGCTACTGTGCATGTGGCTAAGTGGCACTAGTGTGTTCATATATGGCTCTCCACTTCGCATGTGGACTTAACTATGGATGTCCTCACTCTGAGCAGCTCACTTGCTGGGATGATGCAGTGGACATGCCGTCAAGGCAGCACACACACCTGGGAGAATTGTGTCTGCACCCAGATGTGGTGTCCTCTGGGAAACTCTTGAATTGTTTACATCACTTCTCCCTGGTAGTTGGACGGTCCGCTGGGACAGAAGGCACTGGCCCACAAAAGGTCTCACTGTCTACTATATGCATCACCAGTTCTACTCATGATACACAGAAGTCAGCAATCAAACAACAGAGTCCTGCGTCTGGCCATGAAAAAAAGGGCCTTGGTTTGCAGTGCTGCTCTCATTTCTGGTCTCACTTTGGGGGACCAGTACACACCGGGTTTCCTGCCTGTAGGTCTGGCCCCATGGAGTGAAGTACGGATTGAAGACTGCGACCTGGCAGTCCAGGAGACCGACCTGACCACATGACCCCCTAGTACATAGGCCTTGTATGTGCTCATATAGAAACGGTCCTGTTAACTCAGGTTTGGGCAATATCTCCATCAGCACGTTTACATGAGGTAATATATACACGTCTGAGATTACACTGAGTTTCTAATAGAAACTCTTACGTTAACCGCATTTCCCATAGTGACTATATTATTGATCAAGAAGTGGAGTAGCTGATAAACTCCTCATCATTTCATTTTCTTAGAGTGCATAATCAATATAATGAATCTATCTTGTTAAGTATTTCTTGATGACTGGTCTAAAGCAAACTTGACCAGAGGTTACAGGATTCTTATTGTTCTTCCAGCTCTCAAGATCCTTCACTCTTAAATATTTACAGTTGTCTCTTTTGGCTGATGCTTTTGTCCGAGGTTAAGGGTCTCGCTCATGGACGTAACCGTGGCAGTGGTGTTGCTGGAGCCCAAAGCCTTGATCACTCAGCTACCACTTCCTTTGTTTGGGAAATGTTATGACTGCAAATTTCTTATATCCGTCTTCAAGCTTTCCTTATATTAATCCACAGACGGAGACAAGATCCGACCTGACTTGTGACTTGAGTCTTAACACTTTCACAGGAAATACGGCGGTTAAGGAACGTTGTCTAGATTCAGACGTGAAAGATAGTTGAGATAATACATTTTTATTGTTAAATTTCACTGCTGTTGGTCTTTAAAGCTTGCAACTGAGCAGTTAAACACACACACACACACACACACACACACCGTGATGGGCTGGTTTAGAAGAGCTAAAGTACCAACTCTATAATAGAACACCTTTGAACAAATTCACAAATTCAATGTACATCAGTGTGTGTATTAGTGTGTGTAACAGTGTGTGTATCTGTGTGTATCAGTGTGTCTATCAGTGTGTGTATTAGTGTGTGTATTAGTGTGTGTAACAGTGTATCAGTGTGTGTATTAGTGTGAATGAATGTGTGTGGACTCTTTGTGTCTATGAGTTGGTCTATTAGGTGTGTGTGTGTGTGTGTGTGTGTTTGTGTGTGTGTGTGTGTGTGTGTGTGTCAGTGAGGCTCTTGCAGAGAAAGATCGATGCTCGGGGTTTCCTCCTGCACTAAGAGAAGGCTAATTAAAGTTCACCAACAGCATGAGGAGTTCATCCAGCTACAACCCACTGTGGACTGGCAGCAGAATGTTTGTATGCGTGTGTGTGTGTGTGTGTGTGTGTGTGTGTGCGCCAATCAACAAATTCCCTGGAAACACCGCCTGAACAGACTTTAAATGTGTCTCCACTGTTCTCAGTCATGTCTTATGCTGTGGAGTCGGAGTCGACACGGGGTCACAATTAAGCAGTTACTCAGTACATTGCGGTGTTATTGGGAACACTGTCATTACACGTTTGTGCGGAGGCAGCTTAGGTAGTGGTGATTGATTGTCTTAGTTGGAAGGGAGCATATGGTCAGCCGTGTCCTTCTTTTGGGCCAGAGTATCTCTGCGTAATTAGGTTAACTATATGACTGTCAGAATCACTTCACTGTTTAAATACCATGATCATTTCCATAATAATTACATATTTGATGGAATGAATTTTTAAGATCCCGTTTAGTCACCTAATAGAAGTCTGTCAAAACAAAAAAAATGTGCTTCCTACAATAACCTTAATCATTTGGGAGGAATGTCTCTTGTCGCGTTAGATCGGGGGTTGGAGTATATTGGTGTAATGGTATACTATCGGTATAATATCGGGGCGGCTGTGGCGCAGGTGGTAGAGAGGGTTGTCCACTAATCGTAGGGTTGGCGGTTCGATTCCCGGCCCGGGTGACTCCACATGCTGAAGTGTCCTTGGGCAAGACACTGAACCCCAAGTTACTCCCGATGGCAAGTTAGCACCTTGCATGGCAGCTCTGCCACCATTGGTGTGTGTGTGTGAATGGGTGAATGAGACACAGTGTAAAGCGCTTTGGATAAAAGTGCACATTTACATTTACTATATTTTTACCCCATTTTCCCTTTTTTGGCAAATGCTCTGATAATCCCTAACAGTCATATTACATGGTAATACGCTGTGTTGTAGGAGCATGCAGTAGTTAACTGCGTTCGCTAGACAGATGTATTGAAATAAAGTGACTAGCGAAAGTCAGTTAGTGGACCGTTTAAATCTGTCAACACATTTATGAATAGAATGCTGATGTGCAGGACGACGATGTACGGAACGACTGAAAATCACAGGCGTTTGGTGCAGGAAGAAGGAGAAACAGCGAATCGAGCGTTTTTCACTGACAAGAGGAACATAACCTGGTGGACTTGGTGATAAAGTCGGTGTGTAAGGAGCACACGAGGTACAGAGCTGTGACGAGTTAATAGATTAATGCGACGTTATCCGGAATCCGGCCTACATGAAGTTGATATTTATGCGGATCAGGGATGACGTAGGAAATGTACAACATGCCTTAATACCGGGGACAAAGAGATTACTTCCAACAACGGTGTGATATATTCCGTACATAGGAACTCGTGTATGTAATTATATCACAGTATTGATAAGTAATGAGAAATCAAACGGATCAAATGATACAAATTCCTGAAATGATAATGATATAAAAACTTCATGCAATCACATGATTAATATACATATATATATATATATATACACCACATGTAGTAAGAGACAGCGAAGACGTTGAACGTGACGAGGTCTTAATGTCGGGGTGCAGAAAACGCTGCGGACTTTCACTTAAAAAGCTCTCACAAGAACAAAGGGACGTGTGTGTGTGTGTGTGTGTGTGTGTGTGTGTGTGTGTGTGTGTGTGTGTGTGTGTGTGCTTCTCCTCTTCCCGTCTTCACGCACAAACCTCCCTCCTGCTCAACTTTATATTGGTTGTTTTTTTTTTTGTTTATTTTAAATGATATTTTAAACATTTTTTTTATTCCATTAAAAGCACCGCAGTGAAAAGAGAAAGCCGAAACTGCAGACGTATACAGACTGCGTGCATCAGAGTGAAACCTGGGAGAACCCTGATGTTTACAGACGACATCAAGCTTAGCTTTGCACATTTCTCAGAGAGAAGATTGTAGCGGGGGTTTTTGTTGCTGTTGTTGTTTCCAGCCGCTGAAATTCAATTTCAACCACTATATGGCAATATGGCAAAAGTCTGAGGCGCAAATCTCAAATATTGTCTTTTGGCCGTATTAAAGGAAAACCTGTAATTCGTTTTATATGAGATCTCTTTGAAGTGGAATGTCATAAATGAAATCTTTCTCTGTTTTCTAAGACTCAGCCCAAGACTACTTCTTGATTTAAGGTCTAGATTTGTCACTCTGCACGTTGTGATGCACCAGAGATTCTGTCCTGGACTCCTAACAGCACAGAAGGAGAAACAAATAGAACTGATTTTGTCACATATTTTCTATTTTCCCAAATATCTCAATATGTCCGGAGCAGGCGCTAATATCTGTTTTGTGTTGTAATACTTAGCATTACAGCACTTAAATATCATTCGCATTATTTCATAGAACATCCTTCCAGTGTCAATCCTATTTATTAGAAACGAAGAGAGACGTCGATCCGAATTCAGCTTCAGCGCTTAAACTGCAAGTCTATTGTCAGCTTGAGGTGAATAATAAAAATACAATTCTGCCCTTATAAACACACGTGATCCATCATGTTCATACGACTTCATATACACACACACACACACACACACACACACACACACACACAAGTCCGTTAATCCAACCCTGTTAGCATTCAGCTCGTCTCGCCTGCCCCTCCGTGTCCGCTGAAGCAGGAGCGCTAGCTGCAGGGGGATCGCAGGCAGAGAAAGAGAGGAGGAGCGAGAAATCTGTGCTTCTCTGAGCACTGAGGAGAACAGATGACTTCCGCCAGTGTGTTTGTGGGGGAAATTAGAAATTCTGTACACCTCCATTTCCATCAGGGCCGAGACTAGGGCGAGCGAGTGTAATCGAGAACCGGCTGCGCGCGCTGGCTAATAGGCCGTTCCATAACTGTCCGTTTAGCTTTCCCTCTGCCCTAATGACACCGCTCTGGACTCCTCCCACAATCCTCGTTAATTCCAATCAGTGTTCCGTGGGATGGAGGCGATCCATCACTTTTAGGAGGGGAGCGAGAGAGAAGCAGATTGTCTGTGGTTCCTTCTCAGATATAATTTATAATGTTTAGTGGTGCGGGAGAGGTGCATGCTGGGACAGATGTGAGGAGGATTGCGAGTCGTCTCTTTGCTCGGTTTCCTGTGTGTGCGCGAGGCTTCTTTTTAAAATGTTTTTTTTTTTTTTTTTAACACATTTTCAGAACACCGCGCTCACCGTGGCTTTTATATCCTGCTTGTGTGGTGTCAGTCACATCCGAAATGACCGTTTGACCCCGGAGACATGCCAGGCGATCCCTAACCACAACATACCGGCAACAAAAACAAATACGAACAGTATCTCAGAGCTAAAAGTAGTCTGTCTCATGTTTAACACTATGCCTCATTTATCGGCCTTTTAGTAACGCTGGGTGTAGACCGAAACCAACAAAATAGTCCTCAGATTTACTACAATATTTCTACAACAAAGGGCCAAGTTACGAGATCACGTAGAGTAACAGACAATAAACACAAGACGCATCATACATGAAATAACACAATGAGCACCATGTACACATTACATATAATCTGCTACAGGCACTAACCTCAAACATCAAAACCAAGAGACAATAAATGAATGAATAAATAAATATGGATAGAACTGTGCGCAATTAAGAATCTAAAAAAAAGTCACGGCATGGTAAACCAAGGGTCAGAGATGGTTGAGAATTTAAAGCCAAACCCCTTTAGGAATAAAGCTTGCCTTCCTCCGTTGTGTCCTACTGCCTGGACAGCGGACGCCGTCGCCCTGAGGGGAGCCGCTCAAAAGCAGAAGGGTCGTGTAGAATCCTGCCGGCCAACCTCAGCCTTCGCTGTTCACTTCTAGTGGAACGGGCCCTAATCCTTTCTGAACAGACTTTAACTGTGCGCTCGAAACCATTTCTATTTTAATGGCTAATAGAATGAAACCAGCAGACGATAGAGAACGTAATGGGCCTTTCAGTATAGGAGAAGTAGAACATAGTAAGGATGTTCTTACTAACCACAAAGGAATTGAGCTTCCCTTAAAGACACTGCCGCTGCTGGCATTTCCTGAGTATCTCCTCCGTGTTGGAAGTCAATTTCAGCAAATTGTCAAAAATGGTGCCCAGGTATCTGCACTCTTCAACCGAAGCCATCTGCCTCTGCTTATTAGAAAAGGTTACAACCATTTCTTCAGTCTTGTTCACGTTTCGTTCCAAACAGGATTTTTCACATCGCTCGACTCCTTCCTGAAGAGCTGGGCCATGATGCTGTGAAGGGCCTGAAAGCAGAGACACTAAGACGGTGAAGAGGGGAAAGAACACAGCCCTGTGGAGAACCAGCTGAAGTGTAAAGTACAGAAGGTCAGAAATGATGATGCTGATCAGCACTCTCTGAGACCCTATCTGAGTCTATCATCCAAAAGCTCAGCTGGTCCTCCAAATGAAAACCACTGATGAGCTTCTCAGCAGGAACGTGAGGCTGTAGGGTATTCAATACTGAAGAAACATCTAGCAACAATCTGCCTGTGGTATTAGAAGTCTGAAGACGCTTATGAACCAGGTCTGAGATCATCATCGACCCCTCTGCCTGACTGTGGGTCAGTTACTTTAGTGATATCATTTCTAATAATCCTCTCCATTTCCTTCATCACAAGAGAGGTGAGAGCACCGGGCCTCGGATCAATTAAGGTTCTAATGCAGCTCTTTTGCGGTATTGGAATAACTGGAATGTTTCCACAGCCGAGGGACGACACCACTAGCCAAGGAGTTCTGTAACCGAGTCTGAAACACCCCCTAACCGCTCCACACCATGTTTGAAGGTTCGGCGACGGATATTATCCGGCCCAGGTGCAGATTTATCTTTGGTCTTATTAAGAGCTCGCACCACCTCCTCTGTAGTCGTGGTGAGAGAACATCACCAGGTTTTAGAGTGGAAATGACGGTTTCCACATGAGTGCTTTTATCTGTCTCAGATCTGGTGTAAAAACAACTGAGGTCCTTTGGAAGAGATGTTGGACAGCTAGCTGAAACCTGGATGTTCTTACGAGGCGGTGGGAGCAATATTAACTGCAGCCGTGTTCTTAAGACCCTGCCAGGCTGCATGGAGGTTCCCCATGAGCGAGTGTTTATTCAGTCTGGTTCTTATATTTCAGTTTTAATAGCACGCTTGACCTCTCTATTGACCTCGTGTGTTTTTCACACTCGGAGCCGGTGTAGAAAACTCTTTTTCTTGTTTAAAAATGTAAAACAGTTGGCAATCAACCTGGTAATCATCGGCGTCAAGCCTGAAAAGGTGAAGCATCAGCTAACGTTCACACGAAGAGGGCGGATGACGGCCACGTGACCTGATCGGATGTAAAGAGAAGGCGTGGAACGCTGGACCGAACCGACAAACCAAAGCGAATAATAAATCGCTGTTCCTTACACATACATTTCAGCAATCTCCAAACTTGTGTAAATACTAAACGAACAACTTTATTCCCTCTAGATTTGATGAACTTCACTTTATCATTTCAATTTCAACATTCTTCACATATTGATCAGAATAAAACAGGAGTAAATTCGCTGTATAATTGTTTTCTATATTTAAATATTGCTACATGCTCCGGACAAAGGAATCTCAATGCGCGGCTTTATTTATTTATTTATTTATTTTCATCTCTGCCTGGAGGTGCAGCAAATAGTTTATTACTTGAGCTTTAGAATCACACGCTAGACACCTCAGCTCCATGTTGCCTTCAGGCAGCTTCAGATCAGTGGAGCTTCAGACTGCTGCTGCTCAGAGCATCAATCTCCCCTCAATGAAATACACCGAAATGTACAGACACCAGTAACACCGTAGTGGGTTTAGACCGATATTTATACTACAGCTGCGAGCAGGGAGCTAGTGCGCTACAGTTTAAATATATATGCACTCATATTTACCAAGGGTGCCAATATTAGTGGAGGGCACACACACATACAATGCCCTCCACTAATATTGGCACCCTTGGTAAATATGATCAAAGAAGGCTGTGAAAAATTGTCCTTATTGTTGAACTTTTGTTTCAAAAATCCACAGAAATACCCTGCTCTCGTGGATATCAAACAAATACTAACACGGGTTTATAAAAAAAAAATACAAAAAATTCTTTGTTAAATATAGGTATGCAACAATTATTGGCGCCCCTACGAATCCATGTGCGAAAACGATATTTGAAGTATATTCCCATTGGTTTTTTTTTGTTTTTTTTACATTTTGTTTAGTACACCTGGGTGACTTAACAGGAAATTGTACAACCATGACTTCCTGTTTCACAGGGGTATAAATATGAGGTAACACATAATTCCCTTAGTCATTCATAACGATGGGTAAGAGCGAGGAATATAGCCGTGATGAGCGGCAAAAGGTTGTTGAGCTTCATAAAATGTGTCTATAAGGAAATAGCACAAGTATTGAAAATGCCCGTTTCCACCATCAGGGCAATAATGAAGACGTTCCAGTCAACTGGAGATGTTCTGAATCGACCTGGAATTGGACGTGTGTCTATATCGTCTCAACGCACAGTGAAGAGGACGGTTCGAGTGGATAAAACATCTCTGCAGAATTTAGTTAGTCTTGGGGTCAGAAAGTCTCCAAAACTACAATCTGAAGTCTCCTACATCACCACAAGTTGTTTGGAAGGGTTTCAAGAAAAAAGCCTCTACTCTCATCCAAAAACAAACTCCAGCGTCTTCAGTGTTCCAGACACGACTGGAACTTCACATGGGATCGGGTTCTATGGTCAGACGAAACCAAAATAGAGTTTATAGGTTATAACTTTTATACTCTCGAGATCCATTTTATTAGGAACACGTGTACACTTCATGCAGTTATCTAATCAGCCAATCATGTGGCAGCAGCGCAATGGAAAACAATCATGCAGATAGATACAGGCCAAGAGCTTCCGTTAATGTTCACATCAAACATCAGAATGAAGAAAAAGTTTGATCTTTGTGATTTTATGGCGGCATGGATGTTGGTACCAGAAGAATATCAGCTGATATCAAGCAGATAGCAGCTGATTTGAGTATTTCATAAACTGCTGGGAATCTCCTGGGAATTTCACATACAGCCTCTAGAGTTTACACAGAATGGTGCAAACAAAACCCACTGTGTGAGTGACAGTTCTGTGGGTGGAAATGCCTCGAGATAACAGAGGTCAGAAGAAAATAGCCAAAAGGCTTCGAGCTGCCAGGAAGGCTATAGCATCATATAGTAACTCTTTACAACTGTGGTGTGCATAAAGGCATCTCAGCATGCACAAGTCATCAAACCTTGAGGTGAATGGGCTACAACAGTAGAAGAGCACGTCAGGTTCCACTCCTGTCTCCCAAGGACAGGAATCTGAGGCTATCGTGGGCACAGACTCACCCACACTGAACAGTTGAAGATTAGAAAAAAAAACATCTGCACTCTGTACAGGTATTCCTAATAAAGTGGACGGTGAGTGTATATCCTACAGCTGTGATCAAGGTGTTAATGTGCATCACTTTCTGCAGCCAGTTATTCTGTGACTGGCAGCAGTGTGCTTATGCGTTAGCAAGTGAGCGTGCTAGTACGCCAGTGTGCTAGTCTCTGGGGCTGCAGAGAAGCTAGGGCTTGGTGTTTGATTTGCGGTGGCGTGTAAATTGGAAGCTGCTCCGCAGTGTAAAGCAGCTCGTAAATAGCATGGCAGCTCAGAGCCAGACGGGCATGATTGATGACACCATGGGCCCGATGGATGAGGAACACGATCCAAATAAATATCACATCAATCTCATCAATCACCCGCACCCGAAGAGAGATAGAGAGTGAGAGAGAAGAGAGAGACTAATCATTGTGAATAATTTAAGGCTACTGCAGAATGCTATTTTGGCAAAATCTCCTGTCTTGTCCGAAGCGGCTGGAGAATGAAGCGTTATCGTTAATACCTGTAGAGAAGAGCTGAGAAACGCCTACTGCAAAAGACTAAGAGACAAAGAGGAACTATACTGATGCATCTAACAACAACCAAGCCCACATGTATGATGTGTGTGTGTGTGTGTGTGCGTCTGATACTGGAGACTCCTTCCATATGTGGTAAATAAATCTCCTTACAGAAAACGTCACTATCCACTCACCCATTTTCCATAGCACTTATCCTACACAGGGTCACGAGGAGCCTGGAGCCATTCCCAGGGGACTCGGCGTACACGTCGGCGGACACCCTGGACAGGGAGCCAATCCATCGCAGGGCACAATCACACACATTCACACACTATGGGCAATTTGGAAATGCCCATCAGCCTACAGTGCATGTCTTTGGACTGGTGGAGGAAACCACAGTACCCCGAGGAAACCCATGAAGCATGAGGAGAACATACAAACTCCGAGAACGCTGGGCAGAGGCGGGGTTCGAACACCCAACACTGGAGGTGCGAGGCAAACGTGCTAACCACTAATCCAAAACATTCAGTATATACCTTGCAGCTGGAACTACTCTCCGAGCTGCTGTTTTAGAATATTATTCAACATTTTCTGACCAATCAGAACCAAGCATTCGTCAATGCTGCGGTATAATAGCACTTAACTGCGATAACGTTTGTGTTTGTTTACTTGAAAATAACCGAGTATTGTTTCAGTTTGTGTTAATGAAGTTTCAAAACATGACTGGACCACGACAACAGCTGAGAACTGATGTAAGCATGCATTATGTTTTAAATTCAGAATGTCTCTGTATTAAAGGATAAAGCCGGTGGGAAATTGTATTTAGTTAAAAGTAAAGTGGTACTGAAAACGTCAGCATGCATTATACAGCACTGTTGCAGCTCAACAGACTCAGTTTGGGATTTTAGCACTTTACGATTACTTAAATAATAGTTTTCATTAAACAACAACCGTCACGTAGTTTATATTAGATGAACTCTGCTCCGAAAATATTTCTCAGTGGTTTACACAAAACAGCCGAGAGATTTTATTCCGTCTCACCTTCACATTTACTCCATCCAGCCATCCTTCTTTTATATCTACTTCATAGTTTAATAACCGAAATACTGACGCTGGTTTTGTCACGAGCTTAAGGCATCCCTGAGAAGAAGGCAGTGATGTTCATAAATCTCACTCCTGAGTTTTACTAATTAAACCATTTTGAATGCCGAACTCCCAGCAGGGTTTCTCTTCTGCTTCAATAAAACCACACCACTGCTGTCAAACAAGTACAGGAGTTCTGCAGATTATTCCTCATTTAATACAGTAAACTGTCAACACTCAATATTTACAACAAAAAAATACTTTTTAATACTGAGTCGGAGTACAGTTTTCTAAGCACTGTGTTGGGTTTTTGTTGGTTATTAGCAGTGTGTGGGGGGGTTACTGATAGCCAGCAGTGTGTACGGCCTGGTTTATACTTCTGCACTGGCAGGTTTGTGACCACGCACCTTTATAGTTTTGCACATGAGGTGAACTATGCGATTAAAGGTGCTATTAGGTATTAAAGTTGACCAGAAAGGACACACATGGATGGATGGATGGATGGATGGATGGATGGATGGATGGATGGTAAAATGAAGGTGTAAGTAACATCATATGAATCGTCATACAAATCCTAAAAACATTCAGCCACTTGTTCTTGAAACATTGCAGGAGGATCTTGGACGGATGGATAGACAGAGAGACGGACAGACAGATGAACAACCTGAAAACATAATGCCTCCCCGATGCCTCCCCGATGCCTCCCTGGGGTGGCTGTGGCGCAGGTGGTAGAGCGGGTTGTCTGCCATGATTGGTGTGATTGGAGGTTCGATTCCCGGTCCGGGTGACTCCACATGCCTAAGTGTCCTTGGGCACTGAACCCCAAGTTGCTCCTGATGGCAAGTTAGCGCCTTGTATGGCAGCTCTGCTACCGTTGGTGTGTGTGAATGAGACACAGTGTAAAGCGCTTTGGATAAAAGCGCTATATAAGTGCACCATTTATCACCTACTCAGTGGCGGAGGAATAAAATGAAATTCAAAATAACAGGATGTGCTGGATCAAGTGCTATTTTATAAGATGCAGAGTAAAACGGGGCTCGGATTATTCATGAAACACGATATTGGAAATGACTCAACTTCTAGTAGATGTTTATTTCAAGGCTTCTCATCTTCTGTCATGATGTGACATTACGGATTAATGTGAAGAAAACAATTCGATCTGCTTCTTCAGTCGGCATTTTCTATCCCCAGATTGGTTCAGGCTTAAAGGAAAGTGCTGGTGGTCTACATGCTTTTCTCCGTCTCGAAGGCTTCTACTCGAGAGAAACCTGGCGACTTCAGAAGCCTGAAACACTGAACATGTAGGTGATTTAAAGAACCAGGATGGGGCTTCGGTACGTGCGTAACCCGACTCTGAATACAAGGACGTTTCTCTGCATAAATACTGATGCAACTTTTGGACTTAAGTCCCCAACTCTGGCTATAGCAGTGCGGTTGTAGGTGTACTAACAGTTGTAATTTGTTGGCAGTGCGGTGGGAGTTGTAGTTCTGTAGCAGGGAGGAAGCAGAGGATGAAACAGAGAAGAAAAAACAGAGAATAGGGAGCGTTTTACTGACACTGTTATAAATTTTCACACACGTCAGAGATACAGTCTGGCGGAGGAAGCGAACCTCGTGTCAGCCTGACTACAATTGGATGCCGTGTGTGAGGGGATGGAGGTGTGGGGGGGAGGAGGTTGGGGATGAGGGATTGGTTGGCTCTGGGATTCTGACATATCAGGCCCCACTCCCCGTTGCCCTCAGTTTAGCCTTCACAAGAAAAGCTCTCAGAATCGGACAGAGCTAATTTACCATCTCTCCCTCTTTTCTCTCTCTCTCTCCCACTGCCTCCATCCATTCCTCTCCTGCGCACTCACACACACTGCTTTCTTTATCTCTCTTTGTCTTTTCATTCTCATTCATCTGTTTCTAAGTCTGCCATCTTCCTCCTTCCACTTTCCCTGTCGTCTCTGTGCAACCCCCCCCCCCCCCCCCCCGCCGTTTGTATAAGTGTGTGTGAGGTCTCGTTACAGCGCTAGTGAGTTAGTAACTAATGGGGAATTTTAATGAGCTTATCGGGTCAAAAGCAGCTTTAGTCCTCCAAGGCTCTAACGGTATGAATTATCAAGCCTACTCTACAATGAGCTATTGTGCATATGTTGACGCAGCCTGGTTCATTAGGAACAACATATGCTGATAAACACATTGTTTCATTATGCAAAAATGAGTATTAGTAAGCTTTTCTTTATTGTGCTGGTAAACAATCCATTATACAGCGCAGGGGGAGGAGCAATGTGGGGTATGAATGTGTGTGTGATTATTAGTGAAACCTGCACACTGCATGAGCAAAACTCTGATACACCCATTATAGAGCAGCATGCATGCTTAAAACAGCTCAGCTCTACTACAGACCCACACACAACTACAGACCCACACACAACTACAGACCCACACACAACTACAGACCCACACACACCCCGACACACAACTACAGACCCACACACACCCCCACACACAACTACAGACCCACACACACCCCAACACACAACTACAGACCCACACACACCCCGACACACAACTACAGACCCACACACACCCCAACACACAACTACAGACCCACACACACCCCGACACACAACTACAGACCCACACACAACTACAGACCCACACACAACTACAGACCCGCACACACCCCAACACACAACTACAGACCCACACACACCCCGACACACAACTACAGACCCACACACAACTACAGACCCACACACAACTACAGACCCACACACAACTACAGACCCACACACACCCCGACACACAACTACAGACCCACACACACCCCGACACACAACTACAGACCCACACACACCCCAACACACAACTACAGACCCACACACACCCCGACACACAACTACAGACCCACACACACCCCAACACACAACTACAGACCCACACACACCCCGACACACAACTACAGACCCACACACAACTACAGACCCGCACACACCCCAACACACAACTACAGACCCACACACACCCCGACACACAACTACAGACCCACACACAACTACAGACCCACACACTACAGATCCACACACCCCACACACAACAACAGACCCACACACAACTACAGACCCACACACAACTACAGAACCCACACACACACCCGACACACAACTACAGACCCACACACACCCCGACACACAACTACAGACCCACACACAACTACAGACCCACACACAACTACAGACCCACACACACCCCGCCACACAACTACAGACCCACACACAACTACAGACCCACACACACACCCCGACACACAACTACAGACCCACACACACCCCAACACACAACTACAGACCCACACACACCCCAACACACAACTACAGACCCAAACACACCCCGACACACAACTACAGACCCACACACAACTACAGACCCACACACCCCTCCACACACAACTACAGACCCACACACACCCCGACACACAACTACAGACCCACACACAACTACAGACCCACACACAACTACAGACCCACACACAACTACAGACCCACACACAACTACAGACCCACACACACCCCGACACACAACTACAGACCCACACACACCCCGACACACAACTACAGACCCACACACACCCCGACACACAACTACAGACCCACACACACCCCGACACACAACTACAGACCCACACACACCCCAACACACAACTACAGACCCACACACACATATACAAACGCCCTAATACCCTAATACACAACTACATAAACCAGTATAATCTGAAAGAAAAGCAGGGGGAAAGTCAGGGATTTCTTTTCCGGACACAATCTATAGTTATGTTTTTGGAAGGAGTCTCCAGCGTCAGTGCTTTGTAAACACGTAGTACGTTTTTGCATCACGGCAAAGTCTTCAGGATTTTCCAGTTTCTCCCAGAGGTTTTATTTACATCGAGAGAGAAACGATTAGAGACTGCTGAGGGAACTGTTTAGTTTACTCAGTGACTTGAGGAGAGATTAAAGACATATCGTGATCTGGAAAACGGTCTTACTACCGAAGGAGAAAACCTTTCTGCCATCACTAACAAGGAAGTGTGTGAGAAAGACGCTAGACTAATTATTCAAATCCTTCATTTAAGAACGTCCAGCAAGTGAAGAGGGCCATGTGTGTTTGACTGAAAGAGTGCAGGGATGGATGGATGGCGTGAGTGTGTACTGTGTGTCTGTGTGTGCTAATGGAGGAAAGGTCAGCAAGCTTTATTAACCTCCCAGCACCTCTCCACCTCACTGATAAAGTCGCTCCTGACACACACACACACACACACACACACACACACACACACACATACACACACACACACACACACACACACACACACACAGCGTAGTTTAGCGCTATAGCCACACTGACTTCCTCGTGCTCTTTTTCCTAAATCCCTCTGCCGAGTTTTAATTGCTTTCACTCTCTCTTTTCTTTCCTCTTTTTAAAAAATAAAAATAGCATTTAAATCAATAAAATAAAAACATATGACTCGCTTATTAGTCAATAAGGATTGTGCTCATCATTTAGGATGAACACACAGTCCAGTTGACGTCTCCACATTATTAAAGATGTGTTTATATTGTACGTGTGTATAGTTACGTTACGTACGATAAGTGAGGAACACAACACAGGGTGTGTGTTTCAGGAGAATAATCAGGGGCCAGAGTGTTTCTTCCTCTTACAGCAAACAAACATTGAGTAAAGAATGACAGATCATCATTTTTATCCGTTTATAGGTACATTTAATATCGTGGAACGTTCACAAAAATGCTGTATAAATAACTGTTCTAAAAATCCGATAAACCACAAACCGCAAAGAATTTCCCTGCTTACCGGTGCACAGTGCTGACGCGGGGACGCCGGGGACGCCGGACACTTTTATTTGTTTGTTAAATAACGAAACGTTTTTTAATCCATTTATTATCAGTGTTCAATTATGAGGAGCCTCAGCTATACAGTACGAGTCCCCGTAAACGAGCTGTTCTGTAGAAAGACTCGCGTGTTAAAGCGATCACATCGACGTAAACCTGAGCTGCACTACTGTCCGGGCTGCTGTTACGGAAAATTAAGAAACACCTTCTGACCAATCAGAATTCAACAGAGGCATAACAGATTACCTACAGCTCACAGATCATGTACTGAAGCGCTGACGCTCTCGTCATGCCCAACGTCTCTGATGTGTTAACACTGTTACAATCATGGGTCTGTCCGTCCCTCCATCTGTCCATCCGTCCTTCCGTCCATCCATCCATCCTCCATCCATCCATCCGTCCTTCCATCCATCCATCCTCCATCCATCCATCCGTCCTTCCATCCATCCATCCTCCATCCATCCATCCCTCCGTCCATAAGTCCCTCATTCCATTCGTCCATCCATCCATCCATTTTTCACACCGTTTATCCAGCATAAAGGGACTCGGGGCACAAGGCGGGGAACACCCTGGACGGGGTGCCAACCCATCGCAGGGCACAACTGCACACACACTACACACAATTTGGAAATGCACGAGGAGTGCAGGATGTTCTCACGAGGAGAACACGCAAACTCTCAGCACGAGGATGGAGGCAGGCTTCGAACCCTTAACTCCACTCAGTAACATGGATGTCGAACTCTCTCGTCCGCTCTATGGCCAGGTTTTTTTTTGTTATTATTTTTCTTTCTCTCAGGCTAGGTTCTTCTCTCTTCTCCTCCTCCAACTTCCTAACGAGTCGGGATATGTGAAGAAAAGAAGGCCACTGTACTGTAATGAATACGTGACGAATAAATTCTTCTAATAAAAGGTGTTTCTTTCTCTCCTCTCTGAACAGGTCTTTCTTGTGACATTTTTTTCTATCACTCTCTTTATTAACACCTTCTCTCTCTCTCTGTCTTTCTCTCTGTCTCTCTCTCTCTCTGTCTGTCTCTCCCTGTCTCTCTCTCTCTATCTCTGTCTTTCTCTCCCTGCCTCTCTCTCCGCGTCTCTCTCTCTCTCTCATTTTTATCGTTCTCTCTCTGACCAGGTTTCTCTGTCTATCCTCCGCTATGGACATGTCTTTCTTTCTATTACTGTTTTTTTTCTGTCTTTCCTCCTCTGTTAACAAGTTTGTCTTTCTCTTCTCCCCTATTAACAGGTTTTTCTGTCACTCTTTCTCTCTGTTAACAGCTTTTTTTTCTCTCCTCCTCCCTCCCTCTCTCGCTCTCATTGTTCTTTATAAAGTTTTTGTTTTCTCTCTCTCTGACCAGGTTTCTCTGTCTATCCTCCTCTGTGGACATGTTTTTATATCTCTTTTTTTGTCCCAGGTTTTTCAGACACTCGCCTATTAATGTTTTATTTCCTGTCTTTCCTCCTCTGTTAAGTTTTTCTGTCATTCTTTCTCTCCGTTAACGCGTTTTTCTCTCTCCTCATCTATGCATGTTTTTCATCTCTCTTGTTCTCTCTCTCTCTCTCTCTCTCTCTCTCTCTCTGAACAGGTTTTACTCTCTGCTCTATTAACAGTTTTTTTTTCCTGTCTCTCCTACTCTAGATATCTCTCTCTTAAAACAACCCTTTTTCTGTCTTTGGGCACATTTTTCTGTCTGTCTTCCTCCACGGACACGTTTCTCTCCTCCTCTCTACATTTATCTGATCACTTACTGTGTAATTGGCCAGGATTTTGCTTTGCTTATCGTCTCTGGTCTTCTGCCAGTGTAGAGATTTGTCTCAAAGGAACAAACTGACAAATTGATGCGTTTTGCTGCTTTATTGCATCATCACAATTTTCCAGACAGAACGTGTGTGTTTGTTTGATCATTTGACGAGATGTACAGTACGTCGTGACGTGCTCGGAGCTCGACCTGCGTTAGTCACCGATAGTCACCGAGGAGCGAGATGTGTGCGTAACTGGCATTTCACGCTTCGGCTTTCTCAGAATTCAACCTGAACTGTAACACCTTCCGATTTGTAATGCTAATAAGGAACGTCCAAATTCTCTCCGTGTGAGAAAACAGGATTTTCAGGATGGTCTGTTTGTTTGGCCTGTCTCACTGTGGCAGGGCTTCATCTGTGAGACAGGGACTGCCTCGGGCCAGCAGCCCAAACTTGGGCTCTCTACCGTATTCACAAAGGGAATAAAGTGAAGAAATTCTACTTTGACAAATAAATAAATCTTTGAAAAATGCGATCTGGTGTTTCTGAACCTCCTCAAGCACTCAGTGTGTGTTAAATGGGAAATCCTTTGAGTGACATCAGCACAGCACACACACACACACACACACACACACACACACACACACACACACACACACACACACACACAGCCATATAAAGGAAGATAAACACTACTCTGAGGATGTGTGCATGTGTGTGTGTGTGTGTGTATGTGTGTGTGTGTGTGTGTGTGTGTGTGTGTGTGTGTGTGTGCAGTATTTGAGCGTGCATGGCTTTCTTGATGCTTATTAACTGAGCAGATTAATTGTCACTAATGTGTGTGTTGAAGTGTGAAACCACAAAAGCAGTGGGGAGAAACATCTCACTTCCTTTACCCTCTCTACACTTCAAACTTTATGAGCTTCGCTTGACACGTTCACGTCATTTAACCTCTCTCTCTCCCTCCCTCTCTATCTCTCTCTCTCTATCTCCCTCTCTCTCTCTCTCCCTCCCTCTCTCTTTTACTCTCTCTCTCTGTTTGTCTCTCTCTCTCTCTCTCTCTCTGTCCCTCTCTCCCCCTCTCTTTCTCTCTCTCATTCTCTCTCTCCCCCTCTCTTTCTCTCTCATTCTCTCTCTCCCCCCTCTCTTTCTCTCTCTCTCCCTCTCTCTCTCTCTCTCCCCTTCACTCTGCCTGTCACTTTTCTTTACTTTCTCTACTGCTCTAATGCTCACTGATGTCCAGCTGTTCGCGAGCTCTGTAGGAGGGAAATGACACGTCACACAGACATGCAGACTTCCTGCTCCGGTTCTGACAGTATTCAATGGTGTATATGTGTGTAACTTTAGGGGGGATTTTACAAGCACAGGAATTAATTTAGGCCTCCACAGGATCTTATCCCTTACAATCGTGGTGAGCAGAACAGCATCTCAGAGCACACAATCCATACAACCTTGAGATGAATGAGCTACAACAGCAAAGAGAAGAACAGAAACCTGAGGCTCACTGAAACTAGCCACTTGAAGATTGAAAAAAGACAAATCTCGATTTCTCCTGCAAGATGCTGATGCTAGGGTCAGAATTCAACATAGCAACAGCATGAGTTCAACTGTTCAGGATGTTACTGGTGGTGTCATGGTGTGGGGAATGCTTTCTTCTCACCCACGGGCCTCTTTTGACCAATAGAGCATTGATTGAATGCCACAGTCCATCCTGCTGACCGCATGCATCCCTTTATGCTCACGCGCATTCATCTCAAACCAGGACCATGACAGTGAGTTCAGTGTACTTCGGACGGCCTCCCTGGTCACCATATCTGAATCCAATAGAAGCATGGGGTAGAATGGACAGCTGATGAATCTGAAGCAACTGTGCGATGCAATCATGTCGAGCAGAATCCGAAAGGAATGCTTCCAAGAGCTTGTGGATTCCATCCCATGATGCATGGAGTCTGTCTCGACAGCAACACTTTAATCGATCATAATCAGATTAAAGTGTTATTGGATTTTAATAAATCGGATTCCTGTGTCCTCATT
>CM022761.1:366837-379337 GCA_012411365.1 Ameiurus melas | reverse complement strand
GTCACCAAACAGGAAGTGAGGACATATCTCCACAACGGTGTCACGTAGTCAGAACAAACTTTGTACATGAGTGGACCAGGACTAAACAGACTTGAAAAAGTTGAGTCTGAATTGACCTCTAGGAGGTGCTATAATCCACGAATCAGTAAATCACGCTTAACTTCCGAGTCGCACGTCAAATCACGATCCTCCGTTCTTGATGACTGCCTGGAAGGCACTTGATGCGATCTGGATGGAACACATTTGTTATTTGCTAAACACAAAGGAAGTCGGCCATTTTGATTTCGAACAAAAGTGTTTAGCGTCTTCTCCTTGAAACTTTGCCTAATGGATGTTGAATTTGAACCACTTCATGGACAGATCGAGCGGAACAAAACTTATTTCTTGGATTTCTGATATTCGGCAGTTTGTCTGTAAATCTGGTCGTGGAGTCGTCAAACAGGAAGTGAGGACATAACTCAGGAATGGCTTCACGTATTGCCATCGAATTTCCTTGGGAGATATACCGTGAGCTTGGACCCTTAATAATTCTTGTTATTATAAAACATTTTAAGCGGGTTATAAAAGCTCTCGTCTTACTCTGGACGATAAATCCTCATTACACAGAGATATTATGGCTCCTTTAGTTTCCCACCTGCATGCCAAACACTTCTCAAAACAAATTTTGCTTCATGAGGACCAGCCAAATCTCCAAATTGTCACAAATTACTCTCACTTTGGAGACATTTGTTTCCCTCAAAGGGCTACACACACACACACACACACACACACACACACACACACACACACACACACACACACACACACACTCACACACACTCACACACACACCTTAAGTACCACTGATATACAAAGCCAAATGAGTCAAATTGGGTACTGATTTATAAAGTGGTGTGTGTGTGTGTGTGTGTGTGTGTGTGTGTGTGTGTGTACCTATAATGGCCTCCCCAAAGTGGCACGGTGAGTGTGACAGCACCTCTGTGTATCCATAATACGTTGTGCTGTAATAGTGTTATTCTGAGTCATGTTGTAAACTGTGTTGAGTACAGTCATGTGTTGTGTTGTGTTGTGTAGTCATGTGTTGTGTTGTGTTGAGTTGTGTGCTGAATTTCTCTGTTGTTCTGTTATAAAACACACTTTGTGTTATATTACAGTGTGCTTGAATTGTGTTGTTTTTGCTGCATTGTGTTTTCACGTGCTCTCTACATTGCAGTAGAGTGTTGTGCGATATTGGGCTGCAGTGTGTTGTTGTGCTGTATGATTTTAGTGTGCTTGTGTGTCTTGCGTCATGCTGTGTTACATCGTCCGGTTGTATTGCGTGCTGTGTGTGTACACCGGTGTGCTGTATTGTGTTAAAAACTCACTGTTCATGTTCTTGAACAAGTTGAGGATGGGCAGGATCTGTCTGTAGTACGGCACCAGAGCTTCTCCCACCATCTCTCCCGACACCACGAGGTGCTGCAGAACCTTCAGCGTGGTAGAGATCACCTGCCTGTTCCTGGTGTTCAGAGCATCTGAGACAGAGAAAGAACAACAATCAGGGTTTCCCACCGTGCATCATGTTTGTTTTGCATTGATTCAGCACTAGTGAAAATGACCCAGACCCAAAAACTAGCCAAGACTGAGAAAAAACCCAATTAAATGACCCAAAAGACAGAAAAAATAACACAACGTTGTTGGAGTGTGGATTTGGTTGTTGAGTCCGAGTGAGATAATCGGGACGTGAACACAGAAGGGCCATGATGAAAAAAGCAAGAGGGGGAAAATGTTAGAGAGGGAAAGAACTTCCGATTCGAACCTCTTAAACACCTGGTGTATTATTGTATGTTAATGTGGTTCACAATTAACACATGTTATAAATTATTCATCAACTACAGTGACACTGATAAGGGAAGTATGTAGTTACGAGAATGAGGAATGTACCGTAGCGCCCGCTGACGGCTCCTGGGAATTTAAGGGGTTAAGTCCAGAACACCATTTTTAGAAGGCGATAAAGTCTTACGGAAATGATCACACTGCAAAATATATCCAGCTCCATAATTTACTAACAGCAACAAAAATTAAGCAATGTTTCATTTCTCAGACTAACATTTATTGAAAGGTTAAGCAACATCTTGTTTGTTTGTTTGTTTGTGTGTGTGTGTGTGTGTGTGTGTGTGTGTGTGGCTTGCTGCTCCCTGGAGGAGAGATAACCCTTCTTCACGCAAATCAGTCTGAGCATGCATTAGCATTTGCAGGCCCCCCACTTAGCCCAGCCTGATAAGAGTAATCCTCTCTCTATTAAAGCAAAGTAAGCCCAGACGGGTACACACACACAAACACACACACACACACACACACACACACACACACACACACACACACACACACACAAACTTTTCCTAAATGAATTCCAGGTGGTGCATTAATGGCTGTGTGCAATCAAAGGACGGTGGAAGCCAGAAAGTGCATGAGAGAGAGACATGGAGGGGGGGGGTGGGGTGTAGAGAGAGACATGGGGGGTG
Organism: Ameiurus melas; assembly: GCA_012411365.1. Classification (NCBI taxonomy): domain Eukaryota; kingdom Metazoa; phylum Chordata; class Actinopteri; order Siluriformes; family Ictaluridae; genus Ameiurus; species Ameiurus melas. Next base: position 376,833 of record CM022761.1, on the reverse strand, counting down.
TAGAGAAGACATGGTGGGGGGGTGTAGAGAGAGAGACATGGAGGGGGGGTGGGGGTGTAGAGAGAGACATGGGGGGTGTAGAGAGAGAGACATGGAGGGGGGGTGTAGAGAGAGACATGGGGGGGGGGGTGTAGAGAGAGAGACATGGGGGGGTGGAGAGAGACATGGAGGGTGAGAGAGGGAGTAGAGAGAGACATGGAGAGAGAGAGAGAGAGAGAGAGAGAGGTAGAGAGAGAGAGAGCGAGAAGGAGAGAGATTTTCTGCATTTTATCTGAGCCTCTCTCCTATTCATCTCCCATTTATTGTGTATAACACAGTGACAGACTGGATGAATGTGAAGAGACAACAGACGGACATTATGATTTATTATACTGCCAGTAAAAGTGATTATGCCGCAGAACTGTAAAATCCTCGATTCTGATTGGTCAGAAGGTGTTGATTCGTTTCTTTATACCACAGCACGCTTCAATTCTCAAATAAGAAGGTGTGCGTTCATTTCCTCTAACAGCAGCTCTGGCTGGGAGCTCCGGCTATAACATAAACGACCGGTTTAGATCAACGCGCTCCTTCTGAGATGTTATTCATTTCTATACCCAGGCTCGGGGAGTAACGGAGTACATCTAACGGCGTCACGTGAAACACCGGTAGCTGTAATCCTTTACAGTTTTCCAAATGGGTTTTCTCAATCAAATAACACACTTGTGCTTAGGCCATGGCTTAAACAATATAATATATAGAGTTATACTTTGGAATATTGCCCCTTTGATTAGTTTGTCTATTTAACCACAGGCAGAGATTACAGAAACTTATAAAGTCTTATAAAGTCACCAGGTTTCAGTAGTAGATGTTGCTCTGTAATGACTCCATGGTGAGGATGTGCACACGGACACATATTCAAGGCCGGATCGATCTGAATACCATAACGAAAGCTTCAGCTCGGAAACACAGTTCCAAAACACTAAAAGGACGGACCGATGAGGTTCTCTGAAGGGCCACCTTAGTGCTAGAACGAATAAAATGGAATAAAAATACCTGCTTCGGATATATCGATTTATTTCCCGCACTAAGCACTTCGAATTTTGAGAGCATCTTATATATCGCGCAGACTTATCGTTCAGAAGATGTGGTATATAACTTTAAAAGTGTAATGTTCTCGTTATGATTTTCACATCCAATAAGAGGTGCTGGGCTTCCTTTCCTCACCGGTAAATCATCACCACGGTGGACCTTTATGGAAGTTCACGGTAAAAAAAAAAAAAACCCTGAAAAAGCAAAAGATAAATGATGTAGGTGACACAGCCACGGTGCGGTCGGACACAGGAGAGACCGAGGTGGTAGAAGTGCAGGTGCTTTTAATTTCGACTGTCCCACAATCCTCAGTCCGAATCTACGGCCGGAGACAAAATAGTGTTGGGATTCTATAGAATTTGTGAAGCACTGAGGCAACACCAACTTCGGAAGGTCCAGTTACATTAAATTCTTTGTTTACAGTTACCTTTTATTGCTCCACCTTATAAGGAGTGGTTTTTTGAACTGGTTCATGTGTGTAAATTCAGTTATTATCTTGTGGACTTTATGCAAATCTGTTATGTGAAAGAGTTTACTCAGGGCAGGACTAAAAAAATAAAATAAAAAAACCCACATGCAAATTTTATGATCTCGCTCTTTTTTTAAATGATTAGATTCTGTAAGGCGTTTGTAAACCTATGACCACAACTGTACTTACAATCATTGGGCCTCATTTATCAAGCTGGATACAAACGCGTTAATGCAGAAATCGTTCATATGAGCTTTTACACAGAAGATGTGGTATTCACGAAAATGACATCATTTTGGGGGAAACCTTCGTAACCTAGTCCTGCTCCAGGGTGCGAGTACAATTCAGCTTATCGTCGAGGAGTTACTGCACTAATCTATAAAAAACAAAAAAAAACCCCACGGCACGAATCCAGAAGGTGCTCGGTCTTGAAGACACACTCTTGGAAAGTGGAATGTTTTGTTGTTTTTGAGCAACACACCAGTTTTATAGGAAACATCCATGCTAATATGAAGTCCTGGTCTAAGTGGTCTAAGCAGAACGAGTGAATTAATATCGACTTTTACTGTCCAAGCTGCTGTCCGATCTGAATTGAGCAGGCATCAGCACCGTGGTATAAATAAGGGGAAATGATTTGATTTCAGTTATTCAACTTATACCCCAGTGATTCGCAAACATCATTAATGAACGACATGTTGCACATTTGAACAGTTTATACAAACTAGTTCCTGTTATCACTTATCTTAAAGCTGCGATAAGCAGTTGTCGTCCCCCCTAACACCAAAAAAACAAAAAAAAACACAGCTTATCATTTAACCAAGAACCTGGAAATCCTGTTCTGATGACTCTCCCATGCTGCAAAACCTTCGTGTCACCACATCAACGATTCTAAATATTACTTTGTTAAAGAACATGTTTATTAAACCTGTTTATTATTAGTCTTAGATCATGTGCAGCATCTGTACAAGTCACTGTGTGTCAGCTGTTACTATAGAAACACTAACATATGAACGCATTAATATTAACCTGCCACTCATGTCACAGCCAGAACTACTGTCCGAGCCGTGCGGTTCTACAAACATAACGCGCGCCTTCTGCCCAATAAGATTGGAGAACTCAACTGTACTGTGGAGTAAATACAGTTATTTGCGCTGTAAGAAAAAGAACATGACTTTCTGTTCAAATTGAGTCGCTTGGCGTTAAGACCGGTCGCAACGTACGTAACCTAAGTGCAATTTTTGATCAAAATTGGGTTTAAATTGCCCCGTTCACAGCACATTTCTAACGCCTCATGCTGTGTGCACTCAGCGCCACGTTACGTCAGATTCACATTTATTTCTAAATGTAAAAAAAAATAAAAATAGCAACCTGAGTCACTGGAACAGTCACTGGGTAAGAACAGGGGAAAAACATGAGCTATGCTGAATGGTGGAAATTAATTATTATACTCTAATAATAATCATCATCATAATCTAATAATTAAACACACCAACAGTACGACTGCAGCACGACGATATAACACAGAGAAAAAAAAACCCTCCCTTCGCACACATAATGAACTGCCTGAAACGCGTTACCTCATTAGTAAGACTAATGTCCAGATCAGATGGATGGCCTGAAGAGAACACATTAGCCAGTTTTATGATTTTGCTGCTAGGCTTTGATCCTGACATAAATAATGTCAAAGAGATCTGTTAAATGCTTATACGCATCAAGACGCCGGATTCTCCGAGGCATCTCGCTAGTTTATCAGCGTCTGTGTTCAAGCGCTATATTGAAAAATGAGATTTCCCTCCATTGAGTAAAACATCCAGATCTGTGCGTTCATCTGTAAATGATTTAGGTGAAGGGAAATGTGATGGGTTTGGTTAACAGCCGCTTCCTCTAAAGTTTCGCAGAGTGCTCGCCATCGTTCTCGGCCCGAACGATTGGAGAAGCCCCGCCGCTATTACAATCTTCATTCCGATTTTTTTTCCAAGAGTACATTGTGGCCTGAAATCTCTCACGCATGGACTCCCAAAAGACTGCAATTTCCAGTCATTTGAACAGTGCAGTTACTTCAGTCATACAGTAGAATCTCGTTTCTCATCGTCTGAGTCAGCTACACCGCTCGTTGCTTCTCATATTCGCAAATAAATTCTCCTACAGCGAAATGGCTTCGGGATTCCTCCGACTAGATGGAACCTTCAGCGTTAATGCAGTACGGTCATCGGTGTTGGGCACGGGTGGACAAAGTGCTGAGAAATTATACTAAAGTGAAAGATAACGTGTCAAAACCTTACTAATCCAAAAAAATTACTGAAATAAAAGTCAAAAGTTACTAGTTTCCAGAGTACTCAAGTAGTAAATAAGTAAATGTTTAAAATAAACTGATGAAATACCTTATTTTCATGTTTACACGTGAAAAGTAACTATTATTATGTGCTAGAAGATGATCTTTCAGTCAGTACAGGAGGTTGGTGTGTGTGTGTGTGTGTGTGTGTGTGTGTGTGTGTGTGTGTGTGTGTGTGTGTGTGTGTGTGAGAGAAGATTTGCGATGCGACTTGCAACGTTTTTTGTGGGTTTTTCGCATACTTGCGCTGGTGAAATTGCAACTGTACAAAATATTTTTTTTACAATTTTGGCTAAACGAGTGTCGTGATGATGTCACATGACGCGTCTTGGCCCAAATCTGCGTAAAACCTGCGGTAATTTTGAAAAATTGCAGCTCCTCCGAATATTACGGAGTTTGCATGATTTCGCCTCAGTTTCTCCGATCGCAAAATCTTAAGAGGGACTGAATTTATTTTAAAGCAACTATGCCGTTTTGCCTGAAAACATCAATCACTCTCTGTCCGTCATACAGAAACATGGCCAACACTAAATAGTTTGCTAATAAATGAATCCAAAGGAAAACAAGATGTAAATACCCAATATTTACCATTAGCGAGAATTTGACTTGCTACCTAGCCTTGTTTTTCTTAGCTACTATTTATATTTATTGATGCTAACCTCGCAGTAGCAAAGAAAACAGGCTAACTTTGATAAATATTGCCATGTTAGAAAACTAGCTAAACTTACCTAAAGATGCTTTTTCAAATTAGATAGATAGAGGTTTTGCCAGTCCCACCGTGGCCCTGTGTGGGCGGAGTTTGCATGTTCTCCTCGTGCTGCGGCGGTTTCCTCTGGGTACTCCGGTTTCCTCCACCAGTCCAAACACATGCATGGTAGTCTGATGGGCGTGTCTAAAGTGTCCGTAGTGTATGAATGGGTGTGTGTGTAGGTGTGTGTGTGATTGTGCCCTGCGATGGACTGGAACCCTGTCCAGGGTGTACCCCGCCTTGTACCCCATGCTCCCTGGGATAGACTCCAGGTTCCCCGTGACCGTCTTTTTAAAATTTTTTGACCCTCTTTATATATTTTTTTCAGTATTTTACTGAGGAAGGACCGGTGACTCGTCTATATACAAATGTGCATGGAAAGCTAAAACACTAACTGCATTGTGTATCATGAGAACGTCACTGAAGATGATGCGTTCCCACGATTCTCCATAGTTTCCCGATGAACTTGATTGTTTGCTAAAACAGAGCCATTCGATTGATATACCGCGTACAGTCACTGGCTGGATGAATAGAACAGACCTTCAAGATTCTTCATCAGTAAAATGCACGTTGTTTTTCTTGGAAATGTAATTAAGTAAAAGTACAAGTATTAAACTTCAACAACAATCAAGTAAAGCATAAACATGCCGGAATGATGCATCGGAATAGCAACGGAGTACAATTACTCAGGTATTTTGCACCCATGCTGTTCTCTTCTTTATTGATCTTTGGTAGGGGAAAAAATATGAAAAAGTGACTGCAATATTAAAAATAAATAAACAACTTGCAGCTTTGGGGATACACTCGAACACAAGTTAAAGACCAGGCTGTGTAACGCTCTATTTTTGTGCAGGAGGAAACATAATTTAGCAGCATAATGCTGGTTTATTGCTAATTGAATTGGGTATAATTCTTTTTTTTCCCTGTTCACATCCAGTTACTATTTTCATTCTTCATGTTGTAAATGTGTTTGAACAAAAATATCCTTAAAAAAAATACTCATTTACAGCCTTACGTCTGTTCGCGTGCTGTGCTACCAGCTTGGCAAACCCTGTACTTGGGATCTACAGTACCATTCCTCTCTGTTTGTCAGGTTGGATGAGGAGCATCCCTCTATCTCTATTTTCAGATCTCTCCAGAGATGTTCATTCAGGTTCAAGTTCACTCAAGGACATTCACAGACTTCTGTATCACTTTTGCCCGTGTTGCCTTGGAATCTTCAGACCTGGGGTCTTGTCTCTTATGTCCTGACAGTCCCCCTGACAGTGTTTTTTGGACAAGCGAGTCGTCCCATGACTTCCGTCTGACTGCACTACCATAAAGACATGAGTAGTGAAGTGCTGCAGAGATGGCTGTCCTTCTGACAGACTGTCTCACCTCCACACGGGACCTCTGGAGTCCTGTCACAGTAACCTTCAGGGTCTTGATCACGTCCTTGACAAACTCTGTGGTTTGCTCAAGTGGGCTCGGGAACTGGCTCTAGGAAGAGTGTCGGCGATTCCAAATGTGTTCCAATTAAAAATAATCGAGGGCACTGTGTGATTCATACACACCTTCCCTGGATTAGCCATGCTACAAACCTCTCTCAGGGGTCTGTGGACAATTCCTTGGACCTCATGGGTGGGGGGAGGGGGACGGGCATGACAAAGTGTTCAAGGTGTTGACACGGCCTCCAAATTCCCCAGATCTCAGTCCGACAGTTCCGGACAGACAAGTCCGATCCACGGAGGCCGACCTCACAACATACAGGACTTAAAGGATCTGCTGCTAACGTCTTGGTGCCAGATTCCACAGCACACCTTCAGAGATCTTCTCTTCGAGGTCTGCCTCGATAGGAAAGAGAATGTTTTGGCAGCACAACGGAGATCTACACAATATTAGGCAGGTGGTTTTAATGTCCAATCTGATCGGTGTATGTTTGTAGAATATAGGTTTAGAAAGATTACAGGCTTAAAGCTCTCGCACAAGAGCATCTCGGACAGTGCTGTGGTTTGAGCTCAACCTTCCAACCCTTCTGAATAAAAGGTACTTCTATAACATCATGCGCTTTTATGAATGCATTTGTACTTATGACTAATCCACGTCTAAAAATAAAGGCCTTAAAAAAGCATTGTCATCATTAATATGGTGAAGGTTTACCGGGGATATTTATTTATCATTTTCGGAAGGAGTCTCCAGTGTACTGCAGTGTATTGTTCTTTAATAGATGAAGAACCGCTGTGGTATAACAAGAAGAATAAAATACTATGCCATGTGCGGTTATTTAAACGTAAACAACTCAGGAGTGGTAACGGCCTGACGCGAAGCATCACACTGCCTGGTCATCGATTATTCGTATTCAGATACTAGAACCTCACCATGGTACTGATCTGTTGTATAATTGACTTTAAGATTGTTATCCTTAAAATGAAAATAAACTAATATTGAGATGAAATGAATCTGCTGATTTGACACATGAGCTCATACCAGCGCATTCGGTCTCATTTCCTGTCCGTGCCGAATTGATACAGTCCACCGGCTCCATTCGGATGTTTCATTCAGTACGACTCGCTCACGTAGTCTTCATTCAAACACAAACATTGAAATTCTAATTACCAAACCACGGCACACCATTTTCCCCAGGTGTGACATTTAGCCCGGTGGATTGTTCAATAATTCATCTTCCTTATGTGGAGGGATGGAGCGCAGGGATGGGAGAAGGAGGGAGGAGGAGGGAGGAGAAGGAGGGAGGAGGAGGAGGAGGAGGAGGAGAGGAGAAAGGTGAGAAGGGAACGATCTATCAGGCACGCATCCGCCTGCAAATCTCTTGGAATAAAGTAATCATTAATTCATGTGTCAGTGTGCTGCATATTGAACTCTAAAAGCAAGCGACCTTGGGCACCGACGCCTTCTCTAAATGCCAGAGCTGGGTGACATTTGGAAGGTTTTAGTAACTGCGTTGAGTCAAATTTCTGATAGAAATATATCCGCAATATTAGTCAACCTCCAGAAACACAGCTGCAATCAAAATTATTCACCCCCATCGCAAATCAGGCTTGGTGTCAAAATCGAAGCTCGACTGCGTGAATCACGTCACTGACCAATTATTTCTAAGTTTGTAAAAGTTTTTACAGTTTAAAAAAAGTCTGAATGTTGAAGTAGTTGCAACCCAAACATTCAGTGAATGTCTCTGTCATTTTCTCTCAGTAGTAATTAGCGTGGGTCTGTACTTTCAGCTGTGGGCTGTGCTGCACAATCAGGTCAGAAAGTTCTCTCTTAATCAAGGTCCAATAAGGAAGAGGGCACTTAACATCCCATTATCACAGCTGTGTACATGTGTGTGTTTGAGTGTGTGTGTGTGTGTGTTTAGTGTGTGTGCGTGTGTGTGTGTGTGTGTGTTTGAGTGTGTGTGTGTGTGTGTGTGTGTTTGAGTGTGTAAGTTTAAGTGTGTGTGTGTGTGTGTGTGTTGTTAAGTGTGTGTTTAAGTGTGTGTGTGTGTATTTAAGTATGTGTGTGTGTGTGTGTATGTGTTTAAGTGTATGTTTGATGTGTATGTATGTGTATGTGTGTATTTAAGTGTGTGTATGTGTGTGTGTGTGTGTGTATGTGTGTTTAAGTGTGTAAGTTAAGTGTATGTATATATATATGTGTGTGTATTTAAGTATATATATATATTTAAGTGTATATGTATATATATATATGTATATATATTTAAGTATATATATATATATATATTTAAGTATATATTTAAATGTATATATATATATATATATATTTAAGTATATATTTATATATATGTATATGTATATATATATATGTTAAGTATATATATATATATATATATATATATATATTTAAGTATATGTATATATATATATATATTTAATGTATATTTAAGTATGTATATATATATATATATATTTAAATATATATATTTATATATATATATATATATATATATATATATATATATATATTTTTATATATATATATATATATATATATATTTAAGTATATATTTATATATATATATATATATATATATGTATATTTAAGTATATATATATATATATATATATTTAAGTATATATTTAAATATATATATATATATATGTATTTATGTATGTATATTTATGTATATATATGTGTATGTGTGTATATGTGTGTTTAGTGTATATGTGTATGTGTGTGTGTGTGTTTGTGTGTGTGTTTAGGTATGTGTGTATGTGTGTGTTTAATTGTTTTGTGTGTGTGTGTGTGTGTGTGTTGTGTGTGTGTGTGTGTGTGTGTGTTTGTGTGTGTGTGTGTGTGTGTGTGTGTGTGTGTGTTTGAGTGTGTGTGTTTCATATAAGCAGATATATCACTATGAGAACATGGTGTGAGTTGGAAGAGGATTAGAAGTTGTGGACGCCTTCAAAGTGTGTATGTATGAGAGTGTGTATAATTGAGAGTGAATAGTTCAGACAGAGTTGTGTGTGTGTGTGTGTGTGTGTGTGTGTGTGTGTGTGTGTGTGTGTGTTAGATTTCATGGCCAAGGCCTGAGGCCTTTGTATTAAGTGTCTGCCAGTGTAAGTACATTCAGCTCCAGGATTATTGGTAAAGATGGGTAAGAACCGTAGTTTAAAAATATCTGTGGTAAATTAGCACAAATCTAACATTTAATTGAAGAAACCCGTGAAGGAAATTCAAATAAAACATACATGTGCCACAATTATTGGCACCCCAGAAATTCTTATGAACAAAATGTAATTGTAACACCCTTGGGGGAAAGTGCTATCTGCCCTCTTCCTCATACATGAGCTCATAGACTTCCCTGATTGGCTAGGGTCCCTGTGACTGACAGGTGAGAGAGAGTATGGCATCCCTCCCACACAGAAAGCACAGCCAATTTTGCTCTCTTGGGACTCCCAGCCACAGATGGTTGTGGCATCGTCAGGATTGAACTCGCAATCTCTGGGAAAATGTCACTCGGGGCCGTGTGATCTCATTATTGAGAGGGAAAGCAAGAGATTCTGCCAACACCCTTCCAGCGTAAAACAGTGAGATCTTGGCCTTGCACCAAAGCTGAGTACAAAATCCTGCACCCTTGTCTAAATTATTATTTTGACTTTTTTCCTCGCTGTGTGTTTATCATGGACTGAGGAGGCTTTTTTTGCTTCAGCTCGGACCGAGCAGGAAACTACATCATCCAGGGACTCGCTGAGAGATTTCTAATCACCACCATCCCAGTATCATCTCTTCTCTGGGTCTAAGCATTTGATGATCAACCCTTTAGTTCAGGAAGAATTGTCGGCCAAATGATTATTCAAAAAATAGCAGATTTCATAGATCAGCATTTGTCATGAAAAGGTTCTTTCACTGTTGGTTATACATACGATCACGGACATTATTCTATTATAT
>CM022761.1:329337-356837 GCA_012411365.1 Ameiurus melas | reverse complement strand
ATCAGCTGAAACTAAATATATTATGCAAGGCACAAAAAAAAACCCCTTAATGTCACCTTTAAATGGTTAAAACATTGCAATATACATCAAAGCAAGGATTTGCATAGAGAGAAGCGTGTTCGTGGCACTAAAGAGGTATTTGGGTGCACCACATTGGTGTGGAGGACCAATCTGGAACTCTGGGTGGAGATAACTATCCACCCCCGCATGCGCACACACACACACACACACACACACACACGGATATCGCCACCGTAGCACAAAGCCATCACGCTGCAATAAACCCATATCAATTCAATTCAGTTCAATTTAAAGTCTGCTCTATTGCCATGACTGCGTTTCTTTATGATAGTACCAAAGCAATTACAAGGTAGTAACTAATGAAGAAAAGGAAAACAATGCACATGAATAAAACACTCACACACACACACACACACACACACGCACAGACAAACAGGCGACAAAATTTCACTAGCGGCTCAACAATCACTGGAAGTTGTTTTCTACTGTATTATCTCCTTTATGGTTGAGTTTATTCTGAACTGCGCAGAACCGAAAGGAGAAAAGAAAAAAAAACGTGAAAAACCTCCACTGTAAAATATTGTTCCTCAGGTCATGTGACACTGCCACCAAGGAAAAAAAAACAGGGTGCACGCACACTACTGCACCATCATCTTTATTTATATAACACTTTTCATTTTAAATCCAAAATCTGTGTTTCCATAAAAAATTAAGCAAACTAAAAAAAAAAACCCAACAAGAATAAGTAAATAAAATCCCCCACAATTCCATGGCAGAGGTCAAAATACAGGAAAACGCCATCCACTTGGGATTATCTGTATTCATAACAAAGAAAACAAGCAGGAAAACAAGAAACATGGCTCACGAACGGGGAAACACGATGGCTCTACAAATAACAAGACTTATAAAGTATAAAGATATAAACTAATCCGGGCTTAAACACAGGACACTCCGACATAAATCAGGAAAAACACAGATGACGTAGATAAGACACGATTATTAAAACACGGATACAAACAGTAGGTTTAACGACAGGAACTATGAACAGTTCAGAGGGGTACAGATGGGTACAGATTGGGTACAGATTGGGTACAGAGGGGTACAGATTGGGTACAGAGATTGGGTACAGAGGGTTCAGATTGGGTACAGATTCGGATATAGAGGGGTTACAGATTGGGTACAGAGGGGTACAGATTGGGTACAGATTGGGTACAGAGGGTTCAGATTGGGTACAGATTGGGGTCCAGAGGGGTACAGATGGGTACAGATTGGTACAGATTGGGTACAGAGGGGTACAGATTGGGTACAGATTGGGTACAGATTGGTACAGGTGGGTACAGAGGGGTACAGATTGGGTACAGATTGGGTACAGAGGGGTACAGATTGGGTACAGATGGGTACAGATGGGTACAGAGGGGTAGGTCTCTAACGAACACTAAGCCTCAGCTGAACAAAGTGTTTGAGACGGGTTATTCTGTTTCAGAAGATCACAGAGCGTACTAAGTGAAAACTCCAGGGTTAATCACCAATAGGGGGAAAACCAAGCAAACATAACACACTGGCATTATTAAATATGAGTTATTTATTTGTCTTTTGCAGACAGGATGAGTATCATACTTGGGGCAGAGGTACGTTTTACACCACTCCATCTGCCACGACTCACATCAATGATTAATGAGTTGTTTACGTAGTGTATTGCTGATTCCTGGCCTAGTTCAGTATTCAATAAAGTTGTGCTACAAAAGCAAGCTAAATGCCTTGCTTCTGATATTCCTCCAAATCAATTAGGAGAGAGAGAGAGAGAGAGAGAGAGAGAGAAAGCAAGAAATAAAGAAAATTCTCTTCACTAGACAATTATTATCATGACCTGAAAAGCAAAACGTAGCGATATTGTAATTTATTTTCTTGACCTAATCAAGGAGAAAGCTCATAATTAAGACCACATGTTATCTCAGGTCTAACACCAGCAAGGGACGAATCATAACACAACGGTTTTGATTAAATGTTAAAGTTAAAAAGTCACACAGACGCCAATCATCACACAAATGTATGCAAAAATGTACGGTATGATTTGAAGAAACAGACAAACAGCATATTGGTTCATTTTGATGCCAAAATCTACACCTCTGTTTGGACGTGGTTTGGGTGTGGACATTTTAAGAGAGATGGTTATATGGTCATCTTGTGCTAACCAGAGAAGTATCGTTGTGGTCATCTTGTGTTAAACGAGATGTGGGTGTGTTCTTCCTGTGTTAGTGCGTTGTGGGTGTGGTCGAGTTGTTAAACGAGCTGCGTAGTGGGCTGATTAACAAGTCTCAGGCGGCAGCGTAGACTCCTGCCCCATTACACAAGCTCATCTGATTTCCTCATCTTTAATTTAAGCCAGATGCCATGGCCTCTGTGTACTTTATGAGAGTTTCAATTTTAAACACACTAAATGGTAATAAATAGTCCACATCAACGACAGGGTCAAATACAGGGCCAGAAATGGATGAAACGCAGAGGCCGGTGAGTAGGACACTGCCTAACACTACTGCACCTCTGCTGTTGGGCAGACTTTTCGAGTCGAGTCAAGTCTTCAAGACTCTCCTTAGTCCTTTCTGGAACATTCAACACATCATGGGCTTTAAACAACATTCCTATTATCGGGTAATCTGGAACAAATATGGCCAGTGAGTTGTGCGTATGCAGCTCGGAGTTATGGATCTGAATGAGACTCGCTATAGAAACACCCTCTATGATAGATTTAGTGTTTGCACAGAATGACACCCTTGACAGTTCCTCCAGTCAACGATATTTATTTCCTCATACACCCACTAATCCTATTCTGTTTTAGTTTAATGTTTTCATGTTGTAATCCTCACCAGACCTTGAGGTTGTTAACAAAGAAAATACTTTAGAGAAGAGTTATGTGCACATGGTGATGAGTTAACAGTGAAATTGCTCACAGTGGTATTCAGAGCTGCGATGGAACTACAGGCTTGGAAAGTGTACATTTGTTCATCTACTTTTTCTCATTTGACCGACTCTTTTATTCAAAGCGACGCACGACCGAGACAGGACACGACGAGGTCTGGCTCAAGGACCCGAGCGCTCTACAGTAAAGACCACAGGTATAGATGCTACAGCTATAGAAAAAATAATCAACTTCGCGGCACCGTGCTTTGGGTCAGGCCGCATCACACCACCGTCGCTGTTACCCACAATTCTGAGCAATTTCCAATGCCACTGCTCTAACCGTTCTCAAGCACAACCTACAGTACATATTGTGGCTCACAAATGAACAAAACAGTCTGAGAGTATTCTTCAACTCAGAAATGAATACTCAGGCTCTTTAGAGGCTGGAGGTCCGTAGGCGCAGTGTTTTGTGGACAGACAGGAAGCAGAGGAATAGGAAGTGGGCCACAGAGAGGAAGAAATGGAAGTAGAGAGAGACAGAAATCTACTCGACAGATAGTAACTTGCTCCACAACACAATACAACAGCACAAGACCACATAGGGTTCCACCGCCGTCAGCCAAAAACAGGAATCTGAGGCCACAGTGTGTACAGGTTCACCTGAACTTGTTTTTCAAGACGAGATAAACATCACCTGGTCTCAGATTCCTGCCGTCGGTTGACAAGAGTGGAATCGGATGTGGTCTTCTGCTGTTCTAGCGCATAAGCCTCAAGGTTTTACATTCTTTAACCACAGTGGTAAGAAGTGGTTATTTGCGTTACCTTAGACATCCTGTTGAGTCAGTCTGGCCATTCTCCTCTGACCTGTCTCATCAACAACGCATTTCCACCTGCAGAACCGACGCTCACGGGATGGTGTCGCCCCCCCAACACCCCCACCATTCTGTGTAAACTCTATAAATTCTTGTGTGTATAAATCCCAGGAGATCAGAAGGTTCTGAAATATTCAAACCAGTCGTCTGGCACGTAGTCAAAGTAACCGAGATGTTTGATTGACTGAAGCGGATGACTGAAAAGTCAATTTAAGTCATGTTAAATGCCAATGATGCCACTCATCACCTCATTGTGAAAACACTGATAAGCAGGCACAGCTCCACTGCACTAGTTATAAATAAATAAATGACACCGTTACTCTGCTCACACTACACACAACATCTGATTCAATTTTCTGACCTCCGGCACCTCAGCGGAACAAACTTATCCGCCATTGTTTTGCTCTATCACGCTGAGATGTACGGCTCGCGTCGGGGTCCTTTTAGGCGGGTCTGAGATCACTCGGTTTGTTCACATATACACGCTGAACCGCTCCGAGAGCGTTCGGAGGGCTCAAATGAACTGCGTGTGAGAACACCGATAGATTGGATATTTAAACCACTTGTCATGTCAATCTTTATCATTAATACGTGATCTTTGAAAATGTCCAGGATCTACTGGATAGTTTTATCATTTCTTTCACTGACGTGTTGGTCTAGTTTCACATTGTTAGACCCACAGTGCCACTTGACTACCTGCTGACAGCAGTGGGAATAGTAATGGGAATTTATCTCTTGCTTCATCTCAACCTATAGAGGGCGATGCAGCAGCGCTTTAGTCTTTTAGTCTCCTCGTGTGTACACTCTGCTCAAACAGATCAGCTTCGAAAGCTTCAACTTTCATGCTAAAACCACCGTCAACGCCACCACGCTCCTCATCTTTTAGATCGCTAACTAGTCTATGCTGTAACTGTGTGCTGTTCTGATCTTTGAGTCCACGTCTTCTACGCTGGGTTTCTCACCGTTTTCCCCCGTGACCCTGTGTAGGATAAGCGGTATGGAAAGTGGATGGAAACTGCAGTGACAAAGTCGAACATGTTTCATAACATTTTCACTGAAAACGATCTCTAATGGGATTTATGAGACATCACAGTCTGCAGGTCATCTCGAACACTCGGCTTTCTGTTCCTCTGTTTTCCTCCCTGTCACTCTGTTCTTCACTGCAACATAGAGGTCTGAATATTTCTGCTGCCACTCAGACAGCCACTCAGCCGGTGTGTCTGAAGCAGCACTGCTACCAAGTAAATCACTCTCTAGTCCTCTCTCTCTCTCTCTCGCTCTGTTAAAACAAAGCAAGAATGATTAAAGTTCAGGGTTGGTGGCGTTTCCCCTGGGATGGGCCATGAGTCTGACTTTACCTTGCCAAGTGTCTGCAATTAATAGGAATGACTGCTGCTCATCTCTTTAACGACACATGCACGTCATATGGACTTGCTTTGGGGGGACGGTGGGGTGAAGGAAGGGATAAAGAAGACGATGAGTAGAGCGAGTGAACGAGTCCACAAGGGCAAGGAGATTAAACGCAAGGTGAAAGAAACAATGGCTGGAATTATGATGAGCAAGAGCATTCAGTGGAGAGTAAATTAATTAACGAGCTAGCAGGTTGAAGGGCGGAGGGACACGCGCGCCTCGCCAGTGATCGTGCTCTGTCCCTTTTCATACGTTCACGCTAGAGATGAAACTTCTATAGATGAGGCTGGCGAGAGAAAAGACTTGTTGTTTCTGCGATAAGTGAGAGCTTGTTTCATAAATGCTCCACTACATTAAATGTAAACGCAATATGAATTTAAAAACCTGAATGGAAAAGTAGAAAGAAAAAGGAAAAAAAAAAAAAACACAAACGCGTTGTTAATGAAAGAGCTCACAGGAGACTAAAAGAACCGCTCTGTACAGCCGTGGTGAGCAGAAAAGCATTTCAGAACGTACAGAGCTACAAGAGCAGAAGACCGCATCGGGTTCCACTGTGTGTGTGTGTGTGTGTGTGTGTGTGTGTGTGTGTTTTCTGCATGTGTGTGCTTTCCCGTCCATTCATTCACATCGAGCGGCCGACAGAACGGGAGTACATCATGATCAAACGCACGACACACTGAAATCGGACAAGAAGGCATGGGGTGCAGTCGGCGTTCCAGTTCATCCTTAAGGTGTTCAGTGGGGTTGAGGTCAGGGCTCTGTGCAGGACACTCGAGTTCTTCTACTCCAACTTTTGGGCCTCATAGTTCCAGTGAAGGAAAATGTTTAAAGCCACAGCATACAAAAGAAATCCTACACAAGTGTGTGCTTCCAACTTTGTGGGAACAGTTCAGGGAAAACCCTCATATGGGTTTGATGATCAGGTGTCCACAAAGTTTTGGCCATATAGTGTATTTATGTTTTCTTAAAGTAAATTGTATGAAAGGTTATGCCCGAGGTGGAAATATTGTGATTCAGGAACAGCGAGTGTTATTCCAGACCCTCCACACATTTATGCTCGACACTGTAGGGCTTTGTTACCGCAACAGAAGTGGGACATACGGTATATATGAATCATGTATGCATCCTAACCAGGCCGTGACCCCAAATCCTGAAGTGCTCGAGCGCCTGGTGTACACTCTGCTGAGCCCAGGCTGAAGGACTTGTGCACAATTAGATCAGCATTATAACATAACTGGGAGCAACACCAAGAATGAATGAATGAAGACCCTTCTTAGACTGGGAGCAGGTGAGAGGAACAGCAAGCCAATGAATATTTAACTCAGCCAACACAGGAGGCAACAAAGAGCAGAGGGAGAGAGCGAGAGAGAGAGAGGGTGGGGGGGTGAGAGAGAGGGAGGGAGAGAGAGCATTCCACACTTTCTTCTCAGATTACAGATCCCTATGTACAACCTTCTCACACACATGCTCTCAAGGTGTGTGCTCTTTCTTACACACCATAAGGAACCACAGAGCTTCACACACCTTAAACATCCTCTAAAGCACTCACAGACTCGTACACTATCCCACGGAGGGAGTGATGAAGCAGAGAGAACTATAAGGTTGGAATGATAAGAAAAGATTGACAGAAAGTGGGAAAAGAAAGAGAAAGAGAGCGTGAAGCATGAAGGGCAAACACATCTGAGAGAGAGAGAGAGAGAGAGAGAGAGAGAGAGAGAGACAGGAGTGACAGAGGTGCAGCACACACACACACACACACACACACACACAATCCAAGTTGAAGACATGAGAGAGAAATGGAACAAAATAGTGAAGGGGAAAGAGAAAGGAGGAAGCAGTGACAGAGAGAGAGGGAATAGAGAGGTGACAGGGTGAAATGCAGTGATTTACTGCCACACATCAGCTCCCTGCCCTTCCTTCCCTCTCACACACTGTCAGACAATCAATGCGGACGTTCCTCCTGATTGATACTGACTTTTCTTCTGTGTATGTGTGTGTGTGTAAAGGTGTGTGTGTGTATATAGGTGTGTGTGTGTGTGTGTGTGTGTGTGTGTGTGTGTGGTGTATATATAGTGTATGTATATGTGTGTGTGTGTGTGTTGTGTGTGTGTATGTGTGTGTGTGTGTATATATGTGTGTGTGTGTATATGTGTGTGTGTGTGTATAGGTGTGTGTGTGTGTGTGTGTGTGTATATATGGGTGTGTATATATGTGTGTGTGTATGTATGTGTGTGTATATGTGTGTGTGTGTATATGGGTGTGTGTGTGTGTATAGTGTGTGTGTGTGTGTGTGTGTATAGGTGTGTGTGTGTGTGTGTGTGTGTGTGTGTGTGTGTGTGTGTGTGTGTGTGTGTTTATGTATGTGTGTGTGTATATAGGTTGTGTGTGTGTGTATGTGTGTGTGTGTATATAGGTGTGTGTGTGTGTGTATATAGGTGTGTGTGTGTGTGTGTATAGGTGTGTGTGTGTGTGTGTGTGTGTGTGTGTGTGTTGTATATATAGGTGTGTGTATATGTATGTGTGTGTATATAGGTGTGTGTGTGTATGTGTGTGTGTGTGTATATAGGTGTGTGTGTGTGTGTGTGTGTGTGTGTATAGGTGTGTGTGTGTGTGTGTTACAGAATGTTAAAAGACTGCATAAGCTCTGTTTCTGACATTTCATGGTGACATATCCTTGCGTTTTGTCTTTAATGTTAGGAACCTTAGCGGATTCCAGTCTCCACCATCACCACTGATGTCTCCTTGCGTCTCTGACCCACGTCACAAACTGACACTGGATCAAGATCGAGCGTCAGCCTTCTGCGGAGAACGCCGACGCCCTCTGAACTTTAGTATTTCGATACATTTGAATTTTAATGAGACTTTTATTCTGCTGCGTTGTTGAATTCTCTAATCTGATCGGTCGAAAGCTGCTTCATTCTCTACAACAGCAGCGCTGATTATATCTCCGGCTGTCATTCAAATCGCACGCGTACGTTGACACGGGCCTGCTGACGGGTTAGCTTTCGTTTTCCGCGGCAGATACAGTTGAGGTCATACCTTCACGTATGCTTTGAGGATTTGTAGAATGTTAAGAGGATGTTTCTGAAGAACAGTGGGGAGATGAACTGCTCAGGACAGACACGGGACTCGTGAACAACCCTCACAAGACATAAACGCACCCGCGGATCCTCCAGATCGTCCAGAAACTTTCGAACGGGTTCGTACGTGTACATTTTGTTATTGCAATCGATTAATCAGGGCAGCAATAAATAAAAAAGCAACATGCTAATTTTATGATCCCTCTTCATTTAAAAAAAAAATGATGAACATTTTGCCCTGTGCCCTGTGATGGACTGGCACCCTGTCCAGGGTGTACCCCGCCTTGTGCTCCAGGTTCCCCGTGACCCTGAAGCAGGAATAAGCGGTTGAAGATGGATGGATGGATGAACATTTTGCAGATCCTCAAAGCATGTGTAAACGTATGACTTCAGCTGTATCTGCTGCTAAAAAAAAAAGATAACCTGTCAGAAGGAATGTATTAACGCACTTCCCCACCAACCGATCAGGCTCCAATCAGACAGCACCGTCGACACACACTACACACAGAGAAGTGTTCCTTCATGGTCCGTCTCTCTAGTTGGAGCAGATGTACGCATGTGTTCTGCAACAAAAGCTCTTTTCCATTATACACTGAATCACGCTCGCAACAGAACTCTGCTGATTACACAAACCCTTACATAAGACACTCAGTTGGCATCTCATCACACACCATTGATCATGCCTTGTGTGTGTGTGTGTGTGTGTGTGTGTGTGTGTGTGTGTGTGAGAGAGAGGTCATACACACCAAAATCTCTGACTCAAATGACTTTTTTCATCTGCATTTCAAACGCTCCAAACACACACACACACACACACACACACACACACACACACACACACACACACTCACACAACACACACACAAACAGATAAACCCCTAAAACAAATACAAGTACAAAATCAGGAAAACAGCGTTAGATACATATACGACAAAGACAGATCCAGCTGTGTCGTATCCACATTAGACATTCAAATCCATCCCACGTGACTCCTGCGTACCTGAACAAACACAATCTCCTTCTCTCTCTCTCTCTCTCTCTCTCTCTCCTCTCGTCTCCGTCTCTCGGCCTCTCTCCCTCTCCCTCTTTCAGTGTTGAAAGGCTTCATTAGTAGGGCAGAATCGAGCTATCAGCGGCGGTTTTCGCAGGCTTCCAGTGAGGAAAAAAGGATTTGATGTGAGATCTAATAGAGTGAAGTGCCACAGCGTGCTAAGCTCAGCTACGGGAGACACAGCTAATGGAAACCTGACCTGAGGCAGGGCACGGCACAGAGAGGGGGAAAAAGCGAGGCCGAGGTGGACAGAGAGATTGAAAGAAAGCCTCCAAGGCCAAAAGCTGAGCCCTGAGTATAGACTTCTATGCCAGCTGGTTTTAGAGCTCACTCTTAAGGTTCCAGCTAACATGAGAGAGTGCGGAACGGGGTGGAGGGCAGGAAGAGGGCAGAAAGG
Organism: Ameiurus melas; assembly: GCA_012411365.1. Lineage (NCBI taxonomy): Eukaryota > Metazoa > Chordata > Actinopteri > Siluriformes > Ictaluridae > Ameiurus > Ameiurus melas. The sequence continues at coordinate 347,108 of CM022761.1, read as the reverse complement.
GGGCAGAAAGGGATGGAAACAGTCAGAGTGAGAGTTAAAAAAAAAAACATACACACACACAAAACAATGCTAAACGCAGATCAGTCTCCGAGCATTAACTCAATAAGTAAAATCTATCCCAGTCTCTTATCTGCACTCACTACACACGTGAATTATTATGATTTCCACGGTGTTCAGTGCGTCTACTGCCATCATTAGGGTTATATAACAGTATAATTATCATTATAAAGATAAGATACACCAATCAGCAATGACGTTAAAACCACTGACACCTGAAGTGAAGAACGTTATCTCTTTACAAGAGGAAAAATGGGCAAGTGTAAAGATCTGAGTGACTTTGACAAGGGCCGAATTGTGATGTCTATACGACTGGGTCAGAGCGTCTCCAAAATGACAGGTCTTGTGGGGTGTTCCCGGCATGCCGCCGTTCGTACCTACCAGAAGTGATCCAAGGAAGGACAACCAGCGACAGGGTCGTGGGCGCCCAAGGCTCTGTGACGCGTGCGGGGAGAGAAGGCTAGCCCGTCTGGTCCGATCATACAGAAGAGTTAGTGTAGCACAAATTGCTGAAAAAGTTAACGCTGGCTCTGACAGAAAGGTGTTGTAACACACAGAGCATTGCAGCGTGCTGTGTATGGGGACGCGCAGCCGTAGAGCGGTCCGAGTACACCCGTGCAGACCCCCTGTCCACCACCGAAAGCTCCTACAATAGCACATCAGAACTGGACCATGGCGCAATAGCATTATTTGGAAGGAGTCTCCAGTATCAGCACTTTGTAACAACACGGTAAAGTCTTCAAAACGAAAGACTTATTGGTTTCTGGGTTATATAGTTATTATAGCACAAGCGATAACAGGAATGAACTTGTTTTGCAAACATTCCACAACATTATAAACATAACTATAAGCGGATAAAAATTCAACGTTAATTGAGAAAAATTGTTAGTGTTAACAAATTGCTGATATAAGAGGGAAAAATGTGCAAAATGATCAGTTACACGGTGGTGACACGTCCGGCCGAATAACACCATTCCGTTACAGGTACTTCAATATTGATCATCAAATGCATTCGAATATTAATTAGGAATAAAATTTCCTTTCATTCTATCATCAGACCAGCAAACATTCGAACGTAGTGCATAAAACTCAGGAGGTCAAACTGGCTATACAATGAAATCCAAGCAGTTTCCACACAGAGCTTTTCACGTTTTCGGCGGCTTTACTGTGATTTAGCGAATAGAAAGTTTGGAAAAGTTGCTGCAAGTTCTTACCTGAAGCACCGAGGGTCATTTGACCACAACCTTCGAGAAATGACTTTTACAGCCTTCCCTACAGTATATGAAGTGACTAAAAGTAAAACATACAACTTTAAACATTCAAATTTTGGATTGCGTCGACATGTCACGCATTCGAATAGTGAAACGCGTTCTGACAGCCCGAGCCGGCATTAATTCCACGTATAGATCTGATTCGGATCTGATCTGTTTCTCTTGCCGATGTTAAGGTGGGTGTTAAGTGTATGTGGCTGATGCAGACACATTGAAAGGTTATCTTTGTTAGCTAGATTAAAGCTTTAAATGCACTGTCATGAGCAGAATCGATGAGCCACTTCATGGCCGTGCCTTATTGATCTGTCTCATCAAGGGGTCACGCTCCGCTTCCACAGGGCGTAGGCTTATAAACATTAGCTTTGTACCATACTGCATCACACTTCCATGGTGAACTTGAAAACAAAGTCTGAAGAAAATCTGTGATACGGTTAGCTAGTTAGATTGATTCACTGGTGCTATGATACTGTAGGTAAGAAAGCGGATGTATATTTTGTGTGTTCATGGATTTATTATTTTATTGATTATTGATCTGAGATAGATCAGGTGTAGATCTATATCTGCTAGAAAAAAAAAAATACACGTCCTTCTACAGCCCTCGTAATCCCATCACTGCAAGACTTCTCTCTCTCTCTCTCTCTCTCTCTCTCTCCCTCTCTCTCTCCCTCTCTCTCTGTCTCTCTCTCCCTCTCTCTCTCTCTGTCTCTCTCTCTCCCTCTCTCTCTCTCTCTCTCCTTCTCTCTCAACACCCACTCTCTATCTTTTTTCTTATTTACTGAGAGGTATAATCTGAGGTTTAACCTTGTTCAATTGCAGCTTTTTTGGTCATGGTATCCAGATGCTATCAGGTCTGACCCCTAGACTGACTTGATACGTCCAGACAGAATATGTCCTTTCAAAGACTACAGTACTGCCAGGCACGGACTCAAAACATCTACATACCAAAATTCAACAACACCCACACATCCAGACTAAACACATCTAATAGCAAAGCATCCACACAGCCAGTCATAAAACATTTACACAATAACACATCATGTGGAATAAGGGTTAACACATGGCATGGCAGGGTGTACAGTCGTACCACAGGTTAATGTGAAGAGGCATGGTGTAAAGCAGAGTTACTTTTACTACCTTGATGTTTTTTGCAATAACAACATGTCACAAAGTGCTTTACTCCTCTTATACCACAGCTATTTTTTATGTATTAAAGACTGACACCATACTTAAAAAAAAATCCACTTTATTTTATCTATTTGTATTTACACTTAATTATGTGGAATTTGCCCATTGTTGTGGAATTTGTTTTTCATTTATGAAATAATGACAGGTTGTATATATATATATATATATATATATATATATATATATATATATATATATATATATACAACCTGTCATTATTTCATAAATAAAAACAAATTCCACATATATATATATATATATATATATATATATATATATATATATACCATTTAGAGTTACATTCATGGAACAATCACGAACGAGGGAACCACAGCAGTCTTATTAACTTTATTAACAATCTTATTAAGTGAGATAAGTTAACATTTATGTTTTGTCATTTGAACATGTTTATATATTCGGAGTATTCTGTTAAATGCTAAAATGTCATTGTTGCCGTACGGTAACACCATGCGATAATGGAACTGTGGTATGTTCACTCATGAAATAAAACAGGCCTAAATAGTAAAAAAAAAAGACACTAGGCTTCTCTAACAGTATAGCTCCATTTTTTTCACATTCAAAGGAAGAGAAACTGTTGTAATTTTAGACATTTTTAAACTGCACCTTAATTTCTACATTTTATGCTTCAAGAGAAAGAATTAAAAAGATTCTTGGATCTAATTTTTGCATGTATTTTGAGTGAGTAAAAACTGCAATTCCTTTCTAGAAGATATCACTTTTACCTGCTTACTAGGTAGTAATTCATACATTTTGTGCTATTTTTGACCATGACACTTTCAGGCACTGCAAACTGCTGCTGAATGGCAATGATTTACCTACTTACAACCCCCAGTGGAGTTACCTACTTACAACCCCCAGTGGAGTTACCAACTTACAACCTCCAGTGGATTTACCAACTTACAACCTCCAGTGGATTTACCTACTTACAACCTCCAGTGGATTTACCTACTTACAACCTCCAGTGGACTTACAAACTTACAACCTCCAGTGGATTTACCAACTTACAACCCCCAGTGGATTTACCAACTTACAACCCCCAGTGGACTTACCAACTTACAACCTCCAGTGGATTTACCAACTTACAACCTCCAGTGGACTTACCAACTTACAACCTCCAGTGGATTTACCAACTTACAACCTCCAGTGGATTTACCAACTTACAACCTCCAGTGGATTTACCAACTTACAACCCCCAGTGGATTTACCAACTTACAACCCCCAGTGGATTTACCAACTTACAACCCCCAGTGGATTTACCAACTTACAACCTCCAGTGGACTTACCAACTTACAACCTCCAGTGGATTTACCAACTTACAACCTCCAGTGGATTTACCAACTTACAACCCCCAGTGGACTTACCAAGTTACAACCTCCAGTGGATTTACCAACTTACAACCTCCAGTGGATTTACCAACTTACAACCTCCAGTGGATTTACCAACTTACAACCTCCAGTGGACTTACCAACTTACAACCTCCAGTGGACTTACCAACTTACAACCTCCAGTGGATTTACCAACTTACAACCTCCAGTGGAGGGGGTCATTTTAAAGCGATTGATGTCTCACGACTGGTCACTGTAATGTAGCACACAGGAAAGATCACTGAAGATACTTTTACATACTTTTTATAGTTAATGTTGAAGAATCTCAAAACATTACACTTTTTTCCAATACTTTACACTCTAATAGTTGACTGAAATTGATCCCAGGTTAACATTCAGGAACTATGATAAATAAGGGTTTCTGGAGTTAGAGAGTTAAGTTAGACACCAAAAGCTTGTGTGTTCTGTCAGCTCTTGGCACCAAGCAGGCAGACTGAAATAAATAGGAGTTATGATAAGAAGTGAGCATCATTTCATTCAGCTCACTGAAAAACCGTACAGGTTTGTGTGTTGGAAATGAGCTGAGACAGCTCCTGTCTCTGCCTTCCAGGGCATTTTGCATTTTCTAGCTAAACATCACAAGTGCTTTAGGGAACATTGCACAGAATGTGAGAAATTTCAATAAAATTCTGTACACGTAAGGTGGTGTAGTCTATGGATATTATTCCGTAGTGCTGCTGAAATCTGATTGGTCAGAAGGTGTCGATTCATAGTCCAATACAACAACTTCTTAACAATTTACACAGGGAATCTTTAAAAAACATTGCGTGTAATTGTTGATATGGTGAAGAGTTCTGTGGGGAAATGTTTAATTAGCATTTTTCGAAGGAGTCTCCAGTGTCAAATGGTTAAGTGTCAAACTATATCAGTTTATTATAATAACAAAAAAAAGATTGATGACTGAAGCCCGTAGTGATGATGCTGCACAATTGTGAGCCTCCCAAAGGGTGCAATAACAAAGTGTTCACTGTATCATTTGAAAATTGAGTGTTGAAATCCCGACTATGCTCCAGCCGTTCATAGCCAGGAACGGTAATATTTAATATTTAATATTTAATATTAAGGCTAAAATCTAATACGCTATATGGCCAAAAGTATGTGGACACCCCTCCTAATTACTGAGTTCAGTAATTAGGAGGTGATTCGGCCACACCCTTTGCTAGCAAGTATATAGAATCAAGCATCGACATACATACAAATCATGGCAGTGGAATGGAAGAAGAGTTCAGTGGCTTTACATGTGGTACTGTCACCACCTTTACCTCAAGTCAGTTCTTGAAATTGCCCTGCTAGTTCTGCCCCCATCTGTTTTACCACTCACTACAGAGTTTCAAACTGCATCATCTTGAAGCATCATCACCACAAGAACGGTGCATTGAGAGCTTCATGAATTGGGATTCCATGACCAAGCAGCTGCACACAAGCCTAGATCACCATGCACAATGTCAAGCGTTGGGTGGAGTGGTGTAAAGCACCAGCACTAGACTCTGGAGCAGTGGGAATGTGTACTCTAGAGTGATGAATCACGCTTAGCTATGTGGCAGTCTGATGGATGAATCTGGGTTTGGAGAATGTTACCAGACATGGTCTGAGCTAGAATGAAATCAGCCTCAGCCTCGCTTCCACATACCATTCTGTCTCTTTTTCTAACCGCCCTTGGTGGTGCTGTTGTTCCTGGTAGCATAAAAATTTCCACAAATGTTTTTTTTTTTCCTTTGAAAGACAGGGGACGTTAGCCCATTCCTGGAAGCATCATTGTCCCTTTATTAAAGTGCTTTCCCTTTGTCTGAGCTCGTCTTCACAACCTGAAATAAGCAGATCTGAGCTGAATACCGAGGTGGTTCATCTGAATATCTCTAGAAGACATAATTGCATCCTGTCAAACGTTCTGCTTTTATGTGCAAAGTTGCAAATTAATCAGAGTGAAGGCATCTGTTTATAGATGATTGACAGGCCTGTATCGATAATTTGTAAACCTATTCTAAGCCATAGCCATTTTGTAAAACACCAGCCATTTTGTATATGGTTCTATATTGTATACATATCCGGCCATGTGACGTGAATGAGATCGGAATTCACGTGCATGTGCATGTGCATGCGATCACTGACATCATCATCAACAGACGGCAGCGTGCCAAAACAACCACCAACAGCAGTGGCTAACGTCCGTGCAATGATGAAGAAATCATTGATTAATGAGATATTTGGGGAAATTAATGGATTCAAGCAAAGCTGGAAAAAAACAATTGGCCAAGAAATGACGAAGCTTGGCCACGAATGAAAGTGCAAAAGAAAATGAAAGAGATTTAAGTTCAGGCCGTGAAGAACATAGCGGCAATGGTCGCTTAACATATCTTTATGAACGTGCATTTTGGGTGATAACCAGACTTCTGTATAACTCTGTGTAAATCCTGTCCACGCAGCGGCCACGCCATTGACGAATCCTCTCCATTTTATGTTTTTGGGTAGGTATATCTGCGATAACAGCAAAAACTACCATCTCGCTACCTTCTTTCACCTTCTCGACCTGGTCGTGAACCGCTGAGCTGTTTGCTGATGTCCAGAGAAAATTCAGACACAAACCTGGGCTAATCGTGTTTGTTCATTTGTTGCTTCTACCATGATGGATTGTCTAAGATACAAGACGTTTGTTGTTGACATTAAAGACTGATATGGGTCATGAACAGTAACAAACATGAACCGTAAAGACAGACCCATCTGATTTGAACAAAATAATGGGAATTGTGAAGATTGGAAAGTGAACGTAGTCATAAACTTGCCAATATTCTATTGAAACTATAAAATCCTTTTTCTGTGTTTTTTTTTTCTTCTTCCAACTACCAACTGATTCCTGACACATTGGGATTCTTAATTAAAGGCAGAAGTTCTGTTAAATGAAACAGATGTTCCCTCTCTGTAGTGTCCATCAGTGTTGGCGTCATGTTTTGCAGCAAATCATCACTCCTCAGTCACGTGTCTTCATTCAGTTCAGTAAGTACAGACTGTACACGTGTTCAGCATGCCACCTGCGGAGTCGCTCTTCACTCCACTGAGCAGCTCACAGCGTCTCTCTTCACTCCACCTCGCTCTTCCCACACTCCTCGGCTTATCTTTCCCTCCCCTCGTGACTTCCTGTTTCTTGCTCTCTCTCTCTCTCTCTCTCTCCATCTCAGTCTTCAAAGCCTCATTAAGGTAATCGAGATAGAACCTTGTAAGACTTAAAGACTGGTAAGGAACCACCCTTTCAAGCGGGCGCTGAATCACCTCGTTGAGTGACTGTGTCTGACTGTGTGTGTGTGTGTGTGTGTGTGCGTGTGTGTGTGTGTGAGATATGAGAGACCACGTCCATTGATCTTTCATATCTGGCCGTTTACTGACACCAATATCAATACAGGGTCAAACTGTACAGCTGTTTTTCCTCCAGAGAACATCTGTCAGTGGCTGCAGTGAAACAAACCCCCTCAGATTCAAATTCGCTGACCATGTACAACATGTACAGTAGTATAGTGTAGTATAGTGTAGTATAGTGTAGTATAGTGTAGTATAGTACACCCTAACCCTAGCGTTCCCGTTTAACATCGACGCTCATTCTGAAAGAGCAGCGAGCTCCAAAACATCGCAACGGCTGAAAAGCATTTGTAGAGCTAGCTACACGACGGATTATACTAGCATTACGTTCATTTGAAATGCTTACGCCAGACATACAAAATAATACAAAATAATACAAAACTAAACCTGCAGTTACCCGATTCCAGCCTGTCAGGTTTATTTATTTTCAGTGTTGATAATCTTGTACACATATCGAATGTATTGTTTCACAAATCATACCCATTTGTATCTGTTTAGAATGAGTTACCTGTCACAAGCTAATCGTACTCGGTCACATCCCGGCGCCTGAATCCGAGGTACGAATGGGGGACAAAATAAAAAAGAAATAAATAATAAATGCTGATCGTGCAAGAAAAGGAAAACGTGCCAGCTCAGCGGTTTATAGACAGCGCTTACCTGAGGCAAGCAACAACACATAAGTACACTGCAATGCACACGCACACACACACGCACACACACACACACACACACACACACACACAGTAATGGTTGTGGAGGGTAATAGGTGTGGTTTAGCAGCAGCTCTGGGTCGAGCCACTACCTTATTGAGGTTTGAGTCATGGTGAAACCTCGCTAACTCATCTGTAATTCATAGCTTTAATATACGCTCAGAACGGACGTGCTTTACACTAAACCTTGATATGTGATGTGCTCACACACACACACACACACACACACTCTTATGAATACTCTTTCTGGCATAAGCATTTGTTATGGATTAGTGCTGAGACTGTCGGTGTGTGTGTGTGTGTGCGGGGTGGGGTGGGGTGGGGTGGGGGCGGGGGGGTCACAACAGTAATGCACTACAAGGCAGTGTCAAGGTAACGCACCGTCAGCAAGCTGCTTTCATCCTCATCCCTCGCTCCATTTCCAATCTGAGAGAGAGAGAGAGAAAGACAGAAGGACAGAGAGTCGTGGTGTTCGTGTCACCAGCTTTGTCCTTCACCATCTCTTTCTTCCTGTCTCCCTTTTTGAGAGTCTCTCTCTCTCTCTGTCTGTCTGTCTGTCACTCTTTCTCACATATCCTACCTGGTCTCTATCTGTCTTAGTGTATGCTTCCTTCCTGCTCGTGTGTGTGTGTGTGTGTGTTTCAGAGAGGCACCAGTCTTGCAGTGTACACACACAGACACACACACACACACACGTTTGGAAACACATCGACGTTCCAACAAATCTGCCCAAGTACGCACCATAAAATTTCAAACACCGATCATACTTCATTTATCTTTACAGTTGTTCAGACAGCTGTGTTTACTGTTCCTGGTGCAGCTCTTCCCGATGCACACGTGTGCAGAACTACACAATACCAGATTACAGGTATTCAGGCACTGAATCACCCGATTATGAGGATAAAATCCAGATGTTTGATAATATGCAGGTGGAAAGTTCACAGAACCACGACTAAACGTCTCTGGACAGGTGCGCCATGCAAGATTTCCCAACGTGCTCTCAGACTGATGATAAGGAAGGTAAAAGAAAAGCCAGCAGTCAGTTGAAAAGAGCTGCGGGATGACCCGAGCGCAGCGGGAACAACAGTTACACAGAGAACAATAAGCAATGTGTAGGTGCATCATGATATGGGATGCTTCTTCTCAACTGCTACTGGGGCATTACATGTCATTGAAGCGAACATGGATGGAGAGATGTACCAGGACATGTTAGAGGATCATTTGATCTCATCAGCCAAGAAAGTGAATCTGGAGACAAAATGGACAATTCAACAAGAGAAACATACTGAAATAACTCAAGAAGGCCTTGAATGGTCTAGCCAATCTCCTAACTTGAATCTCATTGAAAATTTATTTAGGATTTTGAAATTCCTTGAGGAACTGAAGACAGTTTGACAATATGAATGGTCCAAAACTGAACCACAATGCTGGAAAAAACATATTACAGAGCTACACTCACCAAGCACTTCATTAAGAATCCATGCAATTATCTAATCAGCCAATCGTGTTGCAGCAGTGCAATACATAAAATCATGCAGATGTTCACATCAACCATCAGAACCTCGAATTTTGAGGCACACAGATGGTAGGGTTATAATTTGGTGCCAACAGCATGAATTCATGGCCCCACCTGCCTTGTGCTAACAGTCCAGGCTGGTGGAGGTAGTGCAATGGTGTGGGGAATGTTTTCTTGGCACACTTTGGGCCAATCAATAATACCAATCAATCCTCGCTTGAATGCCACGGTCTCTATGAGTACTGTGGCTGACTATGTGACTCCTTTCATGACCACAATTTACCATCTTCTAGCTACTTCCACACAATAATGCACCGTGTCACAAAGCAAACCTCGTTTTCATGAACATGACGATAGGTTCAGTGTTTAAAGTAGGACTTACTTCTAACGTATCAGCAGGACACCGGTCACTCCAACATCAGTCATCTGGACTCACAGTTTTGAGTCTTGTATCCTCTAACCTTGTCAAACCGAGACTCAAATACGTCACTCAGTCTTTGCTCACTCAGATTTATGTCGATATCTTTCAGGCATTTCTCACGGATGCTCTAGTCTCAGACATGACGGACTCGGTCTGAATGATGAATTCGAGTCAGCGGGACTAACGTTTGAGTGACACTGATGTAAAATCCGAGTTAGATGGACTCAAATTTGGGTCTAACCGGACAGATTACTACTACGCTTGTAGGACAGTGTAGGAAAGCATGACGATATCTACAGCGAGGCATGGCTGACCTCTCTCTCCATCTCTCTCTCCATCTCTCTCTCCATCTCTCTCTCCATCTCTCTCACTCTCTCCCTCTCTCTCTCTCTCCATCTCTCTCTCCCTCTCTCTCCATCTCTCTCTCTCTCTCTCTCTCTCTCTCTCTCTCTGTCTCTCTCCCCATCTCTCTCTCTCTCTCTCTCCCCATCTCTCTCTCTCTGCCTCTCTCCCCATCTCTCTCTCCATCTCTCTCTCTCTCTCCCTCTCTCTCTCTCTGTCTCTCTCCCCATCTCTCTCTCTCTCTGCCTCTCTTCCCCATCTCTCTCTCTCTCTCTCTCTCTTTGCCTCCCCCCTATCTCTCTCTCTCTCCATCTCTCTACCTCTCCCTCTCTCCCTCTCTCTCTTTTCTCTCTCTCTGTCTCTCTCCCCATCTCTCTCTCTCTCTGCCTCTCCCCATCTCTCTCTCTCTCCCCATCTCTCTCTCTCTCTCTGCCTCTCTCCCCATCTCTCTCTCCATCTCTCTCTCTCTCCTCTCTCTCTGCCTCTCTCCCCATCTCTCTCTCTCTCTCCATCTCTCTCTCTCTTGTCTCCCTCTCTATCTCTCTTGTCTCCACTTTCTCTCTCTCTCTCTCTCTCTCTCTCACACACACTCTATCTCTGGGTTTGACAATCAATGGCTCTCCAAAATCGCCATGATTGTCACCATCAATTAATTAAATAAATAAATACATACATGACAGATATAGCATTTTTATTTCGAGTACGTATTCTTACGTCATAATCATAAACTGAGAAACTAACTCCGTTTAACAATTGAAATGAAGTACTTCTGGTTTTGGATTTGAAAAAAAAAATTTGGACCCTATTTTGTGTGTGTGTGTGTGTGTGTGTGTGTGTTCGTGTGTGTGTGTGTGTGTATTCCTGGCTATGTGCCATCTGTTTGTGCATTATGGTATTTGTCCATGCCTGTGTGTGTTTGCTGTAAAGCCATCAAGCTGCTGTGTAACTCCAAGGCACTTTGTGCAGCGCATTAATCACAGACAGAATTGACTGCTTCCCCGATCCAAACACGCTGACCTTCAGCTTACACAAAAGACATTAGTGCCGTCTATCTGCTTAAAATATGGAGGGAAGGAAACAGGGGAAAAAGAGGGAGGGAGGCAGCGAGAGGAGCTTTCAAGGTAATGAAATCTTGCCATAATTTAGAGTAAAGACTACTGGGGACAGGCCCTGGCCAAAGTCTTAAAAAAAAAAAAAAGTAGAGTCAGGACAAATTAAATTGGATTTCTTTTTTTTTCTTGCTTTCTTTTAAATTAGGCTTAAGTGCATGCGTGGGGCACTTCTTCATTCTGGTTTTTTCCCTCTCTTCTTACGAAAGCAAGATAACAGCATTATAGTGCAGAATGAATGGAATCATTTCCAAACCAATTAACCTCTGACAGAATGCATGAGAGGACGGGAACGAAAATGCTGGAGAGAGAGGGGGGGCTAATAATGTGAGAGAAAATGAGAATCTTTCCACAGGGTAAGTGTGTGTGAGTGACATGGGGTCCAGATAGTGATAAAGAGGACACAGCCCTGAGGCTATAGGAACCGTGGAAAGAGAGAGCCACATAGGGAGACCTTATCCATCAATCTCTCTCTCTCTCTCTCTCTCTCTCTCTCTCTTTCTCATTGTCTATTCTGGAATGAAGCTCATGCCCAGCTGCCACTGCTCCATTTAGCTAATTAAAGGTTCCATTTAAAGCCGCAGCCTGCTGGCAGTGTGCATGCCAATCAATAGCTTTTTGATACACCACATACTACACTCTGCAACCTAACACCGCCCCACACTGCACCTTAACACCGCTCCACACCACACCCTAACACCACCCCACTCTGCAACCTAACACCGCCCCACTCTGCAACCTAACACCGCCCCACACCACACCCTAATACCGCCCCACACCACACCCTAACACCGCCCCACACCACACCCTAACACCGCCCCACAATGCACCCTAACACCGCCCCACACCACACCCTAACACCCCCCCACACCACACCCTAACACCGCCCACACCGCACCCCACACCGCCCCACAATGCACCCTAACACCGCCCCACACTGCACCCTAACACCGCCCCACACTGCACCCTAACACCGCCCCACACCGCACCCTAACACCGCCCCACAATGCACCCTAACACCGCCCCACACCGCACCCTAACACCGCCCCACACCACACCCTAACACCGCCCCACACATGCACCCTAACACCACCCCACACCACACCCTAACACCGCCCCACACCACACCCTAACACCGCCCCACACCACACCCTAACACCGCCCCACAATGCACCCTAACAGCCCCACAATGCACCCTAACAGCCCCACACTGCACCCTAACACCGCCCCACACCGCACCCTAACACCACCCCACACCACACCCTAACACCGCCCCACACCACACCCTACCACCACCCCACAATGCACCCTAACAGCCCCACAATGCACCCTAACAGCCCCACACTGCACCCTAACACCGCCCCACACCGCACCCTAACACCGCCCCACAATGCACCCTAACAGCCCCACACTGCACCCTAACACCGCCCCACACCGCACCCTAACACCGCCCCACAATGCACCCTAACAGCCCCACAATGCACCCTAACACCACCCCACACCACACCCTAACACCGCCCCACACCGCACCCTAACACCACCCCACACCACACCCTAACAGCCCCACACCGCACCCTAACACCGCCCCACAATGCACCCTAACAGCCCCACACTGCACCCTAACACCACCCCACACCGCACCCTAACACTTCCCAAAGCCACCACCTTACCACTCTCCAACATCTAAACCCCCAAAATAGCATCCCCCACACCCAAACCTAATAATACCCCAACCCCAAAGAATCATCATGCTGCTTGACAACCTAAACCCAAAGCAACTTTCTCACCGCTCCTCAACACAGCAATCAACAGGAAACCTCTTCACCAAACACAAAGCAAGCGCCCACACACATCAATCTCAAACTAAGTGCCTTTCCTCTCCACTGATTGATTGTCGAAGGCCCACGACAACTGGCATCAACTGGAAAACTGTGGCTAAAAGTGTGTAGTGTGCACACATGAAGAGAAATTACTACTCACAATTACTGCTCACATCTTCTCAAGGATATTCTGATCTCTTTTTTCTCTCAAGAGCGAAGAGGAAGATTCATCGGCTTTTGCTGGCAGCAGTGTGTCATCGTTTGAATGGCTGTGTGCATTAACCACAAGGCCATGCTGGAACCATTACTGCTCATTAAGCGAGACAGGACCAGCGGTGAACTTGCATTAGCCGATCAATATCTTGCATCTCAACTAATAGGCTATGAGTTAAATTAACAAAAGGATCTGCCAGTGCAGTAAAATCTGTTTTCCAGCGCAGTTTTTGTCTCCTCCTTATCTTGTTTTTAGGTGTTCGGTTGTGAGCAGGCTGCAGAGAACCGGGATGAGATGAGAGCAAAAATGAGGAAGGAATCATGAAGCCATTGCTCACAGATGTGGGTCCATCTCCAGCCAATCCCAGAAATGCCTTGGTCTCATCTCCCTGGAGGACAGCGGTCGGCCGTACCACATGATGCATTGAGCGTGTGTGATATTTCCAGCCCAATTTCCTGCGCTGGTGCTGTCCTCTCCGAGCCCTGGAGAGCGTGCTCCTATCAGCCCCCATTTTCACTCAGGGTTGTTTTTTTTTTTTTGTTTGCCTACTTTATTTCTGTCCCAGGAGAGGAAGTGCACCATATCTCACAGGAGCACACAGTGTGTGAATTTGTGTGGCTAGCAGGATCCCTTTGCAGATTTTATTTTTTTTTTTTTACATCCCACAGCGGCACAGTGCCCTGCAGATAAGACGCACAGCTCTACACTCAGTGCCCCGCATCTATACGCCATCTTAATGAAGTGTTAACCTTTAGCTGGGTCAAACATCAGGCTGCACCACACGCAGCTGGATTTGGAGCAGAGTGGCGCCTCCCAAAGGAGACTTTGATGAAAACACAGGGGGAAAAACAAAATGGAGTCTTGATGCAACCCTTTTAAGCTGTCCTAATCACTATTAAGCAATATTTTATGTGTGTTTGGCTTCGGGAGGAGGGTGTTGCTACGGTTTCAAACATTAAAAGCAAGACATCTATAGCCGTGTAAGAGGCGATTGGAACTCAGATGGTCTGCTGCACAAAAACGTACAGGCAGATGGCTAAGGAAAATCACTTTCCTCGAGTGCTGTGTCTGCAGTGGCCTGCACTTAGCAGTAACGCACACACACACACACACACACACACACACACACACACACACACACACACACACACAATGATTTCAGATACACATTCATATATAATCCTAGGGCTCTTTGTGCCACCACCACTGCCACTTCCTCCCCCTTGCTCCTGGAATAATTCAATCTGGTAGACATGATGGATGTGTGCCCCTGTGGAGCACTTATACTCTCCATTTCCTAAAGCACTTGATCAGATGAATTGATCGCCACCCATAGTCCCCCACTATGGCCCCAAACCACCCCGCCCTCCCGCTCCTGATCCATCCATCCTCTCTGGGGAGAGGCTCAAGGCTGAGAATTAGGTTTGCATCGCCAGTCTTATGAAATGCACCTTCAACTTAATTCAGCGGCACAAACGCTAAGTCAGGATTTGAAGCCAAGAGGTCAAATAATCAAAGAAAAGCCAAAGAGACGAGCAGAAGCTGCTGAGGAATGCAGTCAGAGGCTGAAATGCAAAAGCTGCTCTTTCAGAAATATAATTATTGCATGAAAAAGTGTTCTTTTTTTTCTCTTTAAAGTGGGATCTCTTCTATTCGACTAAAAATGAAGCAAATTTACATTCCGTTTCGCTTCACACATTTGGCTTCAACTGGTGAGGAAGTCATACCCTGAATCCCCCCTAACCCTAACCTTAACCCTAACCAACCCCCCAGCACCTCCCCGAAAAAACATTATCTACTGACCTGTCTTGCTACTCTCTTTCTCTCTCTATCTATCTCTCTCTATCTGTCTCTCTCTCTCACTCTATCTATCTGTCTCTCTCTCTCTCTCTCTCTCTCTTCTCTCTGTCCCTTTAGAAATACCAGCAGGACCATGAACAGCACACTTACACACACCTGAGCTCATTCTTATCAGCTTGCTGCATATGCTCCTCACACACACACACTCGTGTTGTACACACGCACTCAGCACTCCAGCTAAGTACCAAGTATTAAAGCTCTCAGAGAAACTAAAAATATGCCTCTTGCCCGTCAGGTACTCCATATCCCCCTGCTCCCTCTCACACTGCCCTTGACATTTAAACAGCACCTACGGCTCATTCACCTACAGCACACACACACACACACACACACACACACAGTTGTGCCCCAGTTGAAATGTAGAATAGGTATATATAAAAGTTGTAAAATTAATCTTCATAAAGAACTATTATACTTAGGAAGAAATGAGAGGTGAAAGACGAAAGAGGAATACCAAAGCTTTCTCTGTGTGTGTGTGTGTGTGTGTGTGTGTGTGTGTGCCAGCTATCAATGCATTGCATACCTCTAGATCACATAATCAGCCTGCATGACAGCGTGAGGTTGAATGGTGCAGCAGCACATGGAATGAGAGATGAAGATCATGAAAATAAAGAGATTCAGAGTGATAGACATATGTCTTTTTTTCGTAGGTTGTTCTCCAAAGCTCTATTTTGTTGTTGTCGTTTTCCTCGGCCGACCCGTTCGGTGTCTGTTCCGTTTCAGGACATTCCAAAATGTTCTATTAGCTACACCCAATGTTTGGGCAATGCCTCTGATTGATTTCTGTCCTTTCTCAGCTTCAGAATGACTTTTCTCCCCGAGACAGCTCTCTGATCTTCATGTTGGCTTTTCCTTTTTAACTACAAGCGCAGTCTTGAAACTGAAGGCTAAAACCAAGAGTCGATGTTCAGAGCTATTTGTCGTTTAAACGATCAGTCGAACAGGACACGCCTGGGCCACGAGAAATGCCCGTCAGTCGCGTGTTCCGATATTTTTGCTCGTCGATTAATTGGGTGGTCTGATACAAACACCTCGCAGTGTGGAGCGGTAAGAATATTGAGATAACTGCAGAGCTGGACAGGAGTGGACGAATTAAAACACACAGGCACACACACAGTTCCTGGTGACCGGGTAATCTCAATTCCACCTCTAAGTAACTAAATCAACACTGTTCAAGTGAGTGTGTCCGTGTCCGTGTGTCCGTGTGTGTGTGTGTGTGTGTGTGTGTGTGTGTGTAACTGCTTTCTCACACTCTCTTTCTGAGCTTGATTGATCCTGTAACCTCATTGTGAACTGCCGCCCTGAAGGTTACTTACTGCTAACACGGTACTGCAAACATTCTTGGCCTAATCAGTGTGTCTTGCTCCTAAACATCCCCCCCCACCACCACCACACACACACACACACACACACACAGTCTGATCTCTGAAGCTCATCTGCAATGCGAACAGTGGAAAGAAGAAGGCAGATGTGGAGAGAACGCGTCCCAGCAGCGGCGGAGAGATCAGTAAGCAGAACGGCTGCATTAGATGTGACAGCAACAATTTCATACAACACTTACTGTCTGCTGCGAGCAATTTTCATAAAAGCGTGAGGAACGGCGAAACAGCGGCATTATTTTGTATTTTTTTTTAAAACTGCCGGTGGATTCATTGTGAAAAAATTCACTTTTAATTATTAATACTGAGGCTTTCAGGATGTTTTCACCTTGAGAAAAAAAGCTCGCTCTCTCAGAGAGAGAGAGAGAGAGAGAGAGAGAGAAAAGGAAATATCTGAAACAGACAGACACACGCAGCACAATGTTGTTCTCGCTGTGTGTTTTTCTTTGTTTGTTTTCCACCAGAATGTTCCTGCGGCTTTTTCCCTGCAGCTATTGGCTCAATTACCATTCAGGTGCCGAACGGTAATGAATTTCAGCTATATGATTAATAAAGCGCTCATCAGTTTCATAAACAGCACCATGTTAGAGCGTGACATTTCCATCGGTTCATTTACACAGACGACTTATAGTGTAACTGAAGCGTTGCGCTGTCAGGATTCGAACACACAACCTTCTGATCAGTAGTCCAGAACCCTAACCTCATGACCTCGTCACTTCCTCCAAAACATGAGGATCATGGATGTATTCTGTATTAAATGCACTTAACTAGCTCACCATATATTATTACACGACGCCAGCTGCCACGTTCCGAGACTAGCCGGTTCAGATTCCAGACAATAAAACATGCGACTGGGCAACAGGATGGAGCATTTACTTGCTAATAAATGTTTGATTTGGCCGCACCGACACCTTTAAAGTCTTTACAGTATACCTGTATGTAGGTCTACAGAAGTAGACAGTGTACGCTAGTAGCATCCTGTGTATTTTTCATTTGTAAGTCAAATTAACACTTAAACAGAGGCATTAAGTTCTTTAATTAACGTTAGTTTAATCAGCCTCCATACTATCAAAGTGTCGCTTGATGTAGTAAATAGTGAAAGATGCAGAGATACAAAGCAGTTTGGTGTCACC
>CM022761.1:306837-321837 GCA_012411365.1 Ameiurus melas | reverse complement strand
AACAGATCGGCGTCCAAAGCTTCAAAATTCACCCTAAAGGCATCCTGTTTGCTGCTAGTGTGCGTGGTTCTTCTGCTAGTTCTTTAGAGATAGCGACGCCTGAGGAAGTCCACAATTAACCAGCCCAAGTGCGTGCGGCCACAACGATCACAGAACTGATGCAAAAAAAAGTCACAGCTACGTGACAAAGTAAGAATTTATAGAAATGTCAGCCCATCGTTCAGGCTTTGTGTTCTGGTCTTTTCATACGAGTGCTGAGAAATTGTATCTACAAAGGATTATTATTTGATTGTTCTCTGGTTAAGTCCTTCATTTCTAAACACAGCCCCTCTTTGTGACCTTATGCCAAAAGGTCGTGTCAGCTTTATGGCAGGTACGCTTTTATGGATTATTGGGGACACAGAACGACAATAGCCACTTCTGTGTGTATTGATGTGAAGGAAACGCGCGCGTGTGTGTGTGTGTGTGTGTGTGTGTGTGTGTAAGGGCTATTGATCTGCTTTCACTGCTTTCTGCCATTTCTATCCTCATCTTGTGCACCACAAGTCTGCCTCTCCCTGATCTGCAACGTGTGAAATCCTTCAGATGCAAAGTCCAGAACATTTACAAAGTCACCAGCAGACACACTGATGCTTACGTGAGTAAAAATTCCCTGCGTCCTTTCACGTTTTTATTGCTGCCGAAAGCATTTCGCATAGCCGAGAAGTTAACATTCACGAATGAAACGGCTTCTTAAACCGCCGTGAGGTCCGTGCTTTCTTTTCTCAGAAAATAATCGATATCACATTGATGTTCTCCCATTCGGCCCAACTGATTGGGAGCAGTTTTATCTTTAGAATGGCTTCAGTGTTGCATATTGATCGTTGTTGTGTCCGCCTCTCTCTATCCACTATTGACAAAGCCATCCAATCATACTTTCCTAAGCTGGCTGTCTGGATAGAGCAACAATCCAATCCCGATCTGTGCTCAGACACTGTGCAGGGGAGTCATCTGGAGCAATGCTGTCTCTCCTGCCAATCAAGGTAATCAATCAAAGTGGCTGAAAGAGTCACAAAACCGTCCATTCGGTGTTTTAATCAGTGCATCCTTGCGGGTAATTAACAGATACAAATGGAGAGCTGTGCATCATCAGTACACATGATTGTAATTCTATATCACGGGGGCGTTTGGGGTTGAATCAAATGGTCACAAAGCTCCTCCTCCTTCATGCAAGGAGTTGTGGGTAATATTCAAATAAAGCTGATAAAGTGTCCACGGATCCACACTGCAGGATATATGTAGACCATCCGGGTACGTTTGGGATCCTCATACTCATCAACATACTACGACTTAGTTAGGACGTACTAATTCTCATCTCGGATACTATTTAGTATGGATAGTATGAGAATTGGGACGTATGGTGCGACACTTTGATTCCTTTCCTTCCTCACTTCTGCTTTGCTCCCTCTTAGGAAGCAAGGAAAGGAATCAAGAACAAACATACTTACAAAAAGAAATGTTCGTGCCCACTGAAGTATTAATCTTAAGCGACTTTATTGAATTCACGTCAGTTCGATGACATGTTTCCCAGCTGTATGTACTGTATAATGGATCTGCTTATACACACTGTGGACTGATTACACACTAAATGATCATTATTAAAACCATATCAGTCATGTTCATGACACGCTTAATACAGTTCTTTGGCCACCAATGCACCAGTACACAGTAGTATAGTGCGATTGAATCGTCTGTTTGCTGTGACAGCAGACCACCATGCACCACATGCCCAAAAGACCACATGCTCCTTGCCAAACTTCCCCCACTTCAGCACCGCTGCTGTAGACAGCCGGGAAACAAGTTCGCTACAAGTGATGAGCTCGGTGATGAAGCACGTCTGGCAGCGGATAATCACTGCAGCCGTTTCCTCGCTCTGCTTCACACCACAAGGATAAAAGGACGGCGTGTGTAGAGAGAGGTGAGTACTTGCTGGCATACTACTGACAGTGCTTCTCCTCTGTATTTCTTCCATAGAGACAGATGACGAACCAATCACACTGCCGACTAAACGGCACTCGCGCCACGCCCAAAAGCGCCAGCTGCTTCACAGTGACCCGTTCAGGTGCCGCCCCACTACCATGACGACCACCGTCCCTCATTGCCGCCTGCAGGAACGGTTCTAGCCACTCGACTAGACCCACTGCTACCAACAGCGCTCCTTTCTCCACTCCCTTCCCCTGCTAGGGGTTTTCAACTGCACAGCTGCCTCTGTGTGTCTGCATTCTGCGCCATCAATACATCAGGAAGTCCATAAATGGCAACCAATACTATCGCTTTACCTTAGAGAAAACTTCACCATATCAACATTTTTCTTTGGTCTATAACAACACAGTTTCTAATCCATTCATTCGTAGTCTTAGATTATGTGGAGTTTTCATACGACATACACTCATACAACATGTGTGGTGCCCATACAACATATAGCTGGTACTATAGGGACAATAACGAGCACATTAAACTAAACCTGTGGTCTGAAAATGAACATTTAAATCAACACCATCTGAACCAGTCAGATTCAAGAAGTCACCTGTGCTGAGGTACAAGCAGGTTTATCGGGTAAAGTGCTGCTCCAGTCAAATCAGCTCGTCTCCCCAAACCATGAACGAGAGAATGTGAAGGGGAAGAGCTTTAAAAGTGCTCAGAAACTGCTTAAGAACTCTGCTTATCCGAGAACCTTAAAAGGTGTTTAATCAGAACAAACACTGGTAATGCAAGACGTTCAGCTGTATGACGCATTTAGTTTTGTAGAAATGCAGAAAAAAATCTAATAGACAAGACAGCTTTCAAGGCTTTCGAACCCTGCCCATCACCTTAATCATAACTATTTCTTCAAACAAGTTGTCGTGCAAATCCTTACAAGTCTGCATTCGTGTCAGCAAGCTTGGAAAAATGTCAAACTACATCTCATTAAGACATTGAACTGACCATCATTGCCAGATTCCTCGTCATTCACAGATCCACCATGTTTTTCTCCCCCCATTAAAGGGTCTGAGTTACAGGCAGCTGTCATGCTTTTGCAGTCAACCAAGACCATATGAGTGACCAGGAGTGCTTTAGCTCTGGGTTCTTTATCTGAGCTCTGAGGAATATCCTTTTCACACATAGTAGAAACCCTTGTTCACGATTACTGCGACAAATGGAAGAGGACCTTATGAGGGCTGAAGTGGTATACAATAAGAGTATATTTGTGTTATAGTAAAATATCCAACAATGGTGTGGTGTGATGCAGCCCTATGTGAAGCGGAGTTACTGTTACCACTCTGAAGTTAATTATTTTCCATAACAGCATGTCACAGAGTGTTATATCACTATTATACCATAACAATATGATACTATTCATTATTATATTAATAATTAACGGTATTGCTTATCTCACGGACCTGTTTCCGGCACACACACATTACGATTTTATGACCTTGATTTAATACGAACATTACCCTTGAAGTTCTTGCTTTACGGACAGTGTATACAGCACCAGCACATGATAAAGTAGATATGTTCCGAGCAGGGGCCGTACACCTGGGCTTTCCTGTGATTACTGTGAGTACGGGTGAGTCACACAGAGCCATCAGCCTATTGTTGTAATTGTTTCGCTGTGAAACGCTCCGAAATTAGATCATCAATTATCCACACGGGCGCTGTGTATTGTTTTGTTTGTGATACAAACAAATCCACTGCCAGATTTTCAGCCTGTTAGAAAGTCCATTAGGAGGCTGAAAAGTGAAAGTTCACCGCTTTCAACTCATTTTTTTCCGGCCATTTAGTCAGAGGCAGAGGACGCTCTAATGGAACCACGGTGCCTCTAGTGTTCCTGCGATCGCTTAGTTATTGTAAAAGCCCTTCACTTTGTTTTATTGCCGTTCAGTGCTGTGATTCTCCTCCTGCTCTATAAATTAGGCTTCAGTTTATCTCTGGCGCAAAACTCGCTCCTGTTGTTTCTCCCAAACAGCTGGTGCAGAAGGAGTACAGCTTATGGCCTTGTATGCAAATGACTGGCAAATTCAGGGGCCGTATACAGAGTTGCTGATTTGGGAGTTGGTCCAAAAAAGTCCAAAAGTTACGTCAGTATTTATGCAGGGGAAATTTTCTGAGTGCGCCATTGATATTACGCAAATTGTAGTTCGTGTCTCGGTAGCGTCCATCAGTTCTCATCCTTCTTGACCTTTCGGCATCCTTCCAAACATTCAAACACAAGACTTTCCAGTCCACCTTCGTGAGTCATGGAGTTCATGGCACAGCATGGCCATGCTTTGCTTCTTTCTAGAAAGATGGTAATATCAGGTGACATGGAGGGGATCTCCACTGGTGTCCCAAGGTTTAGTGGTGGTTCCTCTTCAGTTCCCCTTCTATATCCACACTCTCTCATGTGAGGTCATATCCTTACATGAGTTTTCATACCTGTGCAAAGTCAGTCAACAGATCCTCTCCTCCCTCAGACACTCATGGAGCTCAGCATGTTTGTCAGACATCTCATCAGTGATGGCAGCTCACCAGCTGAAACTAAATCCCATATATTTCCATATATACATACATACATACAGACAGAAAGAGAGAGAGAGAGAGATGCATCTCTATGTGAAGATCTTGTGATCTGACTTGGCAACATTCAGATCACACCATGTGAAAGTACATGCAGCCGTGGGGTAGTTCTGGACAACCATTCCTGTCTCACATCACTAACCTCATTCAGACTCTGGTTTCTCCTTTACATTGGAAGGTCCCGGCCATTTCTATCCACAGGGGCCACTCAGGTGCTTGTTCTGCCCCTTGTCATCTTGAAATTGGACTACGATAACTTGCTCCTGGCAGGTCTACCCTAACCCCTGCAACTGATCCACAACGCAGCTGCGATGCTGTTTTCATCCTCCCCAAGTTCTTCAATGTCATTCCATTGCTTCAACATCAAGTCCACTGGCTTCCTGTAGCCAACTGCATCGAATTTAATAAACTGATGCTTACAAGTCAATAATAGGCCTGTGCCCACCTACCGAACATATATCACATCTCACTCTGGAGGTGTGACTGGACTCACCATCCCTCAAGCTTCAAAGAGGAAAGACATCAAGACTCTTCTCTGTCCTGGAACCCAGGTGGTGGAATGAGCTCCCCCTGGCTGTCTGAACAGCTGAGTCACTGATGGCCTTCATATGAAGACTAAAGTGTCCTCCACTAATATTGGCAGCTTTGGTAAATATGAGCAAAGAAGGCTGTGAAACATAGACTTTATTGTTTAACCTTTTGATTTTCTGTTTGTTTGTTTGTTTAAAAAAAAAACAACAGAAAAATACTCTGCTCTCATAGATATCAAACAATTGCAAACAAAACAGGTATAACAAAAAAAAAACTGTGTTAAACATAGGTGTGCAGCATTTATTTAGTCAATACTTTGTGCTACCATTACTTTGCCAAGATAACAGCTCTGAGTCTTCTCCTATAACGCCTGATGAAGTTGGAGAATACATGGCAAGGGATCTGAGACCTTACATTAGTCCAATATTAGTGGAGGGCACTGTACCTCTTCATTTTGTGTGTTTACTTTCACGTTATTCTAAACTCCTCCAATAAGCTTTTAATCTGATGGTATTAATAGTCCCTGACCTAAACTAGCATAAGGATATGATCTGATAGAGACGGCAAGTCGCTCTAGATAGTCATCTGATAAATGCCGTAAATGTAAATGTCGAGAACACCGCACTTAAACAAAAGTATGCAAATACGATGTATCGTTATAATGAGATCGCTTTGCTTATTAGTAAGTCACTTTGGATAAAAGCGTATGCCAAGTGAATAAATGTAAATGTAAATGATGGGACCATTTAAACATGAAAAACAGGAAAGGTGACAAACATTTAAATAAACTTCTATTGAGATGCGAGTATATTGCCAGTACGCTGCCTGAACAGTCCCGATAGTATTCCCATTAATCACTGCATATTTGGTTTAACTGAACCATATGACCTCCACCCCTATTATTCAGAAGTAGCTGAACCAGCACATCCTATATTTTCATATTGTGCACTTAATGAAGCCACAAAATACTAAATCGAGGTCAAGAAATCGTAATGAGCAGGTTGTAGGCTATTTTATCACACTTTTAATTCTCCATTTCGATTTGTTGAATTAATAAGGAAATGTGTTTCGCTTAAACGATGTGCCCTCCTGGTTAGAAAAGATCATTCATAACTTTATCCATCTAAAAAGAAAAATGCAAATCTATAGATGCTGTCTCCTCCGATGTCTGCTACGTAGTAATAATAATAATAATAATAATAATAATAATAATAATAATAATAATAATAATAATAATACTTTTCCTGTTAGGCCAGAGAGAAGTCTGTTATCTTTAATGATGTACCAATTTTTAAAGTTACTACTACATTCCTGTCCCATCTGAGACCCTGTTCTCATGCATATACACAAATACAAAAAACCTGTCACTGTGATGCTTTAAATACCCCCCCCCACAACCGCACAAACCCCCCTCCAACACCACCACCACCACCACACACACGGCATATCCCACGTCTAAGCTTCTGAACACAAGCTTCCCTAAACCCAACTACACACATGGGCTGATGTGGGGGTGTGTGTATAATTATTTAGATCATTTTCGAGATTGTCAGTGTGGTGCCCGCATGGTACACACACACACACACACACACACACACACAGAGCCATGGCACATTAACAAGTCAAAAACACAACCGAACACGAGAAAATACAACAATGAAACAAAAAACCGTAAGAGCAAATTCAGGGGAAAACGTCAACATGAACTCAAAAATATTCTCAAGATTGCACTTTTTCAGCCTTCTAGGAAGTGATTGAATATGAAGTTACTTATTATAGTGATGAGTAATTCTTTCCCCAGAATAACCTGGCTTCCTTCAGGCGCTATTTCTGCGTTCACACGTTTATATTAACGCTGTGCATAGGCAAGAGCATAACTAAAATAACATCATACAGTGGGGTCCGAACGTCTGAGAGCACTACTGAACACTTCCGTTTGGCTCAATTTTCTTTTTCAAGTTTCACACCATGGTTTTTTTTATTATTTTTACAAATGATATCATCAGCAACTACGTGAAGGAGAAGGAGGATCTCAAAAATATTTACATGAATTTCTGTAGGTACTGCCTGAACCTGACATGGAGCAGATTTCTCCAACAGCATATGTTGCTATAGTAACTGGGCGGGGCTTACTATTAGCCTTGTTTGGGGAGCCTGAAATTGATGGAAATGAGTTGAGCTTGTTGAAATAAACCTGGTTCGCTTGCTTCGTGGAATAACTCCTAATCTCCTTTTGTGTTTTTTATTTATTGTTGTGTTTAAGATTTGTTTGTGTTTTTTTCCTTCTATTGTTCATCAGAATGAATATCCTTAAACATTAACCATACACCAACTGAATATATCACAACATTTGGGACTCTTTGACAGAAATGGACCCCAAATACATGGCTTAAACACCATCACCATCCTACAATTGTGTTTGTGTCCAGCAGATCCACTCTGCAGAACGTAAGCTAATAAAATTTAAATAGCCTCACTAGCATAACATGCCGTCGGCGCGTGGGTCTCAGTCAGGGCAAGCGACCTATTTATCTTCAGCTCGGTCTATTAGATCTTTCCTCTCTAAAGAACGATTTTTCTCCATCCTCAGATTCACTTATATTCTCTAATCTCCTCAGTCATTACGGGCTTTATGACTGCACATTAAACTCCCTCCACCTAAACCAGAGTCAACTTTCTGGCCTCAAAACCACAGAGCTGTACTGAACAGATCAATGGGAGTGCCACGTTAAACTGACATGCTCTCATATCTATTACAGCCCGATCATCTGTCTTCATCAGCAGGAAGTTCAGCACACACACACACACACACACACACACACACACACACACACTGGTGTAACTCAGTCAGGTTTCAGTCCACACATTTTCTATGGGATTTGGGTCAGGGCTTTGTGATGGCCACTCCAATACTTTCACTTTGTTGTCTTTGAGCCATTTCGTTATAACTCTGAGGTAAGCGTAGGATGACTGTCCTTCCAGAATACTGAGTTTTTGACCTTTAGAAAGTTTAAACTTTGTGGCTGATGTCTTGAGATGTTCCATTGGTATTTCTAGATAATCCTCTTTCCTCATGATGCCATCTATTTTCTGAAGTGCACCAATCCTTTTATTCCCCAGAAAAACGTCCCCACAACGCGATGCTGCCACACCCATTCTTCTAAGCGTGGGCCCTTTTATAGCCACAGATGCACTCCTAATTAACTCCTAATTATGACAATTGGCCAATTTGGGGTTTAAAGAGACCCTTAACTTGGAGTATGTTCACCAAACGTTTCACCAACTGGATTTCTGACAGGGGGCACGGTGGCTTAGTGGTCAGCGCTGTTGCCTCACACCTCTGGGGTTGAGGGTTTGAATCCTGCCTCCACCCTGTGTGTGTGTGTGCGCAGAGTTTGCATGTTCTCCCCGTGCTTGTGGTTTCTTCTTGGTACTCTGGTTCCCTCCCCCAGTCCAAACACATGTGTGTAATAGTGCCGTGCGATCGATTAGCACCCCCGCCTTATACACCAAGTTCCCTGGTTTAGGCTCCAGACTCCCCACGACCCTGTGTAGGGTAAGCGGTATGGAAAACGGATGGAGTGAATTTAAGCCGAAATAAATCTCTAGACATAAATGACTTTCTCAGTAACACAACAAGCTGCATTTAAAAAAAAATAAAAATCTTTTTAACTGCAGTGAGAGAAAAATGGGAGGCTGGTGAAGGAATGACAAACCTACCACAGAATGAAATATAACCGATAGACGGTTAAAAATGTATAAATTTAACATGTCGAATCTCTGGCTGTGGTATAAACACTGAGGAATAAAACACTTCATGTGCTGTTATTGGAAAAGAATCAAATAATCAACAACGACCGCCACACTTTAATATCCATAACTATTACAGTATTATTTACCGGACCTCCAAAAGTAAACACACCCCTATTAGAGCTCACAATAGATGTTTATCAATGTACACTATTCAGTAGCCTACTTTTTTCCCCTTGCAAGTATAAATCCCTGCTGAGAGAACGATTCTGAGGAATGAGGAATGAGGGGGATTATTTGAATTTTGGCATGTTTCCATCCTAATGAAAACCTGGCAACCCTGACACACGAACACACTTACAATAAGAAATATGATTTGAAATAGTTAATTTGTATCTTATAACAGTCATGTGACAGGAAATGACTTGTTATAATATAATAAAATATAATACTGTTACTTTAAAGTAGAATGCCATTGCACAATGTTCGACATACTGGACTTTAAAAGCCCTGTGTTTGTGTGTTTATTTGTTTGTTTTGTCTTTGTTTTTAAAGCAGAAAACACGAAGGTCACAACTAAATAACTTTACAGCCATACATTTAAGACTTTTTTGCTATATTTTAGGGAGATATTAGTGAGATCTGATATTAAGGAGATCTGATATTAATGAGGTCTGATATTGGGGAGATCTGATATTGGGGAGATCTGATATTAGGGAGATCTGATATTGGGGAGATCTGATATTAGGGAGATCTGATATTAGGGAGATCTGATATTAATGAGGTCTGATATTGGGGAGATCTGATATTGGGGAGATCTGACATTAGGGAGATCTGATATTAATGAGGTCTGATATTAGTGAGATCTGATATTATTGAGATCTGACATTAGTGAGATCTGATATTAGGGAGATCTGATATTAGGGAGATCTGATATTAGGGAGATCTGACATTAGTGAGATCTGATATTAATGAGGTCTGATATTAGTCAGATCTGACATTAGTGAGATCTGACATTAGTGAGATCTGATATTAGTGAGATCTGATATTAGGGAGATCTGACAGTGAGATCTGATATTAATGAGGTCTGATATTAGGGAGATCTGACATTAGTGAGATCTGATATTAGGGAGATCTGACAGTGAGATCTGATATTAATGAGGTCTGATATTAGGGAGATCTGACATTAGTGAGATCTGATATTAGGGAGATCTGACAGTGAGATCTGATATTAATGAGGTCTGATATTAGGGAGATCTGACATTAGTGAGATCTGATATTAGGGAGATCTGACAGTGAGATCTGATATTAATGAGGTCTGATATTAATGAGGTCTGACATTAGTGAGATCTGACATTAGTGAGATCTGACATTAGTGAGATCTGATATTAGTGAGATCTGATATTAGGGAGATCTGACAGTGAGATCTGATATTAATGAGGTCTGATATTAGGGAGATCTGACATTAGTGAGATCTGATATTAGGGAGATCTGACAGTGAGATCTGATATTAATGAGGTCTGACATTAGTGAGATCTGACATTAGTGAGATCTGATATTAGTGAGATCTGATATTAGGGAGATCTGACAGTGAGATCTGATATTAATGAGGTCTGATATTAGGGAGATCTGACATTAGTGAGATCTGATATTAGGGAGATCTGACAGTGAGATCTGATATTAATGAGGTCTGATATTAATGAGGTCTGACATTAGTGAGATCTGACATTAGTGAGATCTGATATTAGTGAGATCTGATATTAGGGAGATCTGACAGTGAGATCTGATATTAATGAGGTCTGACATTAGTGAGATCTGACATTAGTGAGATCTGATATTAGAGATCTAATCAGCAGCTCGCCTGAGGAGGAACTTACCACATAGTTCTTCATCGTTGACTTCACAGTAAATCCTTCCGTCTTCACCTTTATTTTAGTTCCGTCAAAACTTCTCATGTTTGTTCGCGATTGCGGAGCAGAACCCGCTGTAATGAAACTGATATCAGTCCCGGAGATAAATGTTCTTCTCCAAACACCGCTGAAGCTCCTGTCTGGGTTGCTAAGGACACACTGCCGTTGCTACGCAACAGTCACAAACGTTCGATATTCGCGGAAATGAAGGGACCGTCTCTAAAGTTACAGACGACATTGTTACACACGTGACTCACTTCAACAGCAGCCGAAGGGAATGACTCACAGTCATATAACCCCCCCGGAGAGGGTCCGTGCAGGTGTCAGGTGTGACGCACACCTTTTAGATTTCGGATATTTAACCCTACAGTGCAGGAACCAAAACACACACACACAAAAAAACACCCTTCAGGAATGCGTAAAGGGGTTCAGATGAGCCGAACCGAACTGAATGGTTTTCTACAACAAAAAAACAAACAGAACAAATAGATGTCCTATTAATGAAAGAATTAAAAGAAGTGATGATACACAGATGTTTCAATATTTCAAACATTATTATTTACTTTCTTTTCATTTATTTATGTACATGTTTTACATATGATTCATTAGTTTATTGCATCCATCCATCCATCTTCTACCGCTTACTCCTTCAGGGTCACGGAGAACCTGTGGATTCGGTATATTTTATATATAATATATATATATATATTTTACTGTTCTTCTTGAGTCTTCTTTAGCATTCTACTGTTTTTTTTTGTTTTTGTTTTGTTTTTTCTCTTGTATGCTGTATTGTGTGTGATGTCTTTGAGCTACTAGGATCCTGAATTTCCTTTTGGGGGATCAATAAAGTATCTAATCTATCTATCTATCTATCTATCTATCTATCTATCTATCTATCTATCTATTATCATCTATCTTATCTATCTATCTATCATCTATATCATCTATTATCTATCTATCTATCTATCTATCTATCTATCTATCTATCTATCTATCATCTATCTATCTTCATCTATCATCTATTTTATCTATCTATCTATCATCTATCTATCTATCTATCTATCATCTATCTATCTATCTATCTATCTATTATCTATCTATCTATCTATCTACCTATCTATCTATCTATCTATCTATCTATCTATCTATCTATCTATCTATCTATCTATCTATCATCTATCATCTATCTATCTATCTATCTATCTATCATCTATCTATCTACAATGGTGTGAAAAAGTGTTTGCCCCTTCCTCATTTCCTGTTCCTTTGCATGTTTGTCACACTTAAGTGTTTTGGAACATCAAACCAATTTAAACAATAGTCATGGACAACACAAGTAAACACAAAGGCAAATTTGTAAATGAAGGTGTTTATTATTAAAGGTGAAAAAAATCCAAACCATCATGGCCCGGTTTTAAAAAGTGATTGCCCCCTTGTTAAAACATACTATAACTGTGGTTGTCCACACCTGAGTTCAATTTCTCTAGCCACACCCAGACCTGATTATTGCCACACCTGTTCACAATCAAGGCATCACTTAAATAGGAGCTGCTTGACACAGTAAGTCCCACCAGAAGATCCTTAAAAGCTACACATCATGCCGAGACCCAAAGAAATTCAGGAACAATTGAGAAAGAAAGTAATTGAGATCTATCAGTCTGGAAAGGGTTATAAAGCCATTTCCAAAGCTTTGTGAGGAATCAGCAAACCACAGTGAGAGCCATTATCCACAAATGGCGAAGACATGGAACAGTGGTGAACCTTCCCAGGAGTGGGCCGCCGCCCAAAATTACCCCAAGAGCGCAGCGACGACTCATCCAAGAGGTCACAAAAGACCCCACAACAACGTCCAAAGAACTGCAGGCCTCACTTGCCTCAGTTAAGGTCAGCGTTCATGCCTCCACCATCAGGAAAAGACTGGGCAAAAATGGCCTGCATGGCAGAGTTCCAAGGAGAAGACCACTGCTGAGCAAAAAGAACATCAAAGCTCGTCTCAATTTCTCCACAACACATCTTGATGATCCCAAGACTTTTGGGACAACATTCTGTGGACCGATGAGACAAAAGTGGAACTCTTTGGAAGGTGTGTGTCCAAGTATATTCGGGCAGAAGGAACACTGCATTTCATAAAAAGAACATTATACCAACAATAAAATATGGTGGTGGTAGTGTGATGGTCTGGGGGGGCTTTTGCTGCTTCAGGACCTGGAAGACTTGCCGTGATAAAAGGAACTATGAATTCTGCTGTCTACCAAGAGATCCTGAAGGAGAATGTCCGACCATCTGTTCGTGTACTCAAGCTGAAACAAACTTGGGTTCTGCAGCAGGACAATGATCCTAAACACACCAGCAAGTCCACCACCGAATGCCTGAAGAAAAACAAAATGAAGACTTTGGAGTGGCCTAGCCAAAGTCCTGACCTGAATCCTATTGAGATGTTGTGGTATGACATTAAAAAGGCCGTTCATGCTCGAAAACCCTCTAATGTAACTGAATTAGGACAATTATGCAAAGATGAGTGGGCCAAAATTCCTCCAGGACGCTGTAAAAGCCTCATTGCACGTTATCGCAAATGCTTGGTTGCAGTTGTTGCTGCTAAGGGTGGCCCAACCAGTTATTAGGTTTAGGGGGCAATCACTTTTTCACACAGGGCCATGATGGTTTGGATTTTTTTTCACCTTTAATAATAAACACCTTCATTTACAAATTGCATTTTGTGTTTACTTGTGTTGTCCTTGACTATTGTTTAAATTGGTTTGATGCTCCGAAACACTTAAGTGTGACAAACATGCAAAGGAACAGGAAATGAGGAAGGGGGCAAACACTTTTTCACACCACTGTATCTATCTATCTATCTATCTATCTATCTATCTATCTATCTATCTATCTATCTATCTATCTATCTATCTATCTATCTATCTATCTATCTATCATCTATCATTCTATCTATCTATCTATCTATCATCTATCTATCTATCTATCTATCTATCTATCTATCTATCTATCTATCTATCTATCTATCTATCTATCTATCTATCTATCTATCTATCTATCTATCTATCTATCATCTATCTATCTATCATCTATCTATCATCTATCTATCTATCTATCTATCATCTGAACCTGGAGTCTATCCCAGGGAGCATCGGGAACAAGGCGGGGTACACTCTGGACAGGGTTCCAGTCCATCGCAGGGCACAATCACGCACACACTCACACACCTGTTCATACACTACGGACACTTTAGACACGCCCATCAGTCTACCATGCATGTCGTTGGACTGGGGGAGGAAACCGGAGTACCCGGAGGAAACCCCCGCAGCACGGGGAGAACATGTAACACACAGGGTCACGGCGGGAATCGAACCCCCGACCCCGGACTGTGGACGTGCGAACCACTAGTCCACCGTGCGCCCCTAGTTTATTGTATTAAATATCCACATCTAAAAGGCGTGCATCACACCTGACACCTATTCTCACACATCTTACAGTCGGGTTTGTGACTGTACATCTTTCCCGTGAGATGCTACTGAGCTTTACATTCTGGTCTATTTTGAGTGTGTGGCCCCGAATCGCACCCGAACCGGCCCCGTCTCCGTCTCTGATTCTGCAGTAAACCACAGATTTGTATTCAAACATTTGACTTCATTCTTGTTCTGCTGTCGTAACCACTCCCACAGGGACTTGTGCATGGTAGACGGTCCGCATAAATGGATCAGAACCGAGAAGGTTTTCTGTGAGGAGATTTATGTTGCATTTCTGGAAGCAGTCCCCAGCGTCGGTGCTCTGTCACAGACACAAATAAAGCTGCTCCGTTGCGTCCTCTGGCACAGGAAAGCCTTCAGCTGCATTCGTATTTATTTTTGCGTTATTAATTTCAATAGAGTTATGGATAACAGAGACACTGCTGAGGGAACAGCTGTTCGGAGTCGTTACAGTGAAAGTGATAACAGGGACAATCTCATGGAAGGGATTGCTGTTATTGGGAATGATCACATGTTCACTGGGCTACCTGTGCGTAATGGTTAGTAGACGAGTGTCTTTTTACAGTGGGTTGGATGCTATGAGCGGTGTCCCTTACGCCCCACGTTGAGATGAAACCTGTGCCTCTGGGTGCAACTACGGAGCTCATGCTGAAAGTACGTATGCAGTTCTCGTCTTTCAGCTGCCTTCAGTGAAAAGTGAGAGCTGACGTGATATACGAATTGATCATTAACAGTGATGCTGATAC
>CM022761.1:231837-304337 GCA_012411365.1 Ameiurus melas | reverse complement strand
TAACACAACACTAACACAACACTAACACAACACTAACACAACACTAACACAACTCTAACACAACACTAACACAACTCTAACACAACACTAACACAACACTAACACAACTCTAACACAACACTAACACAACACTAACACAACAACCTAACACAACACAAACAAAACTCTAACACAACACTAACAAACTCTAACACAACACTAACAAAACACTAACACAACTCTAACACAACACTAACAACAACACTAACACAACTAACACAACAAAAACTACAAACACTAACACAACAAACAAAAAAAAAAAAAAAACACAAAACTAACACAACATAAAAACAAAAATAACACAACACTAACACAACTCAACACAACACTAACACAACACTAACACAACAACTCTAACACAACACTAACACAACCTAACACAACACTAACACAACTCTAACACAACACTAACACAACACTAACACAACTCAATACAACACACAAAACACTAACACAACTCTAACACAACACTAACACAACACTAACACAACACTAACACAAATAAAAAACCTAAACAACCTAACACAACCTAACAACACTAACACAACACTAACACAACACCTAAAAAAAAACCCAAAAACAAAACCTACACAACAAAAAAAAAAAAACCAAAAACACAAAAACACTAACAAAAAACCTAACACAACACTAACACAACACTAACACAAACAACCTATAACACTAACACAACACTAACAACACCACATAAACAACCTAACACAACACTAACACAACACTAACACAACCTAACACAACACTAACAAAACTCTAACACAACACTAACAAAACTCTAAAAAACAAAAAACAAAACACAAAACAAAACAACTAACAAAACAATTAACAACACTAACAAATCTAACACAACACAACAAAACTAACACAACACTAACACAACACTAACACAAAAACTCTAACACAACACTAACACAACACCAACACAACACTAACACAACACTAACACAACACTAACACACACAAACAACCTAACACAACACTAACAAAACCTAACACAACACCATAACACAAAACAAACAAACTAACACAAAAACAAACACAACAAATAACACAAACACATAACACAAAAAAAAAAAAACACAAAAACAATAACACAAAACAAACAACAAAAACAAAAACAAAACTAACAACAAAAAACAAAAAAAAAACAAAACTCTAACACAACACAACACAACACTAACACAACCAAACAAAACTAACACAACACTAACAAAAACACAACACAACACTAACACAACACTAACACAACTCTAACACAACACTAACACAACACTAACACAACACTAACACAACACTAACACAACTCTAACACAACACTAACACAACCTAACACAACACTAACACAACACCAACAAAACCCAACACAACACTAACACAACACTAACAAAAACCCCAACACAATAAAAACAAATAACACTAACAATAAACAAACATACAACTTAACACAACACTAAACCTAACACAACACTAACACAAAAAACACTACCCAACACACCTAAAACAAATTAACACAATAAATAACTAACACAAACAACACAACTAACAAAATAACCTAACACAACACTAACACAACACTAACACAACACTAATAAAATTAACACAACATAACACAACACAAACAACTACACAAACAAACTAACACAACTAACAACACTAACACAACTCTAACACAACACTAACAAACCTAACACAACACTAACACAACATAACACAACACTAACACAACAAAACACTAACACAACTAACAAACATAACACAACACTAACACAACCTAACACAACACCAAACAATAACACAACACTAACACAACACTAACACAACTAACAAAAATAACAAACTTCAAAAAACACAACACTACAAATACACAACACTAACACAACACTAACAAAACAACCTAACACAACACTAACACACATAACACAACAACTTAACAAACCTAACACAACACTAACACACAATAACAAATAACACAACAACTTAACACAACTAACACAAAACTAACACAACAAACACAAAAAAAAATAACACAACTAACAAAACATAACAACATAACACAACTAACACAACACTAACAACACTACACAACTAACACAACATAAAACTAACACAACCTAACACAACTAAAAAACAACAAACAAACTAAAAAAAACACAACAAACAACTCTAACACAACAACTAACACAACCTAACACAACACTAAACAACTAACACAACCTACACAACACTAACACAACACACTAACAAACTACATAACACAACACACTAACAACAAACAAACTCTAACACAACACTAACACAACACTAACACAACTAACAAAACCTAACACAACATAACACCTAACAAAACACTAACACAACTCTAACACAACTAACACAACACTAACAAAACTAACACAACAACCTAACACAACACTAACACAACACTAAACAACACTAACAATAACACACACTAACAACACTAACAAACCTAACACAACATAACACAACACTAACACAACCTAACACAATAACACAACTCTAACACAACACTAACACAACTAACACAACACTAACACAACACAAAACTAACACAACAAAAACAAAAAAAACAAATAACAAAACTAACAAAAAAAAAACACACTAAAAAAAACACAACTAACAAACTAACAACTAAAACACACACTCTAACACAACATAACAAACAATAACATCACAACAAAACTACAAAAACACAATAAAACAATAAAAAAACCAAAACACACAACACAAATAACACAACACTAACACAACACTAAAAACTAAAACACACACAACACAAAAACACTAACACAACTCTAACACAACATAACACAACATAACACAAACTAACACAACACTAACACAACACTAACACAACCAAACACCAACACAACACTAACACAACCTAACAAACATAATTAAAACATAAAAAAAACAAAATAAAAAAATAAAAAAAATAACACAAAACACAACAACAAAACACCCACAATAACAAAAAAACAAACAAAAACAACACAACAACAACACAACAAACAAACCTAACACAACCTAACACAACCAACACAACAAAAACTCTAACAACTAAAAAAACAAACTAACACAACTAACAAAAAACTAACACAACATAACACAACTCTAAACAACACAACACACAACACAACACAAAATAACACAACCTAACACAACACAACACAAACTAACACAACCTAACACAACACTAACACAACACTAACACAACACTAACACAACAAAAAAAAACTAAAAAAAAAAAAAACAAAAAAACAACAAAACACAAACCAAACAACTCTAACACAACCTAACACAACACTAAACAACACTAACACAACAACTCTAACACAACACTAACCAAACAACACTAACACAACCTAACAAAAACCTAACACAACACTAACACAACACTACACAACACTAACACAACACTAACACAACACTAACACAACCCTAACACAACACTAACACAACACTAACACAACCTAACACACACTAACACAAAACCAAATAATACCAATACACAAAAACAACCTAACACAACATAACAAAAATAACAATAACAAAAACTAACCAAACTAACAAACAACCTAACACAACCTAACAACCTACACAACAAACCTAACACAAACTAACACAACAAACAACACTAACACAACTAACAACCTAACACAACATAACACAACCTAACAAAACACTAACACAACTTAACACAACACTAACACAACCTAACACAACACAAACAACACAACACACACTAACACAACAACTTAACACAACCTAACACAACTTAACACAAATAAAAAAACAATAAACAACAACACAACACTAACACAACACTAACACAACACTAACACAACAACTCTAACACAACACTAACACAACCTAACACAAACTAACACAACACCAACAACCTAACACAACACTAACACAACAACCTAACACAACACTAACACAACCTAACACAACACTAACACAACACTACACAACTCTAACACAACTAACACAACACTAACACAACCTAACACAACACTAACACAACACTAACACAACCTAACACAACACTAACACAACACTAACACAACCCTAACACAACTCTAACACAACACTAACACAACACTAACACAACTCTAACACAACTCTAACACAACACTAACACAACACTAACACAACACTAACACAACTCTAACACAACTCTAACACAACACTAACACAACTCTAACACAACACTAACACAACACTAACACAACAACTCTAACACAACACTAACACAACACTAACACAACAACTCCAACACAACTCTAACACAACACTAACACAACTCTAACACAACACTAACACAACAACTCTAACACAACACTAACACAACACTAACACAACACTAACACAACACTAACACAACTCTAACACAACACTAACACAACAACTCTAACACAACACTAACACAACTCTAACACAACACTAACACAACACTAACACAACTCTAACACAACACTAACACAACACTAACACAACAACACTAACACAACACTAACACAACACTAACACAACACTAACACAAGCAGTGTCTGTGGTGCAGATATGAGTGTCACTGCAGGTCCACCAGCATAAATATCCAGCCCACAACTAGAGGAAAAAACAATGATTAACACAAAAAAAAAGATGAGCTCTCTCACTGTACACTTAGAAAGTGAAGCAACCACGTAGGCGGGTAGGAAAGAGTAATAATACACCTATGTATGGACCAGGGAAATGACATGAATTCTAGGACTGTGCCCAATTTTGTGTGTGTGTATATATATATATATATATATAGGAAGAGTAAATAAAATTAAATGCATTTATAACTGTTACATCACAGCATGGTTGGTTTCTGGTTGAGTAACTTTCGAAAGAGACGTCTATTGAACCCTTATTCGTAAAAATCGGTATTAAGTTTTAGAGCATGGGAAAGGTGACTTTTGTGCCTTGTGTTTGATCTGAAAACCCGAGTCTTATTAACTTCAAGAGAGAGAAACTAGACGGGCTTTTGTAGACGTTTCACATCATTAGGTACAGCTACAGGTTGCAATATAAAAAGACCAAATGTACAATGTGTCATTATTTAATTCATATATTTTTTAAAAATGTAATTATTGGAAAGTTGCTATTAGATGAGAGAAATATAATGTTGTGTTTTGTACAATGTGCTGTTATAGGAAAATAGCAAAATACTTCACTTTGGAGTGTTAACAGTAGTATCACACCACCGCATCATCGATTCTTTTCCTAAAACTGTATGCTAAGTGTTTTATTCCTTTCATACAGAATTGTGTGATCAACAAACATGCTAAAGACTTGGAAATAATACAATAAAATGACATGATGAAACATTTAGTCCCTTCCTCTTTCACTGCAATGACCCTTCTCTCTGATTACACTCTAATTACTGTGTTTATTTAAAGGGCAGAGACTAACAACATTGCACACTTCCAGCCCAGTCAACTGTGCAGTCTCAGGAGATCATCCAGATGGACCCAAAACAGCACAGAAGAGTTCCAGAAAGTAATTAGTAACCATGAAATCCAAACACTTTTAGACACCTTTCTGAAAAGTGCATACACTCACAGTAGGCAGGAAGGAACATAAACGAAAACTAAAAACAAATAAAAAAACATAGTCGTTTGACCCCGACTGAAAAAAGGCTTTGGTCACTATTAAATCCAAAACGTGGTCCAAATAATGTACACATGGCCCTCCTTCGCTGTGAAACACTGAAGCGATATTCACTCAATGTAGATCCAAAAAATTAGCTAGCATTTGGTATCCAGTGACGATTCCAGTGGATGGCTACCAATATTTTTGTACTGATGACACAACACCGTCATTTTCATCAAAAAAGGGAAATTAATCTGACTTGGTCAGGTGCAGGTCTCTCTTTTACATCAGGAGGTTCCAGACAGAGACATTTCGAGACCGGGAGTCCACTCAGGGGCTTGTTCAGTCCTTTTTCAGCTCAGGATTGGACTACTGCAACTTCCCTTGAGTACAAGTTCTTCGAAATCACCCCACTGCTGCATTCCCTCCACTAGACAACCTCATCCCTAGCAGGAGCATGGGTGCTCAGGCATTTATCAAACTCTTGGTGTACTATGTTTGCTCCAAATTCCAAGTCCGACTTGACCCACCAGTCCTCAAGACTCAAGAAAGGCATGCGTCAAGGCTCTTCTCTGTCCTGGCACCCCAGTGTTGTAGTGAATGAACTACCCCGGGCTGTCTGAACACCTGAGTCACTTTAAACAAAGACTAAGGACTCATCCTTCTCCAGTTAGGCACAGCAATGTACCTTTTTTTGGATGGGACAACCCCTTTTTTCAGAAATATTGTTTATTCCTATGGCCCATCCAGAGAGACTGTCCAGTTCAGCTGTATTGCACAACACAAGGTACTGTGGCACAGGGTGAAACACTGACATTCCACTGATGACCTCCTGGTATTGGTTGGCAGCTATCTGATTCATATCCTAGCCTGTAGCTCTACATGTACACACAGTACCAAATGAACTTTATCAATAATATATTTGAAGCTTTGAATCATTGACTAATTTCTGAACAAGCCAGACCTCTTGCAGTCGCTGGTCTGGTTTCATTTGGCCAGATGTGCTGCTATAAAACTCCTTAATTGAACCTCAGTGTGGTTGAGCTATAAATATCTTCTATCACAAGCTGTAGGTGAATAACCAGCCTAGTTATAGCAAGTAAATAACCTAAATGGACTGTTCATTCGCCTTCAATAAATGCAGTGTCTGAGAGATTTAGAGCACGTATGCGCTAGATTAGCTTTCTCTAACATTTTAAAAGAAGAATTCTTAGTAGGGTAAGTTCTAACAAATGAAAATAAAGTGAGATTTTACACACGAACAGTTGTAAATCATTTTCTCTCTGCAGATTGTAAGGACACTCACAAAACAACGAGTAATTTCACTCGACTCAAGGGTGCACGGCAGGTTTAGCTAGGTTAAGCTGATGTTCAGTGGACTGGATGTTAGCTCGATTGCTGGGTGGGCAGTCTCAAACACATAGACAAGGTGTACCCTTTAATGATTGGCTGCGATGCAAATTTCAACTCCAACCACATCTTTTTTAGTGACTATAGCCAGTCAAACAAGCAATTCACTTCAAACATCTTATGCAAATTCTTGTTATAGGATGATATTAATCCATGGTGGATGAGGCAATAGACACATATGGATAGAACAGCTAGAACAGACAGTCATGCATCATTTGCGTCACTTTAAACACAGAGTACAGCATAGTGAACTTCATCATTACCATTTGGCAGATTTAGAATTATTTTGAAATAGTTTTATTGACAGTATTGAGATCTTCTTCTGATTTGCAGTGTACTGTACTAATGAACTTTTTAGTGACGAAGGTATTTACAGTTTTTCTGCTATTTTTATACTTTTGAAATTTGTAAGCAAACTAGATTTCTTAACTGCTTTATCCTGCTTTATCCCCATTCCTCTTGTCCTTGCAAAAATGCTCCAGATCTGTCAAATTGTGAGGACATCCCCTGTGTACACCCCTCTTCAGATCATTCCATAGGTTTTCAACAAGATTTAGATCTAACTGGGACTTTCCAAAACATTGATCTTTTTCTTCATCTTCAGCTGTCTAACAAAGACCTGCAGGTTTTATGTGAAAATAGATAGCCTCATAGCATGATGCTGCCACCACCATGTTTCACCATGGGTACGGTGTTCTTTGAGTAATAAGCTGGGGGTTTTTTAAGGTTTTTTTTGCGCCAAACATTTTAGAACTATGCCCAAAAAGTTCTACCTTGGTCTCACATTTTGGCATATGATTCAAGTTTATTTAGTCAGGCTTGGAATTTTTTGGGGGGTGGGGGGCTGTGGGGGTTCGTGAGAAAGGGCTTCCATCTAGCCCCCCTACCCCATAGTCCAGACATAAGGAATAAGAGATATTGTTGTCACATACAAGGAGAACCAGTTCTTGCTAGATATTCATCTCTTCTATTGTTTCCAAAGGTTTCATAGCATCCTTCCAGATAAGTTTTCATCCTGCCCTTTCACCAAAGTTGGAGGAACGTCCTGTTCTTTGTAATGTCCAGTTGGTAATGGTGGTCTTCACGGTGCTCCATGGTACATGTCTTGGAAATTCTTTTGTACTCTGTTCCTGATCGATACCTTTCAACAATACAAAGCTCTTTGCGGACCATGGATTCAGCAGTCAGATGAAACCAAGAAGATCCTACAGAAACAGCTGATTAATTGATGACGTCTGTATAATAATTACCATTGAACTTGAGTTTGAATGTGATTGGTTAATTCTGAGGGCACTCACATGCCCCATTATAAAAGAGTGAGCGCACGTGCGCAACCAGGTTATTGTACGTTTTTCCTCTTTTTTCTCCTTAAACATTTCCATTTGTTGTGTTTCTATATGTCACATTAAAGGTGGAA
The DNA here is from genome assembly GCA_012411365.1 of Ameiurus melas. NCBI lineage: Eukaryota > Metazoa > Chordata > Actinopteri > Siluriformes > Ictaluridae > Ameiurus > Ameiurus melas. The sequence goes on along the minus strand of CM022761.1, from coordinate 295,813 downwards.
AAAGATCTGACATGGCATATCTTGGTTTAATTATTAAATTTTTTTTACATCTCAAAAAAAATGCTATTTTTACAAGGGTGTGTAGACTTTTTATATCCCCTGTATGTGACCATTGTCCTGCAGTTATCTCTCTATACAATCCATTTGTAATTAGCGTAGCATCTTTCAAAGTATACCCATTTCCAGAACAGTACCAGATGGCTTTTATGATGTTCACCACACCTTTTTGCTCCCTCGTGTAGATGAGAGACTTGATGAACATCATATCACAAACCTCACGGATTGAAGCTTCTCTGTGAGATATGGCACAAATAAATAAATATATATATTGCAACCTTTATTCATCTTCCTTTTACTCAGTCTCTTAGCTCTCGTTGTGCTTTCTTTCTGATTTCTCGCTTGATTGACGCGCCGATGTCTGCTCCACCCAGGCATGTAGGGAAAAATTCTGTCTGGTGTTCCGATGCTTGTCAGAAACAAACTGTCATCCTGCATGCTTTAGAGCAGTCACCCTTGTGTCTGCTCCCTGCTGCAATAATACTCCAGACACCACATGGCTGGAAAGATAATCTAATCTCTGGGTCATTCCGTGTGTGACTGGGTAAAAATGGCAGCCATGGCTTATTCCTCTGAGAGCTCACTTCTGTTATTGGCTATGGAAAGATTTGCATCTTTCAAACACCAGGTGGTAATTGATTGATGTTGCAGTTTTCAGTGCATTAGTGTATAAATATAGCTTGAGTGGAGGATGTTTAAGTAAAAGAAAGGCAGCATGTGGTAATTACAAGCGTCTGCATGTGACCTGTTGAGGAAGGGCTATAAATTTCCATAGTAATCTGTGATGTATGTATGTATATTATGGTTAGCTACTTAAGCCTGGATTACATCTTTTTTTTTTACAGTACTTGTTGCTAGGGGTGTTAGTAGGATGTGACGACAGCCTTAAGGTTTAGCTCAGAGCAACATATGGAACATGTGGAATTAGGCTACTCTAGGACCATTTTATTTCCAAAATTGAGCCATTAATAACTATTGAATAGTAAAAATGTATCTTTTATCTCAAACCAAACCTTTATTTAGATTCATCATTTCATTATGAACAACATTTTATCTAAACTCATAAAACATTGTTTTACTGCATCCTAAAAGAGATTGAGTGCAAAAAGTAACATGACTGAAGGGCAGGTATTCCATTTGCATAAACCCATTTCCACTATTTGAATTCAAAATAAAACCATTATTTTAGCTATATTCTATTAGAACATGTCTCAGTATCACACCGCAAATGGCAGTGAAAAGCAGTATTTTAAGATCATTTGTCGATATACTTCACTCATAATTACTCATGCTGTATTTAGAAGGTCTCAGAGTCTCAGATCTGAACTCTACAATTTATCAGCTTGCACACGCAATTACAACAGCACTCTTAATGAAGTTCTTTTGTGTGAATTGATTTGAGTTCAGCGTGACTCATTTCAGCACCAGCCGTAGGAGTCACTCCGAAATGTTCAATATGTAACCGAGCAAAAAGAATTGCTTCAGTGACACAAACACTTCAACAGGTGTTCTTTATTATTATTATTATTATTATTATTATTATTATTATTATTATTATTATTATTATTATTTATGGTGATGCAGTTTAGCTTTACATCCTGTATGCTGTGCTCTGAATGTCTCTGACATGCAGGTCATAAGTGCTTCCTTAAACAGAGTGTTATATTTGTACAGGCGGTGTTCAGGTGTTTGTGTTATGTATGTATTTTGGTGTGTAAGTGTGTGTGTATGTATGTTGGTGTATTTATCCCTTGTCTCAGCGTGCTCGGTCATGTCTGAGTTTTCCTCTGGGCCTATCTGCTGTCCATCCCTGATTATTAACTTGTATCTGGAACTCATTTCTGCAGGCCACACACACACACACACACACACACACACACACCTGCTCCTCCGTCTAGCTGAGCAAGAAACACATTGCACTGTCCCCCTCAGCACTAAGGCTGGTTGTTCTAAGGGATTGAGGGATTAAAATGAATTTGCTAATTAATTTTTACGATGTTTGTTAACAGAAGAGCTGGCCATTTGGTTTCAGCTCCTGATGCAGAGAGGGCAGATGTTGTAGGAATCAGGCTTAATCGTTAATTAGTGCGGCTAGCAGACTGCATGCGCTCAGTCATCTGCTTCTAAATGCCAACATGGACGTACTGCGTGCATGTAAGGCTGGCTTGCCTTCCCTCTATGTATTTTAAAGCTAAGATAAGACCAGTCTCTGAGTACTAGGACAAAGATATACGTGACGTGTGTTTAACGTGACCAGGATTGTATATAGTGGAGAAATTGTTAGGATTTAGTTTTAACAGTAACTGAGATTTCTACGTGTCTGAGAGTTAGCTGTTATTGCCCACCTCCTGACAATAAATAGCATCCGTTAGTCCCCTGCTTTACACTGAGATATACAGTACGCCTCCGGTACATGATGTTTTGAGCGCTTACCCAGGATGCTCTGCGGTTTCTGATAGCCACTGTCCTCCTCTGTGCTAAATGAGGAGCAGCGTTGCCAACACTTTTCAAGGGAAAGTAGCTCTAAGAAGTGCTAGAAAAGGTCACTTGACTAATTTATTCGTATGTATTCGTCCTGCTCATTTGCATATCAACACTTGTTACATTTTCTGAGTTTTATCAGAATAAAAAATAAATAAATAAATTATAACACTTCTAATGGAAAGAAGTCGTCCTTAGGCATGGCACTTCAAATTATTTATGTATTTTCAAAATAGATTCAAACCGACTATTTATTCTTCATTCCCTCATTCGTCTTGAAGGGGAGCTGCCTGCTGGGCCACCGATGTTGCCGCCAAATATTTATATATTTATATAATATTATAAGTTCTATCAAGAGATAGAAGGAGTGGTAGTGAGTAGCCAGGAAATGTGTGCGTGCACCAAGATGTATTCCTGTCTTGCACCCGGAATAGGATCTAAAATCACCTGAAATGTCCCTGACCAGGATGGAGCCATTTTTGAAGATGAATGAATTTTATCTTCCGGTGGATAAAAGGCAGTTCTTCCGTTGCTTTTTCAAAGTACGTTTTTCATACTCGTGCTTTTTTTTTTTTAATAGAGCTATGGCTTACGCACTCGGTCTCCATGACTGTACCATTAACACAGTCTGTTATTTTCAGTTGCTGTAGCCACCTATATACCTGTAATAACACCATGATACTGTCTGAATTGAAACCTGCAGACTTTAAAATTGCTGTGTGAAGGTCAAGCTGTAAGTGAAGAGGGACTGTCCTTCAATGTCGCCAAACAGTAACGAGAGAAGAAGTCTCGTAGAATAACTGGAGAAACAGAGACCGTAGGAATTGTCTAGTAAATGCTGCAAAGCTGGAGAGAGGCACAAATGGCACTCCTGGTGTCAATAAGTGCACAACGAGGTGAGACGGGGCAGCTTTCACAGGCACTCAGCAGCCATTACGGAGCTGTGTGGAACAAACCCATTTTTCTGCCAAAATACAGGCAAAGAGCTGTTCAGGTGGATGGATTGTCTCGTCTTGCTTGGCATAAGATTGCTCGCCTGAAGTGCACTACAAATATCTCATTTTTATCACGCAGTCCTTTTAAAAGCCTTTTAAAAGATCACACCAGTGCACAGACACTTGTGTGCACTTCATGTTTGCATATTAAAAGATAGAACTCCGTGTGACCTTAGATGCCACTCAACATAGTCTGGCAAGTACAGCCTGCACAGACCAACTGTTTCATAAATTAGGATCGCAGTTCTACAGTAAATACTGTTTTTTGTGAGGGGAAAGATGGAAACATTCCTTTATTCATTCGTTCATGCATTCGTCGTCAGTAATCCTGGTTGGTGTCATCCCTGGATCTGGATTCTATCGCGGGAATACTGAGTGTGAGGTGGGAATACACCCTGCATGAGAATTATTCACACCTGGGGGCAATTTAGGGTAATAGTTTCACCCCAGTTTATAATTGGAATGAAAACTGAACGTATAATGGGAAATGTAGATGGATTAAAAACACAGTGGTATCCCAGGAACTCGGGGTACAAGGCAGGAGACCCATTGCAGGCCACAAACACACACTTTACACACAATTCGGGAAATGCCAATCAGCCTACAACGCATGTCTTTGGACTGGTGGAGGAAAGCAGAGTACCCGGAGGAAACCCCCGAAGTACAGGGAAAAACATGTAAACCCAGAACACACAGGGTGGAGGCGGGATTCAAACCCCCGACCCCAGAGGTGCTAACCAGATTCAGATTTTGATGAGAGTTAGGTTTTGGAGATTACTTTGATGCATCTTTATTATTCAATATCAGGGTAGATACACTGAGACATTTACAGTTAACTATTTATATCAGTTCTGTTTACACACCGTCATCAGTAATCATCACATTAGTATCAGAGTGAGTCCGTGGGCTCTGGTACGCTTCTATTTTTAACCACTACATTAGTGTCAGTGGAATTATAGTATACACCAATCAGCCCTAACATTAAAACCACCTGCCTAATATTGTGCTGCCAGAACAGCTCTGACCCGTCGAGGCATGGACTCCACAAGACCTCTGACGGCGTGCTCTGGAATCTGGCACCAAGCCGTTAGAAGCAGATCCTTTAAGTCCTGTAAGTTATGAGGTGGGGTCTCCATGGATCGGACTTGTCTGTCCGGAACATCCCACAGACGCTCTATCGGAAATAGATCTGGGGAATTTGAAGCCCAAATCAACTCCTTGAACACCTTGTCATGTTCCTCAAACTGTTCTTGAACTATTTTTGCAGTGCGGCAGTGCACATTGTCTTGCTGAGAGAGGCCATGAAGGGTTGTACAGTACTTGATCTGCAACAATGTTTAGGTACAGTAGGTGTCCACATGATGCTCTTTCCCATTTTTCCTGCTTCCAACACATCATCTTTGATAACTGGGTGTAGAGTTGCTGCCTAGGGGTGGGATATACTCTCTGACAGGTGCTATTGTAATCAAGATAATGTTATTCACTTCACCTGTCACTGGTTTTAATTTTATGGCTGATTGGTGTATTTATTGGCAAACATGCCATAAGCATTTTTGAATGTGTGTGTGGGGGGGGCATAATGTTCATAAACAACAGATGTGGCATGATGACCCAGCAGGAAACGTGACCACCTCATAGCTCCAGGGTTCTTGGTCTAATCCTGAGTTTCACATTTACTGCCTGTGTTCACACAGATTTCTTCAAGGTTCTCTGGTTTCATCACAGTGTCCAAAAAACATGTAGGTAGGTGGAATGGAATAGGAATGAGTGTGTGTAAATGGTGTCCTGCACTGGATTGAATCCAAAACAGTGCCTTTGTTCTCAGAGGAAGGCTTTTGGATCCCATGGCAGTGCCAAAGCCGTACGTCGCTTTGCCATCCTAACAACATAAACCTAGTATAGGATGATTCATAATTTTACTGCTTCACTTTTCAACATTCTCCCATAACTGCCATATATCGTATAGGAGTCTACTTATAGGAGACTTTTTCCCAGGATCTTTTCAGAGCTGTGATAATGTCCCCTGTAATTGAATCAATGCATGCAGGTCAAAATTGACCCCAAACTGAACCTACGTACAATGTATTTTTTCTATGTTTTTTTGGGGTCTTCAAGTCAAAAAGGAAAACTATTCATACTGGTTTCAATGCTTTTGAATGTCACAACTGGTCAAATTTAACATTGTGCTTCCATGGTGAGTGTTTTGAAATCTTCACTTCTCAGTTTCCTTCCATATCCCATGCTGGTACATGGATCTACTACTCTACTAAATGTCCCCCTATCCACCACATCCATGGTGTATTCTTCCACCATGACTAGAATAAAACTAATTTATTAAAGATGAATTAATGAATGAATGAATGATGACATTGTATTTCTAATCAAATCTACACTCAGACTGTTTGCTCTTTCAGCACTACATGTTTCACATCATATTGGACTAAGTCTGACTGTTTTAATATGCTCCTGTCTCTACCTCTCAGCATGGGCTGCTGGGTAAAGTGCATTTCTACCTTATTAGAAGATTTCCCCCGAGGGAGGAGGTGTCACTGAACATCATAGGAAACTACTTAAAGCTCATGTTGCCACTCATTTGCTGAGATATCTCCAGCTGCAGCGAGTTTTAACTACAGTGTCTCTCTTTTTTATTTCTTTATTTTTTTAAAAAGCACTCTCAGATGATGATTTAAAGGGTTGCCTGTGTACACACTCGAGCATTTACTAACGGGATCTACTGAGAAGTGCGTCTTTCAACAAAGGGTTGATCCAGTTTCCAACTGGAGGGCAAGTCTTAAATTAGCATAAATCATCCCAAAAATGATCCCAATTATCTAATGAGGGGTTTTTTTGTTTTTTAGTAGTTGATGGTAATGATGATGCAATAAAAGTAAGTCATACATTTGCATGTATGAAGCCAACAGCATTAAAAGCAAACTAGTTTTCTTTGTTGTATGAACCAAACACTCGTTTACACTCATTTTCACTTCAGATGTTTTGAGCAGGTTCTTGATTCATCTACCTGATTTACGTGACACATAATTACACATACTTTATGTGTAAGGCCACGGTCTCCTCCCTCTCATGCCGTTCTGTCTTTCTCTCGGAATAGAAACCAATGTGTTCATCTCAACACCTTGACCTTATCTGTGTCAGTACTGTGTAGCTCCCCTACAGGCTTGGAGATGTTATAGTGTGCAGACAACAAATCAGTTTTCTAGAGTATTAAAAAAAATTATAATAAATTTCAATAATAAGTGTAATAAGTAATAAAGTAAAAAAAATAATAGTAAAAAAATAATAAGTTATAATCAGTATAACACAATGTGCTATTATCGGAAAATAATCGACATCAGGGTGGTGTGATGTGACCTGATTTGAAATTATGAGATGCCATGAACTGGTTTATTATGGTCTTTTACCACAGGAATTTGGCAGTGGTAAAATATATGTATTTATCGTATGTCTGATTTAATGCTGTGGAACATCCACAATCCATTAACACTTACATTAAAGCAGCTATAAGCAGCTTGTCATGCTCCCAAGAAACCTAAAGATTTTCCCATGGCAGAAAACTTACAGCTTTTCCTCTGACTGTTGCAAAGCTCTGACACTGGAGACTCCTTCCATCAACCCTGAATAAACATCTCTTCACAGAAAACCTTTACGTAAACCTGTTTATGTGTACCATAAACCATGGAAGACCCTGTATAAGCTTTTACTATACAAACAATATTGTATTAGTACGAGCATATTGTATAAACCTGACCTGACCTTCTGACCAATCATAATCGAGAATTCCACAACACTATATATGATATAATGTGTTTTATGAGTAAGTACAAGAACTTTCCGCTTTATACCACAACCATAAAAAATGAAAAGGTACAGTATTTGCAGGACATTTGTTATGATCTAGAGCGAACATTACTTCCCTCTATGGACATTTCCTCTGGATGTAGAAAATATCCCAGATCAATTTCATAATTTACACCTGACTCATTTATTTATTTTATTTATTTTTACTCCACCCATATGTCTTGTTCTTTGTTTGTTTTGTTAAACGCATTTCATCAGCCCGACTGACTTGCAATATTAAAGCAATACAAAACAATTACACAGTAACCTGTAACAATACTACTACTCATAAAACTAACCTTGTCCTGATAAATAAATAACAACACTTATATGTACCAATGCACATTCATATACAGCACAATGAAAACAAATCTACACACACTACTGTGTGGCAATTAAAATGCACAGAGATATTGGGATATTCGGTTAGAGTCTTCTTTTTTTTTTACATGTTTATTCAAAACTATTTTTTCATTTCCACAGTATTTGCCTGCTTAGATTATTTTTTTGTCTTGCTTAATACTTTATGCATTACTGACTTTTGTGGTTTGATGTTCCCAGGCAAGGGCGACTCTAGGATCCAACCTTCACCCGTCCTAAATGAGAATTTATGATGTGTGAACAATGAGGAAATAGGAATACACCGAGTGTAAAGCACTGTCACTGTCTGCGTGTGTGCATACAGTACACCATCAGTTTCAATGACTTTAAATTCACCAATTAACACTGATTAATCAATTAATGAATTAGTGCTCCCCAAAACAAAAACACCACTAGGGAGGTGAACTACGAATACTGACAATGAGACGGGGAGTTTGTTCATGAGGATGTGAAATAAAGATACTCTTCATGGACAAAACGGTGAAATGAACAACAAGATGGAAGAAAATATAATCAAAGTGTAATCAGGAAAAAGAATAGGTGACTATCACTGCAATCAGTGTGGTTATGTTTTGGTGCCTAGAAAATATTTCATTTCATTTCATTTCTGTTTTTTTGTTCAGTATGTAAAAGAAAAAAAAGGTGTGACTGGAATGAAACTGACTTTTCTCATCGTCTGTTTCATGGACCTGGTATTTTCACTGTAGCTAGCCACCATTCACCTTGTGCTGTATAGATTATTATTGAAAGATCTGGAGATTTACTGTGAACTAAAACACACTACAGTCACGCTGCCTGCATCAATGATGACACTTCTTTGGCCTGTCGTCTCTTAAATGTCCCCGTCACTATTTTGGGGTCAAACGACTGTTCATTTTTACAAATCGATCATCCATCCATCTTCCATCCGGGAGCCTATACCAGGGAACTCGGGACACAAGGCGGGGGACACCCTGGACGGGGTGCCAACCAATCGCAGGCCACACTAGAACACACATTCACACACTATGGACAATTTGGAAATGCCAATCAGACTACAACGCACGTCTTTGGACTGGCGGAAGAAACTGGAGTACCTGGAGGAAATCACCGAATCATGGGGAGCACACGCAGGCTCCACACACACAGGGTGGAGGCAGGATTCGAACCCCCAACTCCAGAGGCGTGACGTAAAAAGCTAAGCTTTAAGCCACCGTGCCCCTGCCTAGTCGAGCAGTAAAATAAAATAAAAAAAATTCCCATCACTGAAGAAAAAACTGATTCAGAATATCGCTATTTTATTAATGCAGTTAAATGTGGATAGAAATCAGCAAGTAATACATCAAACTGCTTTACAGCTAACAGGCTAACAGCTAACAGGCTACAAATGACATTTCCAACTGTTAATGATAAATAAATCAGTACGATGCGATAAATCAGTCTAAATCATATTACACTATTTAAAGATGTATTTTACTGCAATAATGGATGACTTAAAATCATTTAATCTGCACAGCATGGAAGCTCATGCCCATCAACAGAGTCCTCATTATAGCTCAGTGAGCATCCTTCCTTAGATGGAGGATCTACAATAACATCTGGTAGGTGTTTCCAGGCTGATAATGACCTTGGAGATGAACCGCCATCTTAATTTCTGGCCTCAACAGCATCCAAAAACGAGTGTGGGTCGACTTTTGTGAGTTGAGAGGGATTTGCTAATGACGTTGACCCTATAGCAACAGTTCATGAGTTCATGGGGATATTATATTAGCCATATTATATTAACTCATAATTTGTGTGGGGTTTTGTTTAGGGGCAGCGACAGTGTTTTCTGCTCGTGTTTTTCACCTCAGTGCTGTCAACCTTAACGACCAAGATCAATGATGTTTCTGAACTCTACAATGCTTCCCTAAATAGCGTCCACAATTGTTCCCTAGCTCAGTCATATCAAGCCAGCTTCCTGTAAAGTGCACATCACTTGTTATTTTCAAAAGGCCCTTTTGGAGAGGTTGAATTGGCTCAGTTGTGTTTGGAAAGGGTCTATAAAACGCCATGTCCCCTGCTCAGGGAGTCATAACCTGGTCTGGAGCTCACTGTCGGAACACTGCCTGACTGTTGTGCTGAGTAAAGGTCAAGCTGGTAATGCTCTAAATAAATCAGTTCATCTCCTTCAAACTTTCCACGCCGCTGTCTCTTTATTGCTCGTTTGTGATAAGACTCTTGACTATAATCAAATGTGGTATACAGTAGAGTTAATAGGACAGTCTTTAATTCAGACTATAAACTGTAAAGAGTGTGTAAAAGTGGCAGGAAGTTGTGTGGCCCGTCATAAAGTCTTGGCTCCCTATTCATTTACGGAAGCCAGCGAGCTATTCCAGCTAAAAATGTAATCTAGCTACCAAACTAGTGTGTTTTCAAAATTCATGCAAGTTCATAATAATATACGCATGACAACTTATCTATCAACCCGAATACAAATTTGATTAACGATCTTGTCATTTCAACTCCGTGAATTATATGAAGTGGTAATAAATTCACTAAACAAGAACGCATTCCTTCATATTTAACCTGTGTATTTTTTTCATATAACTTAAATCATATGAGTTACAAATCTCTAAGCATGATATAAGCATTTTCATATCAGTAGTTACAGATGTTTAATTTTTGGATAGACAGGGTGAATATTATAAGTATATTCTAATCTAAGTATTCCTGCAAATGAACTTCAGCATCATGTTTTGTTGTTTTATTTTTAATTAAAATGATTATAATTATTTCCAGGCCATAGTACAATCAAGAGCATGAGGTATAAAGGACGGCATTCATTTCTCGCCTCTCATCCTGATTGCGCTTATTATTTACTACACAGCTTAAAATATTCAGTAATGTTTGCATAAGAACCAATGGGGAGATCCAGAGTGATTTCGTATTAATCACTAGATTATTGTGAACAGATTGTTTGCTTGGAAAAATGAATACGGTGCATGATTTGAAATGGTGATGAGTTGAAGTGCTTAGTCGACATTTTAAGCCATGACAGTAATCATGTCTGTTTATATTTATATTTATTTATTTATTTTAAATAGGAAATGGTGCAAATTCGGATCCAAGTAGGAGATTATATTCCATCTTGAAGCAGTGTCCCGAACTGACCTTGTAATCATTCTGTAATCCATGGATGGTAAATTAGGTTAAACAATAAATCACTAGCTGGAAAATACAAATACTTCTACAGTGCTCTCCAGAATAGTTAATGATAATTAGCATATATATATATATATATATATACACACACAAAATGAACGCATGCAGTAAGTGATATTATATTCAGGTAAAATGACCTGCACCCTTACAATGGATATTTTGCAGAGTGAATAACATCGCTTATTATAATCTCAGTTATATCTCCACAGCATTAACAGAATACGTTTAAACACGAAGCTCTGAGAGGCACGTCAGCTCCAGCTTTATTAGAAATGAAAGAAATAATGAGAACAGAACAAATACCAGCTAAAAAGATGGAAATTTATTCTAAAGCACACACACACACACACACACACACACATCACACACACACACACACACACACACACACACACACACACACACACACACACACACACACACACACTGGTTTGTTCAAAAGCTTTATGTATTTACCATTGCTCTGAGGCGAGTGTTTGAGGGTGATTATGTATTTTATTAGCTCAGTAGATGATTGCCCAGCCGGAAATATCCTGTTCGCGTTTGTGATAATGGCAGTTTAAATATTCAACACCACACCCTCATAAAATAAACCAGAATAAATTCTAATAAGCGTTTTGCTAGCCCCTGGCACTATGCTTAAATGCATGAGCACAGTGCACACACACACACACACACACACACACACACACACACACACACCCACCATCTATAAAAGCATGTGTTGTACTATATGTTATACTAGAACATTCTGTCTCTCATACACTCTAGGTGTTGCACAACTCATTTTTACTAGTCAACCACTTAGTCGGAAAAAAAAAAACATTTCAGGACGCTTCATAGTTGTTGTTTTTTTAAAAGCTGCACAACAACGAAACAATGGAAGTAAATAAATTGGTGCAATAAATGTGTAAATGAATAAATCCATGTGTCGTATTGTACTAGTTAAGGACAATTCATAAAATGCACTCGTCTGGTCAGGCATGCAGCTCAGCTGAAATAATTCATTCTGAAAGTGAGAGCACGCAGCATGGAAGCGTCTTACAGATTAATGATGGATGGAGAAGGCAATATCTATAGTATAGCAGAATCTGGCTCAAACCAGTGGAGTAGTAACATCCGAAATTATTTCTGGATCGGGCTTTTTGAGCTGCCGCTGTTCTGAATCTAAAGTAGCTGAGTGGGATTAGATAGTGATGTGCAACCCGCGGCTCTGGTAACGACGGAACTCACTGTGCACTATACATTTTATTTAGCTTTAAAGGCCAACAGAAATAACTGTGGGAGGAATTCCTTCAGAACAACCAGCAGGATTGGAATTAATTCATGTGATTAATAGAAAATGGCCAAGTTTCGCAAAGTTCTGATTTCAAGTCACATGACCTGGGAACTTGAGCCACTGAATTTAAGCCCATCCACCAATCGACGTTCCTCCCCAGAGCCTGACAACGGCTTTAACATAGCCTTATGTTCCACATTAATACTTACAGATTTCTAATGTAGCTTTCAGTTATAACTTAAGGATATGATAAAACGATGTAAGTGGGGCGGCTGTTCATTTTTAGAAGTCAATAAACTGGGCTATAACAGAGCTTACATTCTATTGGTTCATCCAGCTGTTTTTATTCTCTAACAACAACTGCAGAGTGTGACACAAGTAAATTCAATTCTCAACACAGGCACCACAAAACAGGCGCAAAGTCCACTTTGTCAAAACGTAAAGCTACATTAAAATGACAAACATTTTAAGTTATGACTTAAGGCACTTGGGGCAGCTGTTAACTTTTAGTAGTCTGTAAACTGGACTGTAACAGAGCTGAAGTTCTACTAGTTCATGCAGCTGTTTTTATTCCCTACAACTCCACTTGACAAATACACATGGGTTTTTATTTATTTATTTCATATTCATGTGTGTGTGTGTGTGTGTGTGTGTGTGTGTGTGTGTGTGTGTGTGTGCTGGAGCGATATGATCAGCACTTCACAGCTCAGTGCCTGATTAATAGACTGCTGCCTCTGTCTCACTCTCTTTGTCGCTCACTCTTTGCAAATCTTTTTCTTTTTGCACTCTTTTTTTTCTGACTTCGCCTTCCTCTCTTTCCCCATCTGTTTCCTCTCTATCTCTCAAAAGCCTCTTTTGTTTTTTCGTCTCGCTCCTCTCTCTCTCTCTCTCTCTCTCTTCTCTCTCTCTCTCTCTCTCTCTCTTTCATACGCCTTCATTTTTCCTGTTGGCTATTTTTCTCATGTCATTGGTCTCTTATGACTCGGGCTAAATCTCTCCACGTATCCGAGACTGCAGCAGCCTCTCTCCTTTTTCTGTCTCTGCTGTGTGTATCTCTTCTCTCTGTATAACAAGACATAGCTGCATGAAGACCTTGGTAAACCCTTCGGAATTAGCTAGAATTACACAAATGGTTGTGCGCTTCATGCTTGATGAAATATTCACTGATGAACTATTCACAGCTCAGGCTGAGAAAAGTACGTGAAGCTTCGCATTTAATAGCTGGTAGAAACTGGTGGAGGTTATTAGCATCGATACGTACAGTATACCAGTTGGGTATACTATGAAATATTATATACAGTACCGATAGATGTTTTATAGCACAGTGCTGTTGAATTCTGATCAGAAGGTGTGGATTCATTTCCTATAACTGCAGCTTTCTTTTAGTTCCAGCTGCGATGTTTATATTAATCTATAGAATCTACTTACTCAGAGATTTAAAAGGCAGACGTGCCACGTCAACAGATTAAAACAAGTTTGACCAGTGATATGGTGTGTGTGTGTGTGTTTGTTCATGAGGAGATGATTATTTAGCACTTTTGGAAGGAGTCTCCAGTGCCAGCCCTTTGTAACAGTCGGAGGTAAAGCTATAACTTTAAGTTTTGACTCATAGAGAAGTCAGTAGCTTGGTAATCTGTTTTTTTTTTTTTTTTTGTGTGTGTGTGTGTGTGTGTGTGTGTGTGTGTGTGTGTGTGTTATTAACTTCTTATACATGTCATACCTTGTTTCGCAGTCTTTCCACAACATTAAATGTAACTGTTACATGGATTTACGGTTTGCCTCTGGGGTTTGGGGGTTCGAAACCCACTGCCACACTGGGTATGTAGAGCTTGTTTTGTTTTCCCCATGCTTTGGGGGTTTCCTCCGTTTTCCTCCCCAAGTCCAAAGACATATTTCCAATGTCCATAGTGTGTGAATGTGTGTGCAGTTGTGCCCTGAGATGGGTTGGCACCCCGTCCAGGGTGTTCCCTGCCGTGTGCCCCAAGTTCCCTGGGATAGGCTCCAGGCTCTGTGTGACCCTGTGTAGGGTAAGTGGTATGGAAAATGAATGGATGGATGGATGGATAATACTCATTAATAATTGGCAATTTATCGTGGCACTTCAGGGCATGCTCTTTAAAATGTTGTTTAAAAATAATCAACTTGATGGTGGCAGCAGTAACTTCACTTCGCATTGCTTCACATCACACCAGCCTGTTGTTGATTAGTTTCCCATAACTACACTCCCTGAAGGGTTTTATTCCTAGCATATCAAACCTTTTACTTTGGTTGTGTTTAGTCAGAATTCTCCTCTGTGTAATGAACTTCCTTCCTCTCATAAGCAATTGACAATGTAGGAAAACTCTCTCTCTCTCTCTCTCTCTCTCTCTCTCTCTCTCATTTCCTCTTTTAGGCAATTGGGTTCCTTACCATTTCACCGCATTTAATTAGTTTCCCATAGTGGCAAACAGCAAATTTACATTTTTATAGATTTCCACATTAATTAGCTTGCTCACTCACCCAGATGCATTCGTTCTTTATTGGGCTCATCTTATCACATCTGGTTTGCCATTCTTTTGTTGCCACATTGGCTAGAAGCTCCCCTTAGTTATGTTTTTGCTCGAAATGTTCTCACACCCGTAAAATTAAAGCATCAAACACGGACGCTAATTTATTATTTACCCAATCATTAACCCTTTGATCCTCTTCTCTGTCTCTTGGCCTGGTTCCTCATTTTGCTGCTTGGGACCACGGTCAGTTTTTGTTGATGCAGATGTTTTCGTGTGTCTCATAAGAGTCTTTTATGAGCCGGAAAGGCTACAGCACAACCGTTTGTCCAGATCGTGCGTCCAATTTGGTGGGGGTGGGGTGGGGTGGGGGAAAAATAAATAAACAGAAATTTGAAATATGCACAAGCAGAACAAATGTGTGCCTCTATTGAGACTTGTCCATTCCTGACCACTTCTACCACATTACCACGTGCAGTTTTACACTCCTTTAGTGAACAGTGGACTAGTTCAACAAACAGACTTCATATAAAACCATGATGATCGTTCTTTTACGTTCACACTATCCGTTGTTCCCCAGATGAGGACGGGTTTCCTTCTGAGTCCGGTTCCTCTCAAGGTTTCTTCCTCATATCGTCTCAGGGACTTTTTCCTCACCACCATCACCACCGGCTCGCTCAATCGGGATAAATTCACACACTTAAAATCTCTATCCTGTGTTTATATGTTTCCGTAAAGCTGCTTTGACACAGTGTCCGTTGTTAAAAGCGCCATACAAACAAATTTGAACTGAATTAAATTCTATATTGCACGATCAGCATGTCTTTTCTGCTACTGTTAGCTTGAGAGAAAGTTCAACATTTCTCTCTGCGTGTGAAAAGGCATTCCCCAGAATGCACTACGAGCTACAAACATGGCCGACAATTACAGATCCTAATTGAACACACAGCCGTCAACTTCTCCTGAGGACTAATCACACACACCTGTTCTCAATCACACTGACAATCACAAACCACTACTTAAGAGACTGCTCATGCACAAGGTCTTCATGACGTAATGCTGCAGATCTTTGCGCTGTCCTGTACCAAGCCTTACTCTAGTGTTTATTTGCCTGTTTATTTTTTACTTTGTTTACTCCTTTGACCTTGATTTCTGCATTACCTGCTCTAGCCTGTTTGCTGGAGCACTGCCTGTCTTTGCCTTGCCCTCTGGATATTATAATCTTCATTAAAGTTCTTAACTGCGACTGCGTCTCTCCTAACCTCTGTTACATGACAAAATGTACATATAAGAAGACTCGTTTATGTGAACTTCAATTGATGGGGTTCAAATCGTAAAATTGGAGATATTTTAATGTCAATTACTTAAACGACTTATTTCTTTCAATTGCACATGAATCTGGTGAAGGTTTTGACAAATACAGTCGTTTCTTTGAGTCAAAACAAATCGATAAATGAAGGCAGTGAAATGTGTGTTCGTGTGTGTGAACAGCTGAGACTTTGTAAGTGCTGAGCTACATTACTAGAAGATTTAGCACACGCGCTCTTTCCACTGTTGAGTTGTCATTTTGTCATGTTCAGCTCTCTGTGAGTACTGCCTTTTATGGAGTTTTGTGGGCGTTTAATTTACACAATATTTAAATTAGCTGTGGTGAATGTCTGGTAATATATGAGTGTTTGGCATTTATCAGCATGTGCACTGGAGTATGAATGAAATCAGTGTGGAGGAAACTTTCACCCTGCCTCGCTTATGTGCGTTACTTGATCATTGTGTGTGTGACTTTGTGAACTTTCTCCATTTTAAAGATTCTTCCTTGCACCGCCCCTGCTGGGAGATCGAGCTGAAAATAAAGGGTGTTTTGTAATAGAAAAAGTACGTTCTATTCCGACTTGCATGCCTAATTACATTATAAATGGGACGCCGTCGGGTTAAGTGGATTGCTCTTCATGCTTCCAGATGCTCAGAGAACACACTTTCCATTCTTGTTGTTATACGTCAGTCAAACACACAGTCCCTCTGCCATTTTCCAGGATTTGCTCCGAGGAGTGGTGTGTCTCCGGCCGGCTGCAGCCCCCACGTCCTAAATTAGAGCTGTTCACTAGCCAGATGTTTATAATTAAATTTCTACGGCACGGCGCGTAGCCGAATAAAAAGAAGAGATACGGCAGCTCGTGTTTCAGTAACAAGGGGAAAAGACACTCGACAGTGTGAAAAAGCTCATTAAGGAGAACAATAAAGTGAGAGCAAGTGGGAGAAAGAGAGAGAGGAAAAGCCCTCAGCGATCCTGACGTCCTGTGAGCGGGCCTGTCAGCTTTTTCCGCCTTTTCTTTTCTTTTTTTTTGTTCTTGTGTTAAGAAAACCAGCTTGCGCTCTATCCTGCTCTGTGCTTATCTTTTTCCTCTCTTTTTATTTCTTTTCTTTTCTGTGTTGCACTCAGCCCCGCTTTCTTTTTCTGTCTCGCAGCAGGGTAGGCGATCATGCTGATGGGATATCTCCAGGACAGGAAGAGGCGCAGATGGAACAAGCTCGTCTCCAGTAGTGTGTTGGCCCTCTGCCTTCTTTCTCCATTCAAGCAGCTGCAGAGAGAGAAGTCGAGAGGACTAGTCAGCACAAAACAGCGGCCAGTAGCACGAGAAGAGAGCAAGAAGTCTTTGGAAGGACAGTAGATGTTAATTAGCACTCAGAGCCATTTTAAAGGCCCTCATCAAGGATAAACATGTGGCAGCTCGTTAGCAGGGAGCTATTTGGCAAGTGTTTGTAATGTAGTCTGTGAGGCCATGGCAGGACGTGAGGTGTACTGTGTTTTGTGATAACTGGAAGTCTGACTTTAAGACATATGAACCTGTGAAATTATGCGGATGTGCTTCCTTCAAATGCTAAGACAAATGACTTTTTGCGCATGAGAAAGCAGCCCAGGAAGTAATGAATCTTTCAGCTGGAATTATATTAGCTAAGGAATTTATCTATACATAGGAATACATAATGTACAGAATTCAATACAGAGACATATAAAAACACCTGTTCAACCTGCTACATGTGTTTTTATGCATTGTTAATGGAGTTAATACAAAAATAAAGAACTTGTTAAATATCTTCAGTAATGGCTGGTCGTGATATTAGATGGTAGAAATCATGAATGCAGGTAGGTAGGTAGCCGTATTCGTGATTTCTAAAATGTCCGTAATGCTCTATCAGGTTCTTTTATATATATATATATATATATATATATATATATATTGTGAACGTGTGCAAGTTATGAATGGGAGATATCCAAAAATGTTCAAACGAACAATTGGATTGAGTGCACTAATTAAATGGGAAAGCTTTGGGCTTTCATGAGTCAGTCAGTGATACAACACAAAAAGTAGTGTAACAATTAGTTTAATTCCTGAACATTTTCTAGTAGCATCAATTACTAGGCTAAATTCCAAGTGTCTGTATTGGACTTTGTATTGATCTGCTGCTGCGTCTGTTCCCTCTAAGGGGACAAGTGCACCTAAACCATGCCAGCAAAATGAATGTCCCTACAGCAGAACAGAGCCAGCAGTTTTTCCTTTAGCTTGTCAACCATCTGTACTTTGGTTTGCCTACAGAAGACATCATGGAATTCAAAGTAAATAGTATGAAAGTAAGAATTAGGTCTGAATTAGTCGCTTTCTCCTCAAGGTCTCAAGTCGAGAACAAGGGAAGGAGAAAACGTACGAATATTGAGATGAGATGAGATGAGATGAGATGAGATGAGATGAGATGAGATGAGACATTGAAATGGCATCATTATCCCCGTCCCTCTTTACAGCAGCGATTTTTGGCATGACTGCCATTTGTTTCGGTGCCATAAAAATATGGTGCAGTTAAATATAAAGCACTTCACAGGAGTCTGACCTCTACAGCACCACTAAAACCTCCAGTACCAGGGTTCTCTTTCTTTAAAAGTAGAAATAAATGACAAGGACACGAGGGTCACCAGGAACTTTAGGAAAGCATGAGTGCAATGGTATGATGAAGACAAATGGCAGAATTATTCTAACTTCAGTATATACTCCCAGGACAGGACAGTATATTTTTTCATGCTATAGTTGAGAAATGAAAGCTTGCGCGGTTGCTTCTTTTCCAATGCAAAAAGTGCATTAACATAGAAGATACAAATATTTGCATAATGCATACTTTTTTTTTGGCATATAGCACGACTAGCGTAGAGTTCACACAAACAAAGACAAACCCAATTCCTTATTATTAGTGTAACACAAGTGCATAAGAGAGGTATGTGTTTTATTAGAGCAAATCCAATGAGCATGATTCTCCATAGCAGGGGTCAAAAGACAGACAGGCATGTCTGAGTCAAAAAATGTCAAACACAGATAAGTGAGGGTCAAAACCAGGACGTACAAAGACACAGAAAAATGCTCTTTCAGTGGCATATTAACAACAAACTAGTTGTTGTTGAAAAAGTTTCAATATAAACATAATTACGCTGGTTGCATTGTTCTTTAACAACAATAAATCCAATAAAGACTTCACAACAGGGTATACACTGACGAACTAATCAATGACTAACACAAAACAGGTGAACACAATCAGGTAGCAAATCAAAGACAGGGTGGGGTGGAGACAGGTCTACCACAACAATTAGTTTGAATCATGCTTAGGTGTACGTGGGTATTACTGTAAGGCTGAAATATTAAGAGCTAATTACTTAGCCCACTGCTCTCCTATAACCATAGAGAGAAAAAGTGCAGCCGAAGGTTGAATGGGTGTTTTAATTTATGATTTATATATCTGACTCCATTTAATTACTTATCTGACTTCAATTAATAATAACTGTTGACTCCAAAGAATAATCCTCTAGTTAGTGCTATAATACTTCAGTGTTCTGATTCTACATGTATTTAGTCTAAAACAGTTTCACGCTAAGTTTAATTTATAAAAAGACGTTCCTACGTCAGAGGCTTGTCTATAGCTTATAATAAACAATTCTTTTTGTTAGCTCAGAGGTTTACATCGAGGTGCATGCCTACGCCTTTCCTATTTACTTGTCAGAGGTTTCATTTAAACTTGCAAGTATTCGCCGTTTATATTAGCTTGTCAGAGGTCGATTTTAACGTGTCTAACATGCTACAACTTTAGCTATAAATACGGTCATGTACTTTTAATACAACATACTTTCTTACAGAAGAACCACAGAGTATTTGGAGATAAAGTAATGAATGGGTTTATTGTACAAGCACAAATGAATGATATACAGAAAACAGAAACAAAGAGAACTTACAACATTTTGATCTGCGTCACAGACGTGAGACGCGTGATGTTAAAGAATCTCTGATGGTAAAAAGCCTTTTCTGATACCAGCCCACTGAAGTTATGAGCCACTTTGGGTTATTCCAAGCATACTCTCTTATACCTCTTTGAAATGTAAGAGAGCAAGATACCAGGTGGGACTGAAACAATGGGTTTTATGGCAGGATGGACCCCCAAATAATTAGTTCACCCTACGGAACTGTATGCTGATTCAATTCCTGAGGATGAGTCGGTGGGATCAAAGGGGGGAAATGATTGCTATGCAAACCAGGGGGTGCCTCTGTGTGTGTGTGTGTGTGTGTGTGTGTGTGTGTGTGTGTGTGTGTGTGGAGAAAGAGCACATATTGCAACATATATTGTAAATGTTGTTTATTAAGCCTATATGACATTTCTGCTATCACCACATCGTTCATGGGTAAAAATGATACCAAACATGCCCTGAGGAATACCGTTATTAAACATCAGGTTTAGTTCTGTGAAACACATTCCTGATCATTTTAACCTTCATCAAATTACTACCACCCATCCATCCATCCATCTTCTATACTGCTTACTCCTTTTCAGAGTCACGGGGAACCTGGAGCCTATCCCAGGGAGCATCAGGCACAAGGCGGGGCCATCGCAGGGCACAATCACATACACTACGGACATTTTAGACACACCTACCATGCATGTGTTTGGACTGGGGGAGGAAACCAGAGTAAACCCCCACAGCACGGGGAGAACATGCAAACTTCACACACACAGGGCCACGTTGGGAATTGAACCCCCAACCCTGGAGGTGTGAGGCGAACCTGCTAACCACTAAGCACCCTTTTTTATATATATATATATATATATCTATATCTATATCTATATATATCTATATATCTATATATCTATATATCTATATATCTATATATCTATATATCTATATATATCTATATCTATATATCTATATATATATAATTATATATGTATATATATATATATATAATTTATTTATTTATTTTAAATACGAAAGGTGCAAATTCGGATCCAATTAGGAAATTATATTCCATCTTGAAGCAGTGTTATAAATCTTCTACATACAGAAGAGTTCAGGTTGGCCGGTGTTAGCTAAATAATATTACAGCTACATCAATTCTAACCTTAGCGTCATTATTATAAATAATACTAGAAGTATAGAAGTATTCGATTTCAGTAACACTCAAGCAAAGTATAAAATAGTCCAAAATGATACGTAGGGATGGTAATGAAGGACTCAAGCATTTTCCTCCCCTGTCAGGAACATGTATCCAAACACACACACTTTTCATTTAAGGGGAAAAAAAGGCAATGGAGGACTTCTGTAGGACATACGCAGTCACTTATTCAATTAAGCATACAAATCAGCTGGACGTAAACTCAGCCAAGAGTTATCTGTGCCAAAATTGAACAAAAAAAAATGAAATGAAAACCCAGCACACAAGAAAATTAAACAATGCATTCTTTGTTGCATGAAGAAACTATTGATTTTTATCTGCCCCAATCAATCCAACTGGCACCACAGGGAGACGCATTAGCTCTTTTCCTGTAAAACACAGACATGCATTTACCATAATTACTAAATCAGTGGAATATTCCCTGTAGAGCCGTTAGAGCATCATAAATCCAGACATTGAATATTCTCTCTTATTAACATCTCCCTCCCCTACACAGCAACACAAATGGAAGCGCTTTAATTAAAGTGATTGCGGTATTAACCATTACTTATGGTCCTGTCAAATGAAACTGACATTTCTGAATGGTAATGCAGGCTAAATAACACACACACACACACACACACACACACACACACACACACACACTGTAGAATTACAGAGCTCATGAAGCCATTTAAGCATCAGTATTTCCTCCCTTCCCTACATGTCCATAACTCTTCATTGCATCATGCCTTCAATCTTCATCGTGTCATGTATTCAAACCTATAGATTCTTTTCTATCAGCCATTTGTCCCTGCTCTCTTGTCTCACATGCAATCATACAAACACACACACAGCCACACACACCATGTATATATCGTACATAACCTTTCGCGGCAGTTTGACAACCTTATTTCCTGTATGCCCCAACCAACCCCCCACACACACCCCCACACCCCACACCCCCAGCCCCCAATACACGCACATCTATTCTAACACACAAATACACACTTAGACACATACACAGCTCATTACCATGCCGTCTCAGGTGGTACTATTCTGGCTGTAAAATTCAAAGCGATAACAGGAGTGAGTTATTTCGGGCCGTTCAGGGGTTGAGGGAGGTGGAGATTTATCCGCATGCCCGCATTTTCATTTGGGGGCGAATAATAAAGCCTCTGATATGAGAGTTAATCACAAGCCCTCGACACTGCCTGTGTGACTGAGCTTTTTCACTTGCCCGCCTCTTGATCCCTATCTCTCATTCTCTTTCTTTTTACTTGTTTTACTTTTTTTTCCCTCTCTGTCTTTCTATCATTTCTCTCTGTATAAACTTTTCATAAATCAGGAACACACTGCTGTCCCTCTGAAACTAATTAAAGGCAGGGAAAATATTTTCCTTCCTAATTGAAATGAGAGATGACTAGATGGAGACTGACATTATTCTATCAGAGCTGACAGGGTGATATTGGAGCGTTAAAGAGAGAGAGAGAGAGAGAGAGAGAGAGAGAGAGAGAGAGAGAGAGAGAGAGAGAGAGAGAGAGAGAGAGAGGACACTGGGAAAATGCTTACTAAGATAGTATGGTATGGTTACTAATCTATATGCAGGATTATCCATACTTTGGTTCAGTGCATGTATTCCTCATCTGTTAGATAAATATATGAGGAGTTCTCTCAAGGTCACGTGATCAATAGTGATGGAAACAATTAGTTAGATACTGCTTGAAGTTTATGAATTGATTTTTGTTGGCACAAAATGATAGAAAGAAAGTAAACCCAACATGTACAAGCTTCTTCCGTGTTGCAGTGTGCATGCTTACAACCCAAAGAAAGGCAAGGATGCCAATACTTTAATCTTAGTCAAAATAAAAATAAAATGATAAGCACAAACGTTGTCAGATGAAATGAAATACAACAAAAATACAGTATTAGTCTTTGGCAGATATCAAATTTCAAATATGGTCCTATTGTGCATGTATGTTATTGCACAGACATACTGTACATTCGTGTCAAGGTACAGTGAGAATACACAAGAAGATATGGTGGGTGAATAAATCGAGCTAATCAAATACAATAAATTGTATCAGAAATCACCGTATCATTGTGATCGGGTCACTTTAAAAAGATATCTGAAAAAAGAAAGAAACGCTTTCCTGATCCTGTCTGTTATGATCACCGTGGTTTGTGTGTGTTCTGACCCTCTCAGTGGGCTTTGACTGGGATTTCCCATAACAAAAAATGAAATAAAACACTTCACTTGTGTCCCAGCCATCTCTGTCACATGTTTCGAGTTTATTTTTGTTCTGCTCCCATGAAGGAACTCTTTAAGCGTCTATGTACAGAATAAGAGTCCCCAGTAAAACCAGTGTCGAGGTGAACCCTTATGCTCTGGTTATTACCTAACATTGTCTTCGTCCACTTTATAGAAATACACTTGTAATATTAACCTTAAAATGTCTGATACAACATTTTCTCTGAATGGAAGGTGAGAACAGAAATAAGAAATAGGAAACATATAGTCAGATTACCTTTTCGGTACTCATCTTACTACTCCAGGGAGGAAAAACTATTTAGTAATATAAATATGACTCAAACATTGTTAAGTATTACTATTTTTATGTTGAGACGAGCACATACAATCATAAAAAAGGAAAATCCTTCCAGCATTGTTAAAATATGAAATTATTTTTGACCTGAACAGACTTAATACCAAAATTGTGCATATTCATACGTAGTATTCGTACGTAACTACGTGCGACTTAGGAAGATAGATTGGGGATCTCTCTTGCTCGATATCAACTTGAGTGAAGAACAGTATTAAGACTAGTGACATTGTCCTCAGATCGATGCAACCACAATATATTGTGCTGAAATTATATTTCAGGAATTCAGGAATTATATACACTACAAAAAAAGGCCAACATTAACTACATAAACTTTGGACTTTAACGTTTCAGAGGAAACTGCATCTTAATTCAAACCATTTCTTATCTCGAGGACTGATTATATAATGGATGAGATTATGAATTAACTTAAAAGTGAGCTGTAAAGCATAGCAGATGAGTGCTCGGTCAGCTTATCCTTCAAACCATTGGCTTTGAATTCACAAAAACATCGGCTTTATTTTGTTAGTTCAACAACCCAAATTATCCCTCACACACTTTACATTAGGGAGGTATGGTGGCTTAGTGGTATGGTGGCTTGATGTAAGGTGTGGTACAGGACATTGGGTGCTTAAAGTAGTTTAAAATGAAACATAAATATTTGGAGAAAAAATACAAATCAAATGAAATCGGTGAGAAGAGAGACAGAGAAGAGCAAGTGAGATCATGGTAATATTTACGCTTGAATTATGAAAGACTGTTAAGTGATGCTGTTCACAGGTACCTTGATACCAAGAGATGCTTTTTAAATTAAGAAAGTACCACTTCTAATTTGCAGAAATTGGAACTCTTGCACAAACAGAAAGTCTTCAGCTTCACAGATAACAACTGTGTTGACTAGCAGGGCTTCACCGTGTGATTGGAAATGAAGTATTGAATGCTAAGAATGAGAGATTTGTAAAGCAGGTTAATGTTGGTTACTGACTATAGACCTTGCGGGGTTTTCTTTTCACAAGTTTCTATTACCTAGTGAACACAATTAGTAACTCTAAATTAAAAATTCATTACCCAAACTTCACTTCCACTGACTTAGCATGTTGTGTGCTGCCAAATGCCATAACAGAAAAGCATTCACCCTATCTTAATGAGGCCATTAACAATATGTGGCCGCAAGTCCAAGAGAGCAAAATTGCCCGTGCTATCTGGATGGATAGTATAGTATTGCTCCCTGTGGGACACTTAGCGTAACGCTATACAATTGTGGATGTGTGTGGCTTACACTATATGGCCAAATATAAATGGATACCTGACAATCACACCTACATCTTGAGATAAAGTTGAAATTACATACTGTATGTGCCTAGAATGTCTTTGTGTGTAAGGTTTCCCTTCACTGGGACCAAGGTATTCCAGCGTAACAACGATCTTGTCCACAAAGCAAGGTCCATAAAGACATGGTTTGCAAGGTTGGAGTGGAAGACCTTGAGTGGCACGTATAGAACCTTAAACTCAACCCCACATGAACACCTTTGGGATGTTCAGGGATGACGTCTGACATTCCATAATGCTCTTAGTGTGTTAGGTGTTTTTACTGGTGAACCTCTGGAATTTTGCAACTGAAAACCTTAAATGTTTTAGCTATTTATAAAAAGGACCTGCAGGAATACCTCCATGTAATATTATACCCTGTTTGGATCAATATGAATGTAGTTTAAAAAACGCAGAACAATAAAACCAACACGACATTTAGAAGAAAAGCTAGCTTGTCAGAAAAGTGTTTGATTTGAAAACATCCACATGGAAAAATCAATTTTTTTCAAAGCCAGCATCACAGAACTGGCATCAGTGAGTTAGCACACAGCTAGCATTACAAAATAGCTAAGTGCATGCTAGTTTCATTGAAGTATGGGGCGCCGTTGGTAGAGTGAGTTGTCCACTAATCGTAGGGTTGGCGGTTCGATTCCCGGCCCGGGTGACTCCACATGCCAACATGACCTTGGGCAAGGCACTGAACCCCAAGTTGCTCCCGATGGCAAGTTAATGCCTTGCATGTGTGAGTGTGTGTGTGAATGGGTGAATGAGACACAGTGTAAAGCGCCTTTGGATAAAAGCGCTATATAAGTGCGCCATTTACCATTTAAGTAGCCTGTTGATGTGCAATAGTCCATCACACTGAGTGAAAGTAGAAGGACGAAATCGGGTTGAATTTGTGTGGGTGTTAGAATGTGTGAAACCATGTCATTTAAACCATGAATGATCCAAACATGGTGGAGTTGTCATTTGCCATCCATCAGATACTCTAGCACAAGCTTGGACACAATGATCGATTATACAGCATACAGAGAGAGAGAGAGAGAAAGAGAGAGATGGAGTGAAGCTGAAGCACAGAACAACGCTTCTCAGTCTTAGAGTTTGGAAACCTCATCATGGGAGTTCACTCATAGAGATAAGACAGAGTTTTTTTAGCTCTTAAGTACCCTCAAATACATTGTTAATTTTGTATGATCCATTTTGATACAGCAAGAAAAGCAGTGAAGAAAAGTACAGTAGTGATTAGGGTGTCAGGGAATGCTGGGGGAACGACTGGATTTCAGAGACCAAGACACAATCCTTATTCAGAGTCTTTGTTACCTTAGTCAGATTTATACAGGGGTCCATTTTAATACTTGCATCAGTATTTACATGGGGAAAGTTTCGCATATTCAGAGTAGGGTTACGCAGCTGTTAACCCGTTTGTCCAGAGAGCAAAATATGGTCATTTCCTGGATTTTTTTTCACTTATTTAATTTAACTCTTACTTTCCCAATGACTACTCACTAATACCAAAATACTGGATTAAAAATGTTCCATTTTACTAAATAAACTACGATATAACCATTGTTTCTCCCCGTTAGCTGTATTTCATTATTGCCTCGTTGCAACACGATTTTTTGATGGTAAAACTATGTGCTTTGTGATGTCCCAAATACTTGGCCACATTAATTTGGGAGTTCTGGCAAGCTGTAAGTCCCAAGGCGACACACGAGGTCAGTTCTTTCACACGCCGCATAATGTGGACATTTACCAATGTCACATCGGTTACGTTTGTGAGAACATGGCTGTAAAAGAATGATGATGTAGTAATGCAAAGTTATGCACAGAAACACAGCATTCAGCTTTTTAATTACTGAGATAACAGTAGACAAAAGTCATTTGCCTTGTTTAGTTTGTGTGTGAGAGAATTTCCTCCATCTCTTCTCCTAATAGTGTGTCTTAAGGTTTAAATGATACAAATGGTTGCCATCATCTCTTGTACTCCCAGATGAGATTTCCCCACAGATGAGTTGTGTGTGTGTGTGTGTGTGTGTGTGTGTGTGTGTGGTAATAAGCCCACAGAGAGCTGAGGAGACAGAATCTCCCGGCTCGTCATTATGAAGGCAGCGATTACTTTCATATGATAACACGAGCATTGCTTAATCTACCTTTTACACATCACACATCAGTTCAATTTAGCTGGATCGAATATGACATTTCTTGTTAAATTGCAGACACTAAACCTTAATGTACGTAGCTTACATCCACATCTGGTGAAACCTGTAGGAGTTACAGTATAGCTAGTGTATGTAGTATAGTTACATTTTTATTTTTGTTTAAAGTAATTTCTTGTCACATGACTATGCTATTGCTGGCATCGTAGGCAGCGTGGATTAGCGAATCGGTCTACTGACCACATGACCAAGGGCACTGGTCACTAGGAGGCCCTTGAGGAGCAGCCGTACAACCTAGAACATGAGCCAATAAAATGAGACAATTTCACAAGATACATTTGGAAATATTGTTAGTATGTTGGGTCTGAATGTGTAACCAATGAGCGGTCAGTGTCCGAAGGGTTTTTAACTGGAGCTGGATAAGCATATGAGGAACACTTGGATAGTTAGAAACCCACACTAACTGCGTCAATGAAAAGAAAATGCGAAAAAGAATGACAAGCTACTTTCATCTTTTCTATTGAGTCGGATTAAAAACTATATCAAACGTGCCAAAAAAGACTGAACATGCTGTCACTGCTGGCCAGCGAGTCGGAGCTTGTTAAAGAGCTGGACTTCAGTTCACTGGAAGAGTTTGAGGAGAAAAGCAAGAAAGAATCATTGTGTGTTGCTTTCATTGCTTTTAAAATCTGCACTGGGTTCAGACTTGCTTTGTCTAAACTCTGAGCTTCTTTTCATCTTTGAAATGGAAATGTTGGAGAAAGGTTTTAAAGCTTTGCACATGGATGTTTATGGCTTTCTAATCTCGGAGCTCTGACTCACGTTCTCACACACCTTCAACCGTGCTGCATCCGTAATGATCTCATTTAGAGCTCTAATAAATAGTACTGAATCAGAGGGAAGGCCAGTGGACACACACACACACACACACACACACACATCTTATTAACTTTAAGAGAGAGAACAAAATGAGAAGCTAGTGAGGGCACCACTGTTTACAGCTGCTATAACGCAAGTGAAAACAGGAACGTACTTGTTTTCTATAAACGCATGAAACATACAACATACTGTACTGTTCCTTAATCACTTAAAATATTGGTCACGTTGAAAAAGCTTCAGGTTGTTGCGTTATAGAAAACATCATCAACTTTGCTGTGACATCACAGCATCTTTGGTGAATTTTCTATCATAGCACACCACTTTTTTTCTTCCTTTCTGTCCTCTCTTCTCCTCTTCATCCCCATTTCGCACTTCTCTCCTCATTTTCCCCTGTCCTGTCCTCTTTTATTCTCTTCTTGTCCTCTCCTCCCCTCTCGTTCTTATCCTCCAGGCCTCGATATCTGTATTCTGTATCTAGCTTGAGCTGCTTTAAGCTCTCCTCAGGGTGTCGTCTCTGTTGGCCGCTCCGTCTAATTAAGACATATCTGCCTTGCTCTTGAGCTCATCACGGCCCTGCTGCGTCTCAGGCCCCCGCCAAAGCTGCTTTCTTCTCGGGCACCCGCATGGCCCTAATCGCCCCATCGCCAGTCATACTGATGTTGTCAGGGCTACGTCCTGATCCAGGCTACTTCCTCCTCATTAAGCTCGCAGAAGGGCCCATTAGTGTACAAGTGCAGTTGTTGACACCTTGGAAAATAAGTATTGCCAAATAAACATGGAGCTGTCTTCGCTAACTAGTACTGCACTTGGTTTCTGGGTGAAGAATCTACAATTTGAGCTACAAAATACATCTTTCGATTTCATTTAACGGTATATTTTTTTATTGAAGCCTTAGAACAACAAGGCTTAGATTCTACAGCAATTTACTCAAAGTCATCAGTTTTGTTTGATTACCAAGCGCAAAAGTTTCATCCATGTTGCTCTAGTTCATTTCTTCGAATGAGCCTCATTAAGGCGTGAGCCTCATAATGACATAAAGCAGTCGACACATGTTTATTCATATTTAAAGCATGAAAAATTCAAACAGGCTCGAAATGTCAAGCGGTTCATGTGATGTGACGTGACGTGATGCGAGTTAAAGAGTCAACAGGAAAACAGCTTTCATAGATCTAAACCCGAAAATATTTACCTTTCATCAAGCTGGAGAAAGGAATAAAAAGAAAGTGGTTAGAGATAACGGGAAAAAAGACATGAACAAAAGGCCAAAAAAAGAAAGAAAGAAAGAAAGGAACTACAATTATCATCGATATTTACGTGTTCCATTTAGAAATATGGTCTTTTTAGCGTCGTATTCGTTTCTATACTGAATAAAGCAGCAGAAGTGCAGCCATTTTGAATGACTTGAATACCTGCAGCTACAAGTTACAACATCGAATTAATTCACTATTCGCATTTCCAGTTCTGCTAAACGTAAATGTTAATATGATTCAGCTGACAAATTCACAAAGTTCTCTCACGATTCGAGGATGGGTTCGGAAGCAATTCTAATGTTTATTAAACAACCAAACAAAGACACTAAGACAACTAGGCAAAACACTACGGCATGAAAGACGGAGAAACAGTGCAGACAATGGCTATATATACAAGTGTGCTCATTAACAGAAACGTGAATCTGGTACCGGTGGTCATGTGACATGTAGTGCAGTGCAGTGGCTGATGGGAACTGGAGTCCAGAGTTTCCTGATCCATGACAAGCTGTCACCCATCATGATTTTTAAATTATGATTTTCTAAATAGTCAGATGTCTGGTGTGACGCGTCCATCACTTGGTGTTTTAAGTAATGACAGTTCATACAGGCTCTTGGATATTGAGCCCTTCGATTAGGACAGATCTGTTCATATTCTCCCCTGAACATGCTCCACTTTTTTAGTTTGCACTAGACTATTAGCACTTTTGCCTTCTCTGTTAATTAATAATATAATTCAAGGCGCTGCCTTAGCATGAATATGGGAGCTTATGTGATATGAGAGAGAGAGAGAGAGAGAGAGAGAGACCAGGTTCACATGTAGTCCGTTTGCAGTGCGTTTTATTTCCCCGTGCTCACGTTAACAGGTGAGAGCGTTCACACCGCACACGGATGTGGAGCGGCATAGTGTGTAGTTCTCGATCAGAATGAACACAGATTGACAAGAAAATGTAGTAATTTCATTATATGTAAAGTATATTTTTTAATGTGAAATAAAGATTAAAATGCAAAAGAAAACACATGGGAGGCCGTTTCCTCGGCTGTTTGTCTATGGTAAGCTTTCATTTAAAATGTTTGTGACGCTGCCTTTTCACATAAGAGAAGTACCATGTTTAAATGTTTTACCACTTGCTTGAGCAAGTATATATATACACACACACACACACACACATAAGTAATGAATGGAATATTACATTGTTAAATACACAAATAACTAAACGCATGAACAACAACAATTATAATAGTTACTATTATTATAATATACTGTAACAACATAAAACACAAATATGAAAAATAAACAACAACAATAACAATAACAATAATAATAATAATAATCATCATCATCATCATCATAATCATAATGGAAGTGTAATCTATACAATGAACACACATTTTTACACAACTTAAAAGTCTATAAACTTAAATATTAACTAGAAACTTTGATGAAACTACTGAAATGTTGAACTGTAAACTTTTTCTGCAGTGTTTTCAAAGAGCTGCGGCCCTGAAACTCGATAATAAGCTCCACTGTCAGCCTATTTTTAAGCTCTCGGCAGCTAATTTCCCATAAACGCTGCAATTAACGGCTGTTTTGACGGCAATGGTGTGAAGAGACACTCGGAAAACGGGATGAAAGCGAGCTAAGGAACGTGGCCGCGTCTCTGGAGGTTAATATTTCATTTTCAGCCTCATTTGCGCCTCATCAGAAAAAAGCGAGCACGATTCTCTGAGCTCTGACCGAGTCTTAGTGCACAACTTGTACCGCAACTAAATCACTTTTGTTGTCTATTTGTCTGGAAAATGATGGTAGCCACCTCAGACATCAGTGTGTGTGTGTGTGTGTGTGTGTGTGTGTGTGTGTGTGTGAATGGAGTGGAAAAGCAGTGAAGTGTGAAACTGCATGCTTTGTTGAGTGCATTTGTCTGATTTAGCTCAGATGAGCAGTCAGATATGTGTGACGCCTTTGTCCGGAGGACCGGCATCATTTGTAACTTGGCTCAGTTGTTAAGTCTCAATTTGATCCAATCAGAAAGGACTGTGCAGTGCTAGCCGGGGTGCCGTCGCCTGAGTGAGTGACAACATAACACACGAACGTAATATAGACACGGCGCTCAAACAAGCGCCACATGTAGCTTTGTCATATTTATGTATGATATCTGTCATATAAACAGCTCCAGGGTGTCTGCTTCCGTCTTAATCTCGGGTTACTGTCTGTGCTGAGTTTCATATGTGCACGCTGGGTTTCCTCCAGGTTCTCCGGTTTCCTCCGATCACCCTCAAACATGCCAGTGGATAGATTGGCATTAATCCAACATAACTAAAAATGGATAAACCATAGTACCTGATATTCTTTAATATATAAAAGAAAATTGTTAGCTGTGGCAAACTGCTGCAGTATAAGAGAAAAAATACACTTTAGGACGTGGTATTATAAAGAAATGATCTATATAGTAACAGTAACTCAACAGCTTTATCAGACCACTCCATCACTGATTATTTTACCATAACAGAATGTCCAGCCTTTTTTGCTCTCTTTCTTATTTATCCCACTTAAATTCCTAAATGTCCAAGAAAATCGATTTTTAAAGTAATGCTGCTTGTCTATAAACCACTCAGTTGCTAAGGACCAGAATATATCCTGAAATTACTTGACGACTACAAACCTACCAAGTGTCTGAGTTCACTAGGAACCAGTGAGAAGGTGCCTAACGTTAGGACCCAGCATGATGAGGCAGCGTTTAGCTTCGACGCTTCCTGGAACCGGCTGCTAAAGCTCAGAAATGACCCAAATCTATTTTGTCTTTTATTTCCTCTTTATTTTTTATGTATCAAACACTTGTGTATGAAGTGTGCTATAAAAATTAACTTGCCTTGCCTTGGAGCACAAGTTGCAGTTCCCATAACATCAGGTGCTTTTGTTTACATTTCTATGTATAGCCTTGTTTCCATTCTAGTCCTCTAGTCCCCTCCATCCCAATCCAGTCATTGGTTTGTTACCTGATTGGGTGCACCTGTACCGTGTTAGAGCATTGATTATTTTGTCTATTTATACCCTGCTATTTCTTTATCGCTCTGCAATGTTTTATCAAACTATATGTCTGAGACTTGGTCTGTGTTTCTAGTGCCTGGTTTTGATTCCTTGTTTAACCCAGTCTGCCTGCCTGTCTGACCCTCACTTGGATTTCTGGCATTTCCTATGTACGGTATTAAACATGGTTCAAAAATGCTGTTGTCAACAGTATAATTGGCCCTGCTCTTCAGTGACTGATGGCATTTCTCTGTCTCTCTTGTCAGTCAGATCAATTCTAGCCAATAGCATTTGAAATGTCAAGTAGGGGTGTGGCAACATGTGTGGTACAGGATGGCAGCTGCTACCCTTTAAAATAAGCCTGAACACACCAGTTCCTTAGGGGTTTATTACTTACTATGCAATACATACGAAAAAGACCCATTTATATCTAGCTCATTTTGGTTCATTAGAATTCATCATTGTAGTGTTCAAATTCGTTGAGTATTAAGAGCAGCTAAGAAGCCAGCACAGTCATTCATTCTGCACCAGATATTCTGCAACCACACACCTTCACAATCCCATATTTAAAAACAAACGTGCCAGTGATTAAAAGTCACCTGTAAATGAATAAGAGACAAGTGATGATAGCTCCAAAATATGTGAATATAGCCGAGGCTGTGTTTTGGAAGTGAATTTCTGAGACAGTTGTGGAGGACGATATCACAGCAGGCTCTAATACAATTCATCCAACTCATAAAACATTTAGAATTTAGGTGAGGAGTTGTTTCAGGTGTGTTCATGCCTGGAGAATTCTAAATAAAATGTGTCCCACTGTGTTTTGGTGCATTCAACCTACGAGAAAGCGGTTTGAGAATGTGGTCAGTGCAGCCTGTGTTGACTGCTGAAACAATCACTGACTCCTGGACTAAGAGCACCCCCAAGAGGAGGTTGTTGCAGTGTGTGTGTGTGTGTGTCTATGTGTGTGTGTGTGTGTGTGTGTGTGTGTGTGTGTGTGTGTGTGTGTGTGTGTGTGTGGTGTGTGTGTGTGTGTGTGTGCATGTGTGTGTGCCCTGGAATCAGATTACGACTATGACGTTTCAAGCTTTGTATCTGGATTAAATCAAAGAAACAAACTATGCAGTGTATATGAGGGATACGAGAAAGAGGCAAAGGAGTGTAGTAGTTAGTAGTAGTAGTAGTAGTAGTAGTAGTAGTAGTAGTAGTAGTAGTTTTGCAAGGATTATTCATCCATTCATTAATTTTCCTCCTGCTCGTCCTGATGCAGGTTTCAATATCAGCAGGCTGAGAAAGTCATCCCAGATTTCTCCATCCCAGGCCACAGATTCCAGCTCCTCCAGAGGGGAACCCCCAGTCTTTCCCAAGTCAACTGTGAGATAGTAGGGCAATGGGATCTCAGTGGTTAGAACATTGGACTACTGATCGGAAGGTTGCGAGTTCAAATCTCAGCATTGCCACGTTGCTGGGCCCTTGAGCCAGCAAGCCATTAACCCTGAACTGCTCAGTTGTAGAAATGAGATAAATGTAAGTTGCTGTGGATAAGGGTGTCTGCCAAATACCAAAAATGTAAACGTGAGATATATTTATCTATCTCTGTATTATCTGTCTGGGGATCTCCATTCAGTGGGTCTCTACTGTTAGCCAACCTGATAAGGTACCTCAATTGGTTCATCCAGTTGCGAACTCGTGGTCAAGCCGAGCAACCTGTGAGAATCTCATTTCCTTCACCCGTACTCACAGTGTTATTCTTTCAGTCTCTAGTAAACTCCACCACCACAGACAAGGACAAGAAGTCTAACACAGTGCCGCAGACCGACCCGTCTGTCAATCACACAGTTACTCGAGAATCAAATTCCAAGATGATTGGATTGTTGCTCAGGATTTCTGTTTGTAAAATTTATGTTACCAATACAGTCCTGTTCTCTGGAAAGCAGAAAGAGAGCTGTTTATAACCTTTCATGTTTTGTTCTCCTATTTTATTTCTCCAGTAGAAAGCCTGAATGTTTTGTTTAATCACTGTGTCATTCAGCAATGGAAATTAGAGTCAGCCTTTATCCAGCTACAGCTTAAACAGCCCTTTAGAAATGCTGTTTTGACAGTGTTTGTGCATGTTTGTGTGGGAGTGGAAGTGAATTTCTGGGATGTGAGTTTCTTTCGTTATGCTTTAGCTCATCAATGAGCCCTTTTCACAAACACTGCAAGTAAAATCTGTCCCTGTTAGCCTTACAGCTGATTGTTTACCACAGACCTGCCAGCATTATTATTAGTCTCACTCACAGTGGAAAGATTCTTCACCTCATCTTTGTCAACACTGCCAAGACTTAAACTTGTTTCCAGAATTGTTAAACACCCAGCAAAGAAGGATTCTAAGCTGAGTAAAGGGTATAAATTGGAAAAGGAAAAAAAAGTGGAAGAAGCCATTCCGATATCACGGTATGGTAATGTTAACTAATGTTAGCATTAATAATAAGTATAGCTAGATATCTACTTAATTTATGTAGTAGTAATGCTGTATGTTTCCATGGATCACTTTATAAAATTTCATGGATCATTTTATGAATTGAGAGCTTAGTTAACAGTTGTAGTGAGAATGATGTTGTGCGTTAAATATAGTCGGCAGTGGCATTGAGGTAGACAGAGCTAGATGCTACAGGTCAAAGATGAGGGATGAAGAGCCACACCTGATTTGACTCAATGGTTTATTATTGAGTTATATCATTACAAGGCTTATTTGCTCCATCCTAATGGTGCAAAAGCATAATAAGTGGTGTGTGTGTGTGTGTGTGTGTGTGTGTGTGTGTGTGTGTGTGTGTGTGTGTGTGTGTGTGTGAGTACAAAATTTGTAATGTAATAATGTCTGGATTGGCAGAAGGATATTAAGAATGACATAGCCTCACCAGTGTGCAGGCAGAGGGAATATCATTAAACAGCGTTGCCAGGTTGCAGTAAAATGTCCAGTCCAACTACATATCAAAAGCCACACAAAGGACCTGAAACTAGTCCAAAAATCCAAGATTTGGAAAAAGGAGATGCCGTTTTTCTTCTTTTTATCAGCCTTTGCATGGGAAACAAGGATACCGTGGTGCACACGCTTTTCTGATGTATGGACGTTATCCACTCAAGAATCCCTTTTTTCTTCTTCAAATCTTTGCAATATGTCCTACAATAGAAATGGTTCTGTACATCATGAACACACTGTCTGTACTTACACACTTATTTAAGTACTTGCTGTAAAACAAGATCTTAGTATCCATGGAATATTTTTAAACATTTAAAAACTATGACAAACTGGCAACCCTCTTTTTAACTGTCCCATCTATTACTCCTTGTCTGTTGAAAATGTACCTAGAGTGAGCATGGGGCAGCATGATTCCGGGCCCAAAGGGCCTCTATTAGCATTTGTTGCATTTCTCATTTTTTACCACTAGGTGCAGTAATAATGATAAATCTAAGTGGGACAGTGAGCACAATGGAATATCTCCTTATATCTGTAATCTGAAACATTTTTTTCATCTTTGGTCACTCAAAAGAGGTTATTGGTATTTCAACTGGCTTTTAAATGTATGAAGATTTTAATAAGAAATTGAGAAATGAAGATTAACATTGGACATTTTATCAGGTAAATCTAAAATATTGCCTATATTAACCCTGTCCATCAATGGAAAAGGACTACTACTGTATACTATATATCACCAACCGGTACATATTATTTGGGCTGAAAACCTATTTTCCTAGAGTTTTCAGTGGAACAACACCTTCCAGTTGTAGAAAGTGGTGTGTATGTATATCATAAGATTCCTTGTAGGGAGAAAACCACAGGTAGTCCGCCCTCCTCATCTAAGAGCTAATTAGCAGTAATAGTGGTACTCATTTAAAAAAGGTATCACACAGATAAGGACAGATGTGTTGCAAAATGGAGAATCTGATCTTTTCTAATCAGATTTGAGCCACATTACGATAGGGTCTGAGATCAGACACGTATTTGATATGTGTGATTGTGATATGCGTCATACTTGTGATTATTTTTTCACACTACACATATCAGTGTGTCATCATCATCCTGTGGCAGCCTGCCAGCAGCGGCTAATGTGAAAATAAAAATCGAGAACTGTCAGCAATGCTGTAAAAGCACTTCTTGCTCTAATCATGAACAAACACGCTGTTCGTTCATGACATCCTCCAAAGTAAAAAAGGCTTGTACTGCTGTTTTGTTCATTTCACCACGTCAACAATCGATTATCTTGGTGGGAAAAAATGATCTTGAACGAACACTCCCACACGCCTCTGCACAAGGATGCACAGATATACATGCTTTACCATAAACTCAAAATACATATGAGAACAGAAGAAGCTTTCTCGGTTTCTCTGTAACATGACATGCCGTGTTTTCTGTCTTCAAGAGAGCTGCTAGGAACTTATAGGAAATTAAAATGTAACCATAAGCAGATAAAAAGTGTTAAGGTGTCACTCATTAGTTATTTTCTTTTAAATATTCAAACAAGCTTTCCAACAGGGTTATTAAATATTAGATGAACATAAAGCCATATTTACGATTTGTCTTTAGTGGC
Organism: Ameiurus melas; assembly: GCA_012411365.1. NCBI lineage: Eukaryota > Metazoa > Chordata > Actinopteri > Siluriformes > Ictaluridae > Ameiurus > Ameiurus melas. The sequence continues at coordinate 258,846 of CM022761.1, read as the reverse complement.
TTAGTGGTTAACACGTTCCCCTCACACCTCCAAGGTTTGGGGTTCGAGTCCCACCGTGGCCCTCTGTGGGCGGAGTTTGCATGTTCTCCTCGTGCTGCGGGGGTTTCCTCCGGGTACTCCGGTTTCCTCCCCCAGTCCAAACACATGCATGGTAGGCTGATGGGCGTGTCTAAAGTGTCCGTAGTGTATGAACGTGTGTGTGAGTGTGAGTGTGTGTGTGATTGTGCCCTGCGATGGACTGGCACCCTGTCCAGGGTGTACCCCGCCTCGTGCCCCATGCTCCCTGGGATAGACTCCAGGTTCCCCGTGACCCTGAAGGATAAGCAGGGTATAGAAAATGGATTGATTTTTGGATGAATGATTTTTGATTTTCACCCAAGTACATTTTTCTCTGTACATTTTTCCACCTGTGGTCTTTTCTTCAAATGCAGCTGACCTTTGAAGTATCACTGTAGTGAGCAACATCTGCTACTTGGAGGTGTAGCTACAGGATAGCCAAGACAGGCAGTTGCATGGGTCCCCCTGAAGGTCTACATTAAGTCCATGAAAATGTCAGTATACCAGGTTCAGGGTCTACTCGCCTAGGTCCTCCACAGTCCCTAGAATCGCCTCGGAGGCTAATGCAGGATCACCTGTTTTCTTATGTCAGTGATCTGATCATGCTGAAATGGTGGATAAAACCGGGCTAAATCTGAATCATCTAAAAACAAATGTGACTTTTGGTTGTTTTGCTTTAGGTAAAGGATTAGTATTCCAGCAGTTTGGGATTTGCAGAAAAAAAAAATCCTAATTGATTTTCTGTCCAAACACAGCTCATTGTAATAGGACCGTTCTTCTCTCTCCTAATGTCAGTTTGACCCTGTGTGAACATGCATATGCGCATGCACGCACACACACACACACACACACACACACACACACACACACACGCACGCACACACACACACACGCCACACACACACACACACACACACACACACACACACACACACACACACACACACACGCACACACACACGGCACGCACACACACACACACACACACACACACACACACACACACACACACACACACACACACACACACACACGCACACCTGCAGCTTGCTGTATTGATCAGCCTGCTTGTTGTTAGTCCAAATGACTAGAGTTAAAAATCTTCAGCTGCAGCACATCCACAAATCTATAATGTTTCTACGTCCATATACTAAATAGTAAAAATATACATAGTAAAAAATGTCAAAACAATCGATTGTATATACGTTCAGCTTGAACAAGTATACACACAGGAAAAGAAGAACATTTACCTCCGTTTTACAATTTATTTACAAACAAGCACGTGGGTGTATTCTTCAACACGACAACACAAGCCCAAATATAATCAGAATCATCAGAAAATCCTAAGAAAAGAACCAAAAGGAAGGTCTTGTGTTGCGATGAAATCATTTACTGTATGCTATTCATTTCCTCGATTCATATTATAGCTTACACTACAATACTTATAGTATTCTTACTGTTTTATTACGAAACACAAAAGATTATAGAATATGAAACTGCTAAAATGAAAGATTACACAATAAGCAACTGTTCTAGTGGTATATTTTTGTATAATCGTTCATTTAAGCAGATTTGTATCATATAATTTTGCATTTTAGAAGTTTTTATTGTATAATTGTTCATTTAAGCAGTTTAAGCTAGTTTTACCTCTAGTTTAAACGTGTCTCACTTATTCTGCTTGGCTAAAAGAACTGACGCTACACTTTTTTCTTTTAGCAAAACGTAGGATGCTAATAAATTAGAAGAATGAGAAATGAGAAATGATTACTGAGAATATATTTGCAGAATACCAGACATGGTCCTGTGTTATACTGAAAACCACGTCTCAAGTCTCGTACTGGACTGAACACAGTATTTTATTGTAGAAATCACAGGCATTTTTCACTCTCTCTGTGTGTGTGTGTGTGTGTGTGTGTGTGTGTGTGTGTGTGTGTGTGTGTGTGTGTGTGTGTGTGTGTGTGTGTGTGTGTGTGCTCTAATCCCTCAGTTTATTTGTGTGTCAGCCTTATTAAAAATGGTGCCATTGCAGTGTGATGTATTTGGCCACTATTTCTTTCTTGGGCCCTGCGCGAAGAACACACACACACACACACACACACAACACACACACTTCCTGCCTCCTGATGATGTTTTGCATGAAGCTAATGTGCAAGGTGGCAGGAACTCAAACCTACAATGTGAGAGGAAGAGACTAAAAGAGACGGGAATCGAGATTAAGGAAGAGAGAGATAGACATAAGGGAAAGGAGGAGAGACAACAGGTGTTGGGAAAGAGAGAGAGAGAGAAAGAGAGGGGGCAAAAGAAAGGCAAAGCGAGACAGAGACAGAAGACAGAAAGAGAGCAAGAGGGATACAGAGAGAGAGAGAGACAGGTACAGAAAACAAAGACAGTTAGAGTGAGAGAGACAGACCTAGACAGACAGCGAATGACAGAGAGAGACAGAAACTGATACACACTGAGAGAGAGAGTGAGAGAAAGAGAAAGAGAGACACAGAGAAAAAAGACAGGAGGACAGCAAGAGAAAGACAGAGGGATAGAAGAAGAGAGACAGAAAGGCAAAAAAAACATAGCAGGACAGAGCGAGAGATAGATAGATAAGCCAAATATATAACAAATAGAGATGGAAAGACAGAACAGGGAGAAAGAGAGACAAAGCGAGAGACAGACAGACAGTGTGAAAAAGAGAAACAGAGAACCTAGAGACACAGAGAGAGAGAGAGCGAGTGAGAGAGAGAGAGAGAGAGAGAGAGAGAGAGAGAGAGAGAGAGAGAGAAAGAAGGAAAAAAGAGAGAGAGAGAGAGAGAGAGAGAGAGAGAGGGATGATGCCAGGCTGCTCTGTGACAGCTGGCCAGTGGGAGGAACAGAGGTATGATGGAAGCATGAGGCAATAGTGTGACATTCACCAATGGGGAATTAGATAGAAAACGTTCATGTGTTTTCTCTTCATCTTTTTACTGTTTGTTTGATTTCCCGCACTCCTTTTCGTGACAGCTTGTTTTCTCTTGTTGGAGCCAGCATCCTGACTCAAGAGGCTGTATCAGACGTGCTGGGTAATTGGATTAAAATGGCCCAAAATGGAAGACATGTTATGTTTGTCTGTGTAATGCTGTTTCGGTGGAGAATGAACGTCCCCATGACAATAGAAAAACATGTCTGGCATTGGCAGCTAGAACAGCTAATAGCTCAGACAATATGTGGAGAGGAGCACAATGGTGAAGAATATGGAGACAGACTAAAATACAACCTGTTTCTGGACTGAAATGAACAATTAAAAAATGACACAAAACAAAACAAGAGGAAAGTAGAATTCGTCACCATGACAACATAAACCAACCTGTTTGTGCTCACGTGAACAGGATGGAGAGGTGGAGACTGTTATTTTGTCTTCTGGGAAACATGTAAATATCTTATGTAGTGTCTGAAGAGCAGTATTAAATAATATTAAAAATAAAGACCTTTAAACAATATAATAATTTACCCCAATAATCCTGTTCAAAAGTTTACACCCCCTGACTCTTAACGTACCGTGTCACCTTCTTGAGCATCAGTGAACGTTTGCACCTTTTGTAATAGTCGTGTACGGGTCCATGAAAAGACGGATCTGGACGTCACATAGACGCTGTTGGAAATGGGTGAAACGTGTAGAAGATACTGGAAAAGTAAAGACTGTGCAGGACCTGGAGGATTTTTCTGAAGAACAGCGGGCAGTGTAACCGCTCAGGACTCGTGAAGAACTCTCAGAACACAAACACACTCGCTGATCCTCCAGGTAACAACACACAATGGATTAAGAGTCAGCATGCGTGTGTAAACTTTTGAACTTGTTCATGTGTGTAAATTCAGGTATTATTTTGTCTTGTGGACTATAATTCTTCCTCCTTCAGGTAAACCGTCAATACTGTACAGATAGTGTTATAAAATGGTTGAAAACTGCATTAAATATATTACAATGACCAATGTGCTCTGTGCTTTTCTACCTTCTGATGGTGAGAAAATTAGTCTTGTTTGTTAGGCAGTATAAGGACATTTACATGTTGAATCAAAATTATTTTATTACCAATATTCACATCTTGTAATAAAACTCAAAATAACAATAACTTGGCTATTATTGGAACGTTGAGCAGTACACAGTGTGACACCTCACTAGAACTGCTGCTGCATACAATCACGGTACAAAGGCAGTTCTTCTTGCTGTCTAAGGCTTGCAAATTATTGTACATTAAACTCATTAAACATGGCGCTAAACGGAACCATTATTTGTCCCAGGAGTTCAATTCATTTCCATTTTATTTGTGTAGCACTTTTAACAACAGATCTCGTCGTGTTGGAGCAACTTTTCAGAAATCCAGATGTAGATATAGATCTCTAATGAACAAGCCAGAGGTGATAGCAGCAGGAGAACTCTGAGATGACGTGAAACAGGAGCTCATCCTCTTCTGGGTGACACCAGACAGTGGGATTATAAATCATTACAGTATACAGGTGTAGAGGAGTAAAGGGAAACTGTACTAAGTGTGTTGAAATGATGTTCAGCATGAGCAGATTCCTGGGATAAGCATAGCAAACAGTCTTTATTGATTCCGGTGCACTAATTTGATTGGCTGTACGGTGTTCCAAGAGTGCCTATATTTCCTATAAACACACTGGGACGTTGCCCTGCGATGGACTGGCACCCTGTCCGATGCTCCCTGGGATAGACTCCAGGTTCCTGCATGACCCTGAAAAGGAGTAAGCGGTAGAAGATGGATGGATGGATGGATGGATGGACACTGGGAGGTTTCACTGTGTGGATCACTCCGCTCATCTGTATTTGCCATGGAAAACTGCACTTCCTAATTGTAAACGGTTTCTACAGTGGAGTTAGTAGCATCATCAGTGGACATAATCAGCGACAAATAATGACTTTCAGTCATATAACTTTTGCCTTAAAATATGAACGCTTGTCAGATGAAGATGAAAAGGAGGAAGGGATGCCCATTTCACTGCAAGCACCTTTAATGAAAAAGTACAAATGAATGTGAGCTCCCTAGCCAGCTAGCCGACAGGTTATAAAGTGAGTGTGGCTTCTTCGGGATCTACAGCATTTTCAAAACATTTGGCCATATTGTGTCCGAAATGTCAGTTACGCGATATTAATTTCTTGTTTCTAGAACTATTCATCAGCGAGGCTGTGATTCACTGTACGCACAAGCCCACAGGACTATATTGCCACAATTGCGAGTACAATATTGATAAATTATCCGTTGAAGTAAGGGTGAGATTTCTTTTGGGATTTGCAGATCTTTAGGTCATCCATGTGGGACCAACCACAGCAGCAGAAGGTGAGTTAGAAGTGCAGAAATCTGCAAGTACAAGTAAAATAGAAGTATCTGGCACCAGCATCATCAGGAGTGCACGTGATGTAAGTCTTTCACCGGAGAAAGAGAATTTACTGTGATGGTCTCATTCCTGGATGAAAGATCCTTAAAATTGTTGATATATATTGTATGTATATATATAATGTCTTCTAGAAAGTTAAAGTATCCATGGCGGGAAGACGGCGATTCGGCCAAACACTGTTGTGCCCCATCATGTGAGATCTCCTCAAAGTTCCACTCTTAGAGTCTTCTGTGTTTAAATGCATCTTTATTTATTTATTTTTTACTCTGCAACAGTGATTAAAATGAAATGTAACGAAGGTTAATGTTTTATTTTTTATTTAAACTCAAGTAAAAGTACTATCATTTAACTATACTCAAAAACGTACCATTACAATGAGCCATGCCCTCAGGTCCTCAGGGCTGGAGGAGGAAGTGGATGCAAGTGCAGATCATTTATTATATAAAGTAAATTTTAATTAGTTAAATAAATACAAATAGTGCAAAGACAGGTATGAACGGTCAGAAACGGAGACTTAGCTAGATTCGCTAGATGGATATAGCACTCACCCTCAAAGTTGTCGATGCAACTCGAAATGTATAACTTAAAGCCCTTCTCCTTCTTACAGCTGACTGCCTCACAATATGATTAACATCATTTACGGTAATCTGGGGAAGCTCTTGTAAACAGCGAGTGTAATATGTCATTCTCTCCTGCACCGTCTTCACACGGTTATCGCCAACAGCGAAAACGTCTTTGGTGGGCACCGGATGTAACTAAGCTGGCTGAGACAAAACGCGGAAGCGATCGTGCGTAGAGACCATTCGGTACTCACACGATGAGGCGTCTTTCGCTGCGTGCTTTTTAAAAATCATTGAACACTTAAAAGTCGTTAGACTCAAACAATCCGTATATAGAACGTCAAATGAAGTTAAAAATTACTGAAATAAATAATCATTCAAGAGCTACGACAACAATAACAAGCTACTTTTATTTGTAGCCGGAAGTCGGCTGAGAGTTTGTCCCCCCATCTTTTTACAGCTGAGAGGCTTCAGAAAACATGACATCATTTCCGGTAAGGGAGCATAATGAGCATCAGTGCTGGTTTTTGCGGTGCATTGTGGGATTTTTTTTAGGCAGAGAATGTTCCAGAATGTTCCAAAATGGCCGACTCCCTGATCAGTGCCCTGACTACTGAACTAGAGAGACATACCCCTTAATTCAGGGCTGGGAAACAACGTCCATCAATTTACTGAAATGACCTAAGTTCTGAATAGAGGATTTATTTTTAAAAAGTGACCTGATTAGACATTTGTCCCCCTGGACCTCGTTTGGTAAAAGTGCAGTGAGCAACATTTTGTGTGACTGAAATGCATCACTAGACATGCACTAGACTGATAAAAGGGCTTACAAAAACAAACAAAAAATGAACCATAGCTCTAGAATTTAGTAAAATAACTCTGGGTGTGAAGCAGGAATGCACTCTGGATGGAACGCCAGTCCACAATTAATACAATTAAAGTCAAAATCTTCTTTCCTTCTGGCTTTCTGTTCGTGGAGCGTGGTTGCCATCTAGTGACAACCAGAATGAACAGCAGCACTCCCCTTTTGTTTCTACCTGATCAAACTTGCTTTAGTTTGTCTGTAAATCATAGATCATTTGTCTTGAATCAAAGATCATTCTGATATCACTAACAAAAAAGTTAGGTATTATTAATTGGTTATGGCTAGATGGAGATCAGTGTCAGATGCTCTGGCCAGGGATATCTTTCGTGCACTTTTCTGGCCACAAGTTTCAATTCTACCTGCCAGTTCTTGGTCATCTTAATTTTTACATTAATATATGAATCCACATGAAAGGATTGAAAGATATTTTACAATCAGTCATCCATTAGAGATTATGAAAAAAAAAAGTGAAATGTTAAATATTTGGAATATTTCACAAGTCACATGTTCAACCAGAAATTGCATCACCGGACTTTCCTAAAGACTTTCCCTTGAAGAACAAAAGCACATTTTCATTTTTGTTCCTGATTTTAATATTGACTGTTGAGTTCACTTTGAAAGTACAACTCTGTTAACCAAATTATAGATTAAAAGTAAATGATTGACTTGAGAAAAAATACATTTTAGGTCATTTTGGTAACTCATGTCCTCATGTCATTAGCGTGCATGCTAGTTAACCACACTTTATGCAAAAAATCTCAACTCTGCTATTCATTTCAAAGCAAAATAAAGCAATTGTCAGCAAAGAACTGTTGTAAAATATGAGATATTGTCACCGGAGATGGGTTCATTTAAAAAAAATAAAATAATAATCTGAATTGTTAAATGTGTAAATTCTTAGATATTCAGGATATTATTTATTAGATAATATCCTGATATTCAACCAGAACTATGTTGTAGTCTGTACTGTTTCAGTAATATATTTATATCAGAGAGGGATGTACACCACACAAGAAAACTATTGAAACTGTTGGTATTGGTCCAAAAAAGGAATAAGAAAAAAAATATTATTACAGTTAGTAAGAATTATTCACATATTATTTTGAAACTTGATCTTAAAAGTAAACTCTTTAGACCACTAAAATTCAACTAAAAGAAGGTCCAGTTACATTAAACTCCTTACTTACAACTAACATGACTGAACGGCGATCAGAGTCACCCTGTAATGATTTGTTCATCACAAACAGCTGCAAGTCTTTTTTATTTTTCCAATAACCTGATTTGTAATGGGGGGGAGGGGGGTGACTAATTTTGATTACGACTGTACATATTTCTTCTTAAACCTTATCTTATGATCAGGTCAAAATGAGGCATTCAGATTTATCAGAACAGGTGCACACATTAGGTAACAGACCAACGACAGGACGGCGCTGGAGACAAGATTAGAACCAAACCAAAGGCACACGTCGAAGCATAAACATAAACATATGATGTGAACTCGAAACAAACAACACACGCAGTGCTCATTGACCAGTCGTTCCCTCACCAGCTTTCATTTTCTTTCTTTTTCTTGAAGTTAAGAAGACTAAGAAATGCAGCTTGTTTTAGCCGTTTTTGCCTTAATAGAGTGTAAGGTGTAAGCTCCGGGTTAAAGACTTCAGACAGGTCGTGAGTAAACACTGGCAGGAGATTATTACACAGGACTATGTCTCACATTCTCACTTTTGGTTTTGGTTTTTTTTGTTGTTGTTGTTGCTTTGTAATTAAACTCAAGGCTCTTTTCAGTTCTCAGGAACTGCTTGAACTCAAGTTGGAAAAAAAAAAAAATCAGAAGGAAATGTGTGGCTCAAGAAGGCTCTTACTTAATCTCTCCTCTTTCACCACCACCGCTTTTACCCTTCCGCTTTCTGCGTTTAGAAACATTAGGATACAAGAGATAACACTTGCTAACACCTAATGCAGTTCTGACTTTACTGAGAAAATACAAGGCATTAGGAGATATCGAGATAGCAATAACGACTGTGTTTTATAGGAGCACATGGGGGTTATCATTTGAGTGAAATACAGTTAAGTGCAAATGTCTGCATCCCCCTTTATTTATTTGTTTGTTTATTTAATTTGATTCAATATTCTACTCAGACAAATGTTTAATAACTCGGTTGGAACCTGGACAGGATTATCCGATGGGAATTATGGGCACGGGCCCAGGGGTGGAAAGCCCGAGCTGTCTTAACCCAGCGCTGAACCGAGCGGACTGGGGCAGTCGCTGTGCCCAGGGGCCTCTGAATTCTTAATCCGGGCCTGGAACGAATGCTCAAACCTCCAATAATCAAATCTAATTGAAAAAAATGAACCAAACTTCAGTATAATTCAATCCTTGTACTTTTACTTTGCATTTATTAACAAAAGACTGTAAGTAAAAGTCAATATTTGCACATTTTTAGCCAATCAAAATAAATCCTGCTGAAATTCTCCACTTCAGGGACCAAATGCTTATTCAGTTGCAGCAATGTCTGAGCCAGTGGAGACAGGTACGTATCCCGGGCCTAATTTATCAGCCATGTTAAGTGTGATACTTAGCTAGCTGAGTGGGCAAGACGAGCTAGCCAGATCTTTTAATGTTTTACTCTATGAAATCTCCGTATTCAATGTAAAAATATCACTACAGCGTTCAGTAGGGATCGCCTGTTGTGTTAAGTTTATTAAAGTGCTGCTACAGCCTTTACTTAACACCCAGGATTATGTGTAAGCAGCATATTTTGCTAGATGGCTAACTAAGTAGGCAGAACATGTGTGAAGTAAAATGAGCTAGCTAATTTAAATTAAAAAAATAAAAAATTTAATTGCAAGCTACTGAAACCCCGGCAGTATTTGGCTAAGTTAGTTAGCCAGACAAATGTATTAAATGGAGACAGTAATTTGTTAAATTTTTACTTTTTTATTTTGTTTTAAATGACATATTTCCTCTTACCCAAACTCTTCTCTTTATTATTCGAGTGAATTATTGCTACAACCGTAGCATTTGTACTCAAGTCAGTGTGTTTTGTGCTTTTTATGGTACAACATGAACATTTCCTTCCTTTTATTTAACGTGCAAACATTTTCCTTTCATGGTTTTCTTTTTTCACTTTCCTTTTTTTTTGGACTATAAACAAAAAAGTGTACATTCATGATGTGCACACGCTGAAATCTTTTAATGTACTTACAATTATAATTTTGATAATCATTTCATTTTTTTTAAAGTAGATTTATTAGGGGAAAATTACAAACAATTAAAAAAAATATATTGAGGGTATTTTAAATGTAATTTCATGGGTTTGACTGCGGGACGTGCAAAGCTCAACAAATAAGCGCCTAGATATAAACTCATTGTTTTATCATGTTATTCAAATTATTATACAAAGTATTGCCAATTTGTCTGTGCTTAACTTTAATGTTTTAATTTATGCAATAAAAAATGTATTGAGGATGTAAAGTGCTTTGCAACACTTTTTATGACTCACATACAAGTTATGACTGGATGTCATCATGGCATAATTTCAACATTGTTGATAACATCTCATACGTAGAAAGAACAAATCAGCAAAACTAAACTGGTTGATATTGTTTATCTCACCGTTAAGTGCATTGAGACTTTATTAAGAAAAATATGCAAAAATCTGCAACACATAAAATTCATATACACTACAAATAAATAAAAAAAATACAATAATGCTTAAGCAAATATCCATCCATCCATTTTCTATACCACTTATCCTACAGGGTCACGGGGAACCTGGAGCCCATCCCAGGAAGCACCGGGCACAAGGCAGGGTACACCCAGCCAGTCCATCGCAGGGCACAATCACAAACACACTCACACAATTTACCAAGCAACCTACTATGCATGTCTTTGGACCGGGGGAGGAAACCGGAGTACCCGGAGGAAACCCCCGCAACACGGGGAGAACATGCAAACTCCGCACACACATGGCCCCGGCGGGAATCGAACCCCGGACCCTGGAGGTGTGAGGCAAACGTGCTAACCACTAAGCCACCATGCTCCCTACTTAATATATTATATTACTTTAATAATTATAGTAATAAGATATTTACATTTGCATTTACACCAAAAAATACAGATAAAATACAGCACTGATGAGGACACACTACCAGCACTCGTTATCAAGCATGGTTAGAACTTAATGTGGCACGACATCCAGGATTTCTTCATAACCAAAATGCAGGAATATTACAAACAAAAAAGTACATCTCAGTGGGGTTAAGCTCAGCTGGCTTTATTCTATAACTCGAGACACAGACATCATATCCAGTGTCCTCCATTAATATTGGCACCCTTGGTAAATATGAGGAAATAAGGTTATGATAAGGTTTATTGTTTAACCTTTTGATCTTTTGTTTAAAAAAACACAAAAATACTCTGCTCTTATGGATACCAAACAATTACAAACAAAGCACAGGTTTATATGTATATATATATATATATATAGCTTTGTTAAATATATGTGTGCCACAATTAATGGCACCCTTTTATTCAATACTGTGTGCTAGTTCCCTTTGCCAAGATAACAGCTTGGAGTCTTCTCCTATAACGCCTGATGAGGTTGGAGAATACATGGTGAGGGATCTGAGAGCATTCCTTCATACAGAACCTCTCCAGATCCTTCACATTTCGAGGACCACGCAGTTTTCAATAGGGTTCAGGTCAGGGGACTGGGATGGTCATGACAGGACCTTGATTTGATGTTGATGTTGATGTATGTTTTGGATCATTGTCCTGCTGGAAGATCCAACCACAAACCTTGTGACAAACCCACAAACATGATCCACAATGATTGCCAGTCGCCACCCTGAACTGCTCTCTTTACAAGTTACTGCTTTCACTGCTGTAAAATCTACCTGATTAAAAAATAAAGCTCTTTAAATTTATCTGATGAGTTCATTCAGAATAAAAATGCAAACATGGGAGAGCACTGGTGATGGGAACCACAGAACACGAGACCCTGTACTTCCTCTCTTTTACGGAACACAAAACTTGCCCAAGAAAACAAAATTAGGAAATTCAGAGTACAGGGGAAGTCCAGAACAAACTACAATGACCGATCATTTATTTGCTGAAATAATGATGGGTTCAAACACCATTTCCAGGTCTAGGAAATCCTGGAATTTCTTTTGGATAGTTATGAAATTACCCATCAGTCACTTAAAAACATGAAAGTAAAAATTCACCCTGAGTCTTTATAATTAACAAGTGATCTTCAGTAATGTCCAAGGCTTAGTTTGTACACAAATACTGACTTTTTGAATGTAAACGTCTTTCATGGACATGCTTATCTATTTTCACTTTGTTTAACAGTTTCCAACATTACCCACAATGCCATTCGACTACCTGCTGAAATTCGTTTCTACCTTAGGGATAAAAATGTGAAATTCCTTCTGTCCCAGATGAAGGCTCATTTTTACACCTCATCTGAAAATGCCAAGTCTTTGCTAGTTTTCTCAGACCGTAAATACAACTTGCCTTGAAAGTTTGTTTGAAGTCTTTCAAATCTCTGCTACTCCTTCTCTTCGAAGATACTCAGTTGTTCACACTGATTCCTGATTTTCACAGACACACCTGTGGTGCTGGTGTGGTTGGAGCAGTTTTTCCCTTGCTTCACTTTCTTCAGGTGACCCTGGATATACATGCGAAACTTTCTGGTGGAAAAGCAGTATACAATTGGGTCCAGGATGCAGTTCAACCCCATGAGGAGAAGTGTGATTTGGTGGGCATCGTTCAGAAACTGCTGGGTTTCCTCACTCCAGTCGGTCATGTTCAATACGGCCAGTGTCCAGGGTCCCTGGACCACATGATGAGGAACAAAACAAACAACAAACACACCTACAACAGCGCACAGCATCCGCAAGGCACGTCGTTTGGTACCCTGGGGCCGTCTTCCTGTACTGTGTCGTGGCTGACTAATGGGCTGTGCTAGGAGGGTGCAAGCGATGCGCACATTGCACAACACTACAAGGAGGAAGACTATAAAGAACAGGCCAATGATGATGAAGTGGATAACAACAACAGGAATATTCGATTTGGTGTTATTGTTTTGGTAGCCCTCAAAGCATCGTGAGATGCTGCCACCGACTGCGTCTTTGTCTTCCTGGATGCCGGGTGTAGCAAGCTGAGAGGCTGCCGCCGCCAGGGTGATAACCCAGACAACCACTGAGATAATGACGCCACGCTTCCAGCAGTCGGTGGAAGCAGCCACCAGTGGCTGAGTCACAGCCCAGTAACGATTGACGCTGATGACAGTGAGGAAGAGGACAGAGCAATAGGTGTTGACGAAGAATAGCGAGCCACTAATGCTGCACAGAGCCTCTGAGTAGATCCAGTTGCCTTTATGACAATAATAGCTAATCCAGAAGGGAAGCACACAGACGAAAAGCAGGTCTGCTACAGTCAGGTTGGTCATGTAGATGCGTATCTCGTTCATGGCTCTGGAGTCTCGCATGTGATGCAGGACATAGAGGACATACACATTGGCTACCACCCCGATTATAAACACCACTCCGTAGAAAGCGGGGAAGAGTGTGTAGCGGAATTCGGAGTCCAGGAAAGTGTTGTTTTGGGAGTTGTCGAAGCTGAGGTTCTTTGAAGCGAGCATGCTGACAGGAGGCTCTGTTGAAAGCATCTGAAAAAGACATTTCATTCAGTATGTGATCTTTTAAGTATATAAGAAGTCACACAAGACAAAAAAATAAGAATTCCTCTCTTTCATTCTCTCATTACTGTTTTTTTTTCTCCTTATCTCTACACATTGGCAAGAATCAATACAAACAGTGATTTCTCAAATACAGACCATTCTTTACAGAGAGAAGTCTTTATAGTTCTGTTCCCATGCTATATAAAGTGCAGGATATGTGATGAGATGGATTTCCTAGCTTCGAAATTCCAGTGGTCAAGACCTGCTACCACACTTTTAGAAGGGAAAAAATGGTTCCTCAACAGTTCTTGAGTATGTAAAGTTCTTAACTACCTACTTGTTTCTTGGTTTCTACTTTGAACCATCTCCAAATGTGAAAAGTAGATTGAAATTCCTAAGCATGTAAAGCAGTGGTCATCATCCTTCTTCCTTGAGATCTACCTTCCTGCAGGTTTCATCTCCAACCAAAATCTAACACACCTGTTTTAGTTGATCAAGAACTCAGGTGGGCACGATTATGTTTGAAGCTAAAGTCTTCAAGATGGTAGATCTCCAGGAACAGGGTTGGTGACCACTGGTGTACAGGATACAAGTTTTCCTGGGTCACAGTGAGTCTGGAGCCTATCACGAGAACACCCTGAATTACATCTTGATTGGGACACCAGTCCATCGTAGACTAAAACATTTTTGGAATTTGTGAAGAAAGGGGAAATCCCTGAGGAACCCCACAGAAACATGGGAAGAACATGCACAGAAAATGTACACAGACAGCAACTCGAGCTCAAGATCAAACCAAAACAGCAACAGCTGGTTGTAAGTCATATACAGTATGTCACTGTTCCTTGGTTCCTGGTTCAGCTACTCTTGATTGGCAAAATGATTGAATAATTTCAAATAAATATTACATGCAGATTTCTACTCGAACAATATAAGATACTACATATCTACTCATCGCTCCCATGAGAATGTTCTCTCAAAAACATGTGTTGTGGAGACTCAAGAATATTTTAAAGCCTTGGCCTGACTTCTCTAAGTCCTGAGTGTGACTTTTTCCAGTTTTCCTGGGGTATTCATGTTCTAAATATTCTCTAAGTTTAAACACCAACACCATTTGTGAAGAACTACAGAGCAACCCATGATGTTCAGGCTCAAAATATTCCGCGCAGTATGTCTTCATTTTATAGAAGAATTGTTGCAAATTTTTATGAAGCGTGCTAGAAATGTTGGATTCGAATGCGAGTAATATGTGATTGCATGTGAAATATGTTTGAAAGTGCATTTCAATATGTTATGTGAGTTTTCTGTAAGAGTATTTATTCTTTAACAACATTTCGTTCACAAGGCAACAAGTAACACAAGCCAAATAAATGTCTGTTCGGTTTATTCTTTTAAAAACGGCAAAAGTTGTAAAAGGGTGCATTGCGCAATACAGGATGGAGCGCATCATTCCTCTGGCCACTGAGCTGGAGTTTCCCACAATTACGTTATTCTGTGAGCCATCCGAGGCTTCCACACCTCAGTTCACATTACAATTTTACCGACTGCTGCAATCTCAACACAGGCATAATCCTCTGAATGGAAAGTGCCGTGGATTTGGCAATCCTACACACCACCCTCTTAGAGGAAAAAACAGTGCTTCAAGGGTTCTTTAAAGGTTTATTGGATGATTAAAGCTTCTTAGCCACCTAAAAAGAGTTCTACTTGGACACACTATCTCTTAAGGAAACACTATGAAGCAGGGTTCTATATCGAAACTTGAAGGGTTTTGGGTTGAGGGCGAATGAAGAATGCTTAAGAGTTCTAACATTTGTGTGCGATGCCTGAAATATTCTAAATAAAAAATGCACACAAGAAACTTTTTACCTCTATAACACTTACTGTCACTTAAAAATTATAGATAATAATAGATTTTCTGTCATAGATTATATATTGTCACTATAAATTACTGTGATTTTCATTTTAGAAATATAAACATCATCATAACTTAATATATCAAGTCATCAAGTCATTGACAGGTTTACAGCAGTCTCAAAACAAAAGTAAAATGAGTTGCATCACATTCTCTCAAGATAATGATTAGTTATAGCTACTGGTAAAACGGAAACTTGAGATCAGGAAGCTTTCCAGTCATCATGACAAATTCCAGAGCACAGTGCCGAGGTGTGGCACTTTTCTGGGTAATTCACACTTTACACAATGCGTCACCGGTTAATTCAGATCATTAGCAGGTGTAGCTACACGCTACACAAAAAATGTTCCTCCAGGGATCGTTTGTAGTTCTTAAAGCGATCTTCTCAGCTGTATTTGGTCTATAAAGAACCGGGTATACCATTACTGAAGAGCCCATCTGATGTCAGCCTGCCATCCACAGAAAAACAGGTTCTTCAAAGCTTCTGTGAATGCTTAATAGTTTTAGAGGGTTTTTTTTTTCTGTTCTGCCATGAAAGGAAAAACTCTATAACGCAGGTTTCAATTCCCGAGATCAGGATCAGGACCCTGGAGCTGTGATATAGCGATTTATAACACTACCTTCTGTGCCACTTTACCACCCTAAACTCTTTATGAATATTAGTTTTCTTAACTAATGTTTGTCATTAATGTTTTGTCTAGTAAGTTTAACAATGTAGAATTGGATGGGATGTTTGCTCCGAATAATATTAAGACAGGTTAAGATCATCGCAACTGAGATAATACAGAGAAAGACTTTGTTTGTTTGTTTGTTTGTTTTAATGATTACGGCTTACAGCTCATGGATATCAAAAATCCAGTTTCTCAAAATATTAGAATAAAGAATTTATAATACAAAAATGTCGATATTCTGAAAAATATGTTCATTTACATAGTCGGGGTTCCTCTTGCACGAATTACTGCGTCAACGTGGCGTGGCATGGAAATAAGAAAGCTCCACTTTTTGAACTAAATTATGGAAAAAATTTACTTTTCCACAATATTAAAATTTTTGAGATGCACCTGTGTGTGTGTGTGTGTGTGTGTGTGTGTGTGTGTGTGTGTGTGTGTGTGTGTGTGTGTGTGTGTGTGTGTGTGTGTGTGTATATATATATACAATACACACAAAAGTTTAGACACAGTCATTCTTTATTTGTATTTTCCACATTTTGTAATAATAATAATAAAGTCATCAAAACTCTGGAATAACACAAATGGAAGTATGGGAATTATATTATTATATACATACAGTATCTCACAAAAGTTAGTACACCCCTCACATTTGTGTAAATATTTGATGATATCTTTCATGTGACAACACTGAAGAAATGACACTTTGCTACAATGTAAAGTAGTGAGTGTACAGCTTGTGTAACAGTGTACATTTACTGTCCCTCAAAATAACTCAACACACAGACATTAATGTCTAAACCGCTGGCAACAAAAGTGAGTACACCCCTAAGTGAAAATGTCCACGTTGGGCCCAAAGTGTCAATATTTTGTGTGGGGACCATTATTTTCCAGCACTGCCTTAACCCTCTTGGGCATGGAGTTCACCAGAGCTTCACAGGTTGCCACTGGATTCTTCTTCCTCTCCTCCATGACGACATCACGGAGCTGGTGGATGTTGGAGACCTTGTGCTCCTCACCTTCCGTTTGAGGATGTCCCACAGAGGCTCAATAGGGTTTATTAAGATCACTTTTGTTGCCAGCGGTTTAGACATTAATGTCTGTGTGTTGAGTTATTTTGAGGGGACAGAAAATTGACACTGTTACACAAGCTGTACACTCACTACTTTACATTGTAGCAAAGTGTAATTTCTTCAGTGTTGTCACATGAAAAGATATCATCAAATATTTACACAAATGTGAGGGGTGTACTCACTTTTGAGAGATATATGTATATATATATATATATATATATATATATATATATATATATATATATATATATATATATATATATATATATATATATATATATATTAATTACATGTGTGTGTGTGTGTGTGTGTGTGTGTGTGTGTGTGTGTGTGTGTGTGTGTGTGTGTGTTGTTTAGCTCACCTTAAGTGGATCTTGCTGCAGCATTGGTCTGGAGAGCTGACTGTAAATTCAAATGTTCTCTTTTAAAAATAACAAAAATCTCAGTTCCACAGGTTCCTGCAGGTTCTTCTTCCAAAGGAGCACTTTGCACACAAGTGACTGTTAGTATGTTGAAATGGTCAACCCCCGGGTGCACTCTATACCTCCAGAATATTCTCTACATATGTGATAGTTTACCATCTAACAAGCAGTGCATTAAAGTGGACCAGTGTCTTGTGTTGACAGCTGTGTCTGTATGGAACATGTGGAAATGGAGCAACTTATATTTCACAAGTAGATTTCGCAATGCAGCAGCACTGCCACTCCTCATTCTCTCATACAACCTCTTTTAATCAACCCAATCTCCTTCTGTACTGATCAAATGATTTCACTTGTCTATTCCATTTCCACTATTGCGCTCTTTTCCGCTGAAAGTACCTGACACATGCCCAAACAGTAGTTAGACGAATATTCGAATTTTCGTATTGATTGAAACATATCAACTTTTTGTTAATTGTTACTAATTTGCTTGATTGAATTCATGATGGACTTGAAACCGCGAATCAGTCAGTCAAGTGGATTTCTGTTTGCTGATTCGGTATCAGTTACTGTATGATGATTAAGATCAGTATGAAAGAGCTGTTTCACATTTACACCAACCACCAGTGATGGTTTACTGTAAGTCTGTCTCATTATGATCACATGATTTAGACCTTCCTTTTAAGACTATAAAAAGCTTGGATGTTTAAGGATGAGTCAAGGCCAGCATTGAGGGATGAAGCAAAACTATCATCGAACAAGTAGAATTATTTCTTCAGAACTATTTCTTAGACGAACTTCTACATTTCAGAAATAAATTGTGATGTCATATGTCAAGTATAGAGTCCTATAATCAACTATATGGCACTCAGAGTATTTGCAGGAACGATTGTGTGATTCTTAACTACTCTACATACCAGGATCTGTTAGCACATGTCTAGTTAAATAATCATCTCCCAAAAACGTACAAGAAAGTATTAATGACATTCCGGAAACAAACATACGTAGGCTTGTCTTCGTCTTTGTCTTGGACATGTATCAGAATCAGTACCGGCTGGAGTTACAGTAAGTACTTATTAAAGACGTTACTGTCAATGGTCAACGATGTCCCAGTGGTTTGGAATTGTAGGTAAAATATAAAGGCTGAAAGGCATGTAATGTTTCAGGTCATTCAATGAAAAAGATGCTTGCAGGGATCCAGGATTTATAGATTTTAAATTTTCTGCAGATATTGTAAATATTGTTGTTTGTTTGGGTTTTTTTTTTATCATAATGCAAAACATTCTCCATTACGCAAAATGTTAAAAAAAATTCCCAGTACTAAAATATCTGGCAGATTTTCAAGATATAAACTAAACCTTAGAGCTGAATTTTGTAAAGCATTTTAAAACATTACATTAATTTAGTACAGTATAGTCCGGTTCCTGTCATGTTCTACAGAAGAACTTCTCATTATCTGCAAGCACACATTACATTTACATATTAGAAGAACACTAAAAACACTTGCAGGTTATGACTTACCAAGATCTTCAGACTGATATACTGATCCACAGAGTCTCACTGTGGTTTCTTTTCACAGGTACCACTACAGCAATTATCAGAGAGGTACGACCACTATGAGCAGAGACACTCGTAACGGGAAAGTGTCATATATAATAGTGACCACAGGGAGGCGATGTAAGCCCAAGTTTGCCACTTCGATTGTAATGTGATGAGTTCATGTCAATCAAATGCTATAGGAAGCATTAACCATAGGACAGATCTCGTCCATCCCACTCTGCTGTGATAGTACTGGTTACTTACTTACACTGGGAAAATACCACTGAGGTCAAAGCCTCATTTTCCAGTATAATATACACTCAATGCATGCAGGTACAGGTCAAGAGAACAGGCAAGAGAACGGGTAGACTGGTTCAAACTGGCAGTAACTCAGATAGTCACTCTTTACAACCGTGATGAGCAGAAAAGCATCCCAGCACACACAGCACGCTGAACCTTGAGGCAGATGGGCTACAACAGCACAACATCAGAAGGCCACATCGGGTTCCTCTCTTGTCAGCCAAGAACAGGAAGCTGAGGCTTCAGGCTCACCCAAACTAATCAGATGAAGATTAGACTGTCTGAATGATTATCTATCTATCTATTAAATGATTATCTGTAACAGCACAACTCTGACAATAGTGCTGACTATAACTCAATGGAGAGGTTTATATTAACACTCCTATTCTAATAGGTTAGAATTTCTATAGTAACTGTACATCTAGAGTAGATAGATCAAACATTATTATTATTATTATTATTATTATTATTATTATGAAGAGAGAGGACAATGAGAGGCTGGTAAGAGAGTGTATATAACTGCTATTACATAAGTCATAATAGAACACTAACTTGTCTCGGAGATGTTCCACAACATTAAAAGTAACTTTAAATGGATCAAAAGTGTGGTGTTGGTTTTTTACGACATATAAAATTGTGATTGTTAGCAACACTACGGGACATTCCGCTGTAGGAAAATAACCACCCCACCCTATTTCTGACAGCACACCATGTTGTCTTTTATTCCTTCCATAAAAAATATTAATAGAAAGTTGGAAGTAAAGATTAAAGTTCTACTTTTCATGAGACGTATACACTAGATGATCAAAAGTGTGTGGTTCAGTACTGGAACAGGTTTGGGCCTCTTAGTTCCAGTGAAGGGAAATTGTAACACTGGAAAAATACAAAGATATCCTGTACAATTCTGTGCTTCCAAATTTGTGGCCACAGATTGGGGAAGACCCACAAATGGGTGTGATGGTCAGGTGTCCACAAACTTTTGGCCATTTAATGTACAATGTTGTTTTTATCGCATAAGTCTAATGATTTAAATCGGCATTTTTACTAGGTCTTTTTATTTATTTATTATTTATTATTTTCCCTCTCCTATGAGTAGAGACTAGACTTTGGTGTTAAACTGAGCTCCAGTCATGAAACACATTTCGGTGTGAGATTAGCCTGAGCCACATCACTCAGAACAAACCTTGTTTTAATATGCGTGTGGTGAGACAACAACTGAACAAAAACACACATAAAGCCACAGCCACACACATGCACACACACACGTCACCACAGCTTAAATCCTGGATTAAGGTTAACGAAATTGTGTGACCAGATTGTGGTTCTGATGCTAAACGTTCTCTAGATGAAAGCAAGGCGATGTTATAAAAGTAGATTCCTTCAGTTTTATAACAGAGACTCTTTCCATGTGGGTATGAAAATGATGCAATTAATAAAACAAGGCTTTTGAAGCGGTTGTAGCTTTTTGCAGCAGTGCTAATACAGGCAGCACTGGGATTTCGGAACGAGTCTGTGTCATCTAGAAGTGTATGCATGTATGTATGTGCTGCAATCTGCTGTTAACAACCCCGTGTGGTGGGGCTCTATAAATATCTCCAGGATGCATGTCTCTGGAGTTTTGATTTCTCTTGCTGACCGGGATGTGACACAGAATTCGCTCGGATAACGTTTTTAATACACGCTCTAAAAAAGCACAGCTAATCCTGGACCACTTCTCAGTCCCTAGAAGTGCTGTAAATAGAGTCTGAAAAAGAAAAAAAGAAGCGTGATTTCACCCAGGTGCGTTTTAGGGAATGTTGGCTGCAACCCAACAGGTTTATGGGATAGCACAAAGTTGGAGTCACATTCCACGGGAGCGAAAACATCGCCTGGTGAACACACATTTATCCTTCTCTCTTATACAGGACTACTCGGAGAGAAGTTAGAACTTAGAAGTGCTTATACTACGTAAACCTAAACCTTCACTCAGACAAACTTATAACCAGAGTACTGTAGAGAACTCTCTAGAGTTCATTTAATGATTGCCACTAGCATTTTAGGAAATCTAAACTGCATTAAAACGCTTTCTGATCAAGCTGTTATAGCAAGCTAAACAATAATGGGGTTTTGCGATGAAAATTGGAGTTACTGCTAATTATTCTCCAATAAAAGTACATCCTGAAGTGCTTTATTCCTCTAGTACTACAGCAATCTGCCTTAATTTTCTCACATTGGAAAAGTTTTACATCTGACTGTTACCGACACTGGAGTCTCCTTCCGAAAAAAAGAAAGGCTGGTGAGAGAACCACTGTTTATAACATACAGTAAGTGATACTAACTTTTAAACATTAAACATGGATAAAAAATTAAATACAAAAAAGTTTGATGTGTCATTCTTTAAGAAATGAAGAAGAAAAAAAACATTGTTAGTGAGAGGAATAAGACATTTCAGGATGTGATACAAGAAAAAAAATAACTTCAGAGAACTTTAACTCCACTTCACGTCAGGCCGCATCACAGCACCCTGGCATTGATTTTTATCCCTATAACCGCATGTCTTGTCATGTTTTATTCCTTAATACGTAGCTCTGCTTCTTATTGTGACCTCAGATCCATGACATGTTCCAACATGCCCCTTTTTCATGTGGACGTTTATGAGACACATTCACATGACATAACCTTCATTCCTCCTCTGCCGCATATGACACCTAATCAAACGACTAGTAATTCTTCTTCTTCCTATTATTATTATCATTATTATATTCGATCATTCTAATTATTGTAATGGTTAGTTATTATTAGAATACTAGTCAGGCTCACAGCGTTTAACCAGAATCAAACATCTGCACTCATAAACTGCGACAAAACCTAATAATTCTATTGTAACTATTACGAAATCTTTATGAAATTGATTTGTTTTTTAATCAGCTGTTGATATTTTGATAAAGAATCGGTCTGGGAGGCGTAATCCACAAGCGCAGCAACATACTTATTGTAACATACTTATTTCTGAGCACATGGATGCGTGTGATGAGAACTGGTACACTATATTTGAATGTTCTGCAGGTTTATTATGACTACTGTTCTCTAGCTGATTATTCCTGCCTCCTCTGTAGTGCGTGGGTATTTTATATAATCTCCAATCTGCTGCTGGTCCTGTTCAGGCATGTATAGTAATGTTGCCCTGCCTCTGCACGCATGTGGCCTTTTATCGACTGAAGGGCTTCATTAAGCAAAGACACCAACCTATGTGGGAAAAGGAGAGCCATCCGACCATTTCTACCAACAGGAAACACAAAAACAATGTCAGCTTTTTCAGATCAGTCAGTGTCGATAATTGTTCTACATTTATGTAAACGTGAATGCAGGAGTAGAATCAATCCTTTAGTTAAACATACCTGTATAAAGCTTTATTTCAACTGGATTAGCTTTACATGAGGAGGCGAAGGAACGTGACAGAACAGTTGTTTTGTATCTCTGAGATTTTCATCCCATACACATTAGTCATGTTAGGAATTGAATGGATTGCTTGTACAGGATATGCCAGAACAAACATTTTTTTATTTGTAAGTTCTCAGTTTTAGTAAGAAGTAGTTAGCATCCCATAACTCTAAAACAACAATCATTTTTAAAAAAACAAAACAAACAAAACAAAAAAACAGATGAAGATATAGCTACAGAGAAAGCTTATTCCGTGATTCATGGTGCAGTTTGTTCTTAGAAACATCTAACTAGGTGGTTAAGGTTGACGAGCTAACAGTAATCCGTTTAACACTGAATTAAATAACTATGTTTGGGGGTCTGCTATTTTTTTTCCTATTTACTGATGCTAGCCATAAAGGGTTTAGGTTATCTGAACCATGCACAGTTTAGCCTGCGTCGGGTTTGAGTAGCTTTATATATATATAAATCAATCCTTACACATAGTCTATATATATATATATATAGACTATGTGTTTCCTTAAACTGGTGTTTAAGGTTTTGCATGCCGACTATATTCTAGCTGAGGTACACATACTTATGTGCTTTGCTTTCTGCACTAATTACAACTATTGAACTAGGTTCTGGACAAATTTTTTCGTTTGTAAATTTGCAGTTTGATTTATTAAGTAAGATACAATGGGAAAATACAGTGTAACTTTTTTGGGTTTTTTTAATGATTCGTAATACTATTTGGTGAAAAAAGTAGCTTGTTACTGGAACTATTTTGAAAATAGCTCAGCTACAGCCACACTACTATACATGTAGTAAAGCTAGAAGTGTTGTTAATTGAAGATGACTCCACTCTTATGGTCATGTGACCTACATATCATCGATTGCAAGTACTTATGCAAAATGATCAGTTTCATTACATACAAGTATAAAGTATAGTTATTACTGGAACTACCATGTGGACATCATGAAAATACACCCATCTCTCTTATTCCTCACATGCATGTTTCATATAATGCTAATAAGAATGTTTAGAAAAGGCATTTTAAAAAAATAATTCTATGAGTTTACATCCTTTGCCTTCATACAGTATGTATGTAATAAACTGCCCTAATATGGTCTCCCAACTGGGTTTAGTTTTCCTTCTAGCTTTCCATATTACTTCAGTGGTATGGAATCCAACTAAATTGTCACAGTTGAGTCATCCTGGTTACGTCACTTGAACAAACAGGAAGTGGTAACTGCGAGTATTTGGACTACATTTACAGCAGTCCGAAGTGGAAAAGTACTGAGAAATTATACTTTAGTGAAAGCATACATAAAGAGTCAAAACCCTACTTAATTAAAAGTGGAAGTATCCAGCCAAAATGTACTCAAGTGAAAGTGAAAGTTGCTATTTTAAATGTACTCAAGTATTAAAAAGAAAGTGTTTTCAACTGATGAAATAAAGTAACGTCATGTTTTCATGTGAAAAGAATTGTATTACTTATATGACTTATCTAAAACGTAAACTATCATAAGCAACTACGCTGTTTTGCCTGAAAATGTTCTCTCTTTTTGTTTGCTGGTCAAATACATGGCTGATGATCAGGAATTAAACGTAAGTAAAAAATTAAAAATAAAAATAAATCGTGTAAATAAGGTATATTTACCATTCGCTAGAATTTCACATGCTGCCTAGCCGATTTATGTTAGCTACTACAATGTTAATATAACCAGGCATAAGCAAAGAAAACAGGCTAACGGTTAATTATAGCCTCTTATTAATAGAAAATTTGTGAAACTTACCTCAACATGTTTTTCAAATAAGATTGGATTCAGAAGATCCATCATTTTATACTAGTATTTGCTTACTCCAGCATATTGAAACATTTCACTGAGGTAGGGCCGGAGGTACTCATGCTCAAGTTCCACATTACGGACTTGTTTCTTATCCATCAAATGCACATGGATAACTATAGCGTTGACTACATGGTTCATCATGAGAATGTCACAGCAACTTTCTCCAGGTACTCCGGTTTCCTGCTCCAGTCCAAAGACATGCAATGGCTGATTGGCATTTCCAAACTGTCCATAGTATGTGAAGGTGTGTGCGATTGTGCCCTGTGAAGGTTTCGCACCCCATCCAGGGTGTCCCTACCTTGTGCCCCGAGTTCCCTGAATAGGATGCAGGCTCCCCTGTGTAGGACAGTTAAGGAACCCTTAACTGTACTATGTAGATTCCCAAAATAGTGGTTTTGACACTCAGTTCCAAGTAGAACCCCTTCAGGATACCCCTTTAATACACTTAACTATCCAAAGAAGCCTTGAGTAACTTTTTGAGAATAAGAAAACAGAGGCACTTCATTGGAAGTGAACAGCTACATAGCAGTGGGTTGAATCATGCTGCCTCCGTACATTTCCTACCAGATGTTATAAGCAAATTTCTGATAATAGTGCTCCAAATTGATCCAAATGCACAACAACAGTTATGTGAACATTCTACAAATGACTAACAAGATAATTTAATCCATTCATACACAGACATGTTCATGTCTTCATTTATTTGAAAAACTCCACTAACTTGAGTAAACTTGACATAAACACAGGTGGATAGAAGTCCTGCCATTTCATTTTACAGTCTAAAATCACAGTCCCTGGCAGCTCAACTGCATCAAGCACAGTCTACAATCATAGACAGAGTCGGCATGCAGAAGAGTCCGAACTAAGAATGGAACTTGGCCTCCACTCCTCTGCCCACAACTACAAATTGTTGTATCCATGAATAAATGCCTTCTTTTCTTTTTTCAGACAGAAAATTGAAGAGTATGCTTTCATGAATGATATAAATGTCTTGTGTATATTTATAAGCGCACAGAGATTTACCCATCTGCTGCAGTCATGGAAGATTCCCAATGAAGACCACAAACTCTTAATAAAAGGGTTCCTTGGCAGGGATAGGACTATGACACTTTCAATCATTTTATTGCTCTTTTGTTACCATGATTTATGAGCCTTGGGACGCTTTTGTCACCACATCCAGAAAATACCAGTTGAACTGAATAAGCTTTAGCTTTTTTTCTTTAAAAAAAAAAAAACATTTCATGATGTCATTGGAAAACAATCAGTTAGAGGTGGTTGCTGTAACTCCGCCTGTTGTTGATTATTTTCCGATATCACCATGCCCTGTTGTGTTTTGTTCCTCATTTATAAAGTACATTTAGGGAAGGGGATAACTAACAGATTTTACGTTGTGTTTACTTACCCTAGTTTTTCAATTCAATATTTTAAACAGCAAACAGTGTGTGACTGATTTATCTCTCTGTTAGAATCCCAGTTGAGACATGCACAATAGCTCTTCTACCTCGAAATTAGAGGAAAACTCTGTGCACACACCACATGAGTTTCCTTATATGGGTCACGTTAATCCATTGTCTTAATGTGCTTAGTTTTCTGCAGGGTTTTGTCTTCCCTTGTAGAAGCATGTAAAGTTTTTGCTACAACTGACAATAAACCTATCACCCATTAGACAATCTACCCTTGTTTAACACTTATCAATGATTACTAGACATATCAAAACCGTTTCTGTTTTATCTGATAAGAGGTTAACCTTTGGTAATATATCACAGGAACAATAATAACAAAGTATAAAAGGATAGTTTCTGAACGGAAAGAATAGGTATAAAATCTAAGCTGTTTTTCTCTTGTAGAAATAGTTTAATGCTAAATTAAAACTGGACATGGTGGTACAGCGAAGCAGAGGGTCGCAGTGCTGCCTCAAAGCTCCAGGATCCCCGGTTCGATCCCCGGTCCCCGGTTCGATCCCCGGTTCGATCCCCATGGTGGACTAGTGTGCCATCCAGGGTGTATTCCCATCTCATGTTCAGTATTCCTGGGATAGGCTTTGTATACATTAGGGCCCTGACCAGCATAAAGTCTGTACTGAACTTGAACGAATGGAAATAACCAATTGTACAAGCCAATTACAAATGTAGTTATGTTCATTTTACACCAAAAGGATGTTAGAAATGTGTTAAATTAGAGGTTTAAATGTCTATGTTGACTATAGTCTACATATTGATCTATATACCCTGCTGAAAAAACAACAGAAACACTCATAGAATTTGCAATGGTTTTAATGATTATAATGGGAATTATATT
>CM022761.1:89337-226837 GCA_012411365.1 Ameiurus melas | reverse complement strand
CAGTAGCTTCAAACACCACTACATCAGGCTAATCAGCCAGCTGGGACTCATAAAACAGGGAGGGAGCAAGCGAGCGAGAAAGAAAAGTAAAGAAAAGAAAGCAGGAGACCTGCCTTGACCTGTTCCAGACATGAAGGTTGAACAACTGATGGTTTTCCAGTTAAGACTCTAAAGTTAGCAGCCCCAGTGCATGTGCATGCATGTTTAAGCTACACACTGGACCTAGCTGACTGAACACATGCACTTATCCACACTTTCAAAGATAAGGAAAACGGAGAGTAGGGCCTGATGTGACCGCATGCAATCTGCTTACACCATGGCACGACTTTTTGTAGCCAGGGACCCCTTTGACTGTGAAATAAATTCCACGGACCTCCTCAGTACAGATTTATCTTCTAAGCATTGTTTAAATGTATCTCAAATTAATATATTGTCTTTTTTTATTTTTTTTTATTTTATAGAGCTATAGTGCTTTCGATTCCTGAACTTTCCACCAAAACAAGTTAGGTCCGAGTTGACCTCATTTATAGGCCGACTTGCGACCAGCCAATACAGCTTCAGTGATGGTGGATTAACATTTTTCACCACTGGAGTAAATCACGGACCCCTGGCTGTGCTTCGATGACCCCACTTTAAACACCACTACCTTATTCAATCTTCTGATAATCAACATGCTTGAATCGTCACCGTTTTTTTTTTTCCCTCACTTCTAGTCGACTTCCAGCACTTGTCACATAAATCTCTGCGTGATTGGTGCTGCAGGTTTTTGGCTGTATGCTGACATCACGCTTGATTTGGCACTGATCTATCAGTTCAAACTGTGTTATAAGAGTTAACCATTAATTAGAAAACCGGTTTGAGCATGTACTTGGCCTTGACTGTTGCTATGTGTTTTAAGAGTGTGTTGGTTCAAGTAGTTCTGCGTAGCTGGATCAGACGTGTCCGAGTGTTCTGATCACTGCTTTTATGTGGTTAGAGTCTGTCTGTTTGTTCGTCGTCTTTGACTCGAAAGCCCTTATCGTTCATCTGCGTCAACACTGCTACTGTCATAATCTCACACCGAGGTCAAATTTCACTACCTGAACAATGATTATTGTTGGTTCTACGGCTGGTGGCGGTGACCTTTGTGTGTTTTAACAGGATGTGTGTGTGACTAGGCATGTGTGCACAAGTGAGAGTATGTGGGAGGAAGAACACTTCAAGGTTTGTGCTTCTTTTCCTTGTTTTCCCTCCAAGTAACCGATTTGTGTCTGCTCTGTACACACACTTCAGCGTGTTCTCCCACCGTGCCTGTTTCTGCGCAGCCGTGGTACTGATTACTTTTCCACACAGCGTCCGCTTTCAGTGTGCCGCTGTCCGTCGTTCCCGGATAAAACTTTTGCTGAATGTTTCCAGACTCCGGAGCAGATATGAGGATGAACCAATGGTTAACACTTGGAAAAAATTCCGGTTGAATCTGTCTCCGAGGTTTATTTATTTTGTTTAGTTACAGTGCATCATACCTGCTGGTCCAGACTTGTCTTAGCGCTTCACACAGTGTATATTTTTACGTCTCTGTTGGTGGGACGCTATTGCATTTCACTTGTGAGGATATCGGATCAGCGCCGAGGAATGGAATTCCACCTGAGAGTGCTTGCTAATGAAGTTCTCCTTCTGATCCTGGTGTCCTGGTTAAAGGAGCTAACCTCTGCATAGTCCGCATTCAGAGCCAGTCTGTAGTTGTTGAGCACACTATCATTTCAGCATTTTTGTTTAAATGACCTTAAATACGTGAACACTTGAAAATGTTACCCAGGAATAGGTGTATGTGAATCAAAAAATGTTCGTTACATGTTTTTAATGAATTAAGAAATGTTAGAAATGACTAATTTATTGGAACAGTCTAGTACTAATGTAAATGGAGAGGCCAAAATCTTTATAACTTAAGCACTTCTGGTACATCACATATTTATGTTTCATACTTAATACTAGCTTTAATTTCTATTCTGTATAGGGGATTGCTGTTATTGGGGGGAAAATCACGGGGTGGTCTGGCACGAAGCAGAGTTACTGTTACAACCCAAAGTTGATTATTTTCAAATAGGTGATCAGGTGATCCAATGCAGACAGCCAAGGGAGAGCCTTCACACCTTGAATGTGTCTTCAGTGACTTTTATTTATTTATTTATTTATTTTTAACATGATTAGACAGGTGGAAGAGCTGCTAAAAAAACAACCCAGTTTCACTTCTCAGAACTCAAACCTGGCCTAATTCAGACTCCAATGAAGCGGAGTACGCGAGGCGGCATGTCCTTCTGAATCTGTCGGGTGCTCGGATCGGTCACTTGCTGAATTTTTTTGTTGAAAAAGTGACCTTGACTGTTTTCGGTTCCAGTCTTTCCAGCGCTCAATGTGGCCTCGGATTCTTGTTTTTCGATGTACTGATTCAAAGTGTTCTGCACTTTGAGATGCTTTTCCGCTCACGATGGTTGTAAAGTGATTTTTATTTTATTTTATTTGCATTACCATTCACTTTGTCAGCTCAGACCAGTCTGGCCATTTTCCTGACCTCTCTCATCAGCAAAGCGTTTCCTCACGCAGAATAGCCGCTCGCTGGATGTGTTGTTGTTTTTTGCACCGTTCTGTGAGAGTTCTAGAGAAGTGCTGTGAGTGACGATCCGAAAAGAACAGCAGTTTCTGACCAACAACGATGCCACCTGTTAAAGTAGACCGTGATGGTCATAAATAAAGAGCAGCTATGGGAATGAGTTCACTGGCACAAACGTGTGTAGTTTAATGCATAGATTTAATTAATATAATGTATGCAGGATGTCCAAGCTAAGGAGAAATGCAGCTTGTGTATCAGACACAACGTGGCAGAAACTTCATCCAGGATGAAAACCGCAAACGTGGCAAGACTCGTGATTAGACCGCCTTTTGTCTTCTGATGTTGTCTGGATGCGTTGCCGTTCACACTACTAATGCAATGCGGCCATGTGCAACCACTTCCGAATGTCATCTGAGTGATCGCGTTACAACTTGACCCATGTTCAGCCTCGTCCTTCTGAAGCAGCACTTGAGTGGATTTAATAAATCAACAGTGGCTTCGACTCTGTGACCTGCTGCAAGTTCCACTGCTAAATTGACTTTCGAATTATTTACAAAAATGGCTCGAGAACATATTGGAGAAGTTTCGGACGAGCTGTTTTTGAGACGCACGGAGTCTCTGGTGCAGCTGCAGTGCTGACGCACCTGAACAAGCTCCTGCATGCTCACCAGAAACCACTCGCGCGTGTGTGAGGGCGAATCATTAGCCGCCGCTCCACGTCAGCAACTACCGCTCAGGCCAAACTGACATACTCCTCACCTAAAAGAAGAAAACACACCACACACCCCTCTTTCATAATGGGACAGAAAGCATATGGAGAGAATATGACCGACATGTGACACTGCGTCAGCTTCCTTTTATTTCTTGAGAAAATTGCTAATACACATCTCCACCCTTATGCTCTTAGCTGCTAGAAACCTGTTTGTGTACAGTCACTTGGTGACTTCTTATAGTTCTTCCTGTGAAACTAGGAAGTGAAATCGGTGTCTTATAATGTCTCTTTATATCTTGCATCGTTTTAAGGACAGCAGCGTTGCCTTACACGTACACGGTGATGCAATAGTGGCTACGTATCTCTTCTTTTTCCAGACTCACAAAACGTTTGTGTGAGGAGGTGTCGGTACATTCAGGTAAGTCGAACTTCGGAATGAGAAATGAGAAGAGGTCGTATGAAGATCATTCATTCGTTCACTGTGGATCCAGAGCTGATCCCAGGAACACTGAGCACAAGGTGGGATGGTATGCCGGTCCTATGCACACACTCGTACCCACCTTGGGCAGTTTAGCATAGACAGTCTACCAACTGGTGCATGTTTAGGACACCAGAGAACCTTGAGGAAACCCATAAGTGCACACGGAGTACCTGTGAAAATCAACAAAGACCGTAACCCAAGCTCAGGATTGAATCAGGGACCCTGGAGCTCGTATCGATGCCTCGTGTTTTGTCTTTTGGAGAAGTATTCACAGACCGAAGAGAGACTGGAACCCCTGTGATGGCTTTGTGGTCGGCAAATAGATACCGATACAAAGCATGACGCCCCACAGCTCAGTCCTGCCTCTGGGTAGTGTACTGGGTAGAAAGTGATTTTCAGCTCTGTCACGGTTTCTACATTTTATTCCATTACTGTGTTTTAATGAAATTCTTCATTGTGAGGACCATCCACTGACCGAATTATTAAAGCAGGTTATTAACGCCTATGGTGCCTACGCCTAAATCAGAGACCAAAAGGAAACCTTTTGGCTAATTTGTTTACTTAAAAAAATAGTTTTTCCTTGTGGGGACCAGCCAAGTGTACCCACAAACTCTAAACTGTTGACCCTTACCAGGACGTTCGGCCCCTGCAAAGAGATCAGCACACACCAAACAAGAGAAATCCCAAAGGCCAAGCGTGTTGTGCAGGACATTACAGTCCAGCTGACATTATCTCCTCTTGTGACCTGTGAACGCTTTGAAAAAATCCTCCGAGCATCACAGCAGCTTGAGGATAAGTCCTCAAGTCTCCCTTATCGCTCTCACTCACTCACTCACTCACTCACACACCGAGAGCATGATGGCACTAGGACGCTGGAGCCTGATCATTTCCTCCACAAGCTGCAGAACAGCTTTCTCAGGGCAGCTGTATCTAATACTGCTTCTAAAAGTCCGTTTCTAATTACAGTCAGTAGTTTTCAGAGGAGGCTACACTAACAGCGAGTGCGTATTTTTGGAATAAATGCAACAGCAGTGATTAGCAATCCTCCTGGAGATTGTCTTTCTGTCCGGTTCAGTTCCAACCCAAATGTTCTAAAACCTAATCCAGATAATCAAGGCCTTCTTCTCTACAAAAATTTGAGTTGGAACCCGACAGTGGAGGAAGGTAGAAATCCAGGAAGATTTTTTTATTATTTTTTTTCTCTAACCACAGCTACAGTCAGAAACTATTACAGCTAGACCATGACATGAAGTTTGGCACGTATTAGAAATACACTACAACAACAGCCGTCTCTAGGTCTTTGGACTGCGCTGGATTATTTTTCTGGGAAGCTCAAATTAGCCATGCATATTTTTTTTATTTTTTCTCTCTGTCTTTTCAGAGAACGTGGAAAATCTCCAGTAGGTGAAATTTCAAAGTAGCAGAACGGTTCTCGAGCTCTTTTTGTCCAACACCACTGATGATCAGATCTATGGTCTGTGAAGCTTAAGGGAAGAAAAAAAAAGGGGGGGTTGAAAAACCTGTGTGCTGTTTTGTTCCCTGTAGGGAGGGTACATCCACAGCTGGAGCGAGACTGAGAGAATGTTAAACTCTTAAACATGTTTAACACACAGCCGAGTGCCAGGGGGAGCGTGTAGAAAGGAACGTGTAGAACAAAGAAGGAGAGAGAGAGAGAGAGGGAGAGAAATGGAAAAGAGGATCAATTTACAGATTTCTTTTTGTAATTATCATCACAGTGCTTTGGTGTCTTCAAACCACTGGATGTATAAACCACTGAATATTTCTGATTTGTTCATCTTTCCCACTTCGTCCTCCTCTTTGTGTCCTCGGAGGTATTTTTGGAACCCAATGAAGAAAGGAATCTGAACTGTTTGCCCTTAAAAGGGATGTCTGGGTCAGCTGGGTGGAAACTTGCCTGTTATTAATGTCTTTAATGTTTCTTCCCCCCCCCCTTTACTGCCTCCCTCCGTAGTGTGTGTGTTCTTAAGTGGGGTTCAGAACACGGCAATGTTACGGGTTCGACTCCGTCTTCACAGGGCATTTTTGTCATTTTTTCGGATCTGGTCCAGTTTGCTTCAAGATGCTTTTTTTTTCTTCTTCTTTCTTTTCTTTCTCTCTCTCGCATGGGAAATGACGTTCGCGGTAGAGTATGCGCACTGCAGGTCAGCGTGAGTCTCTGGAGGTCATGCCCTAAAGCGGTGAGTAAACTTGAAAGCAGCTTGGGAACTGGATCCGAGCACAACGTCAGCGTTTCCGCTCCGTACGCGGCGATGGAGATCAGGGTTTTGGGTTGTGGTTGTTTAAGAAGGCATGTTGTGTCTGTTCACTGTGAACGTTGTGTACATTTCAAGACGTTTTCATCCTCATCGTTATTAGAGACCGTGCGCGTCACACACCGGTGAAAAGGAAGTCAAGGGGATGTGTAAGGAGACGACGTCACACTCCTCCTGACCGCTCGGCATTTCAGGCTTTCGTTGTACAACAGTTACATCAGTTCCGCTGTTCGGCTCCCGATGCGGTGCGACACGTTTTTCGGGATTAGCGTGGCAGGAAATGGTTTTAGGGCTAAAGGTCTTGGATGTTGATTTGGATTAGTCTCTTCAGTCTACACTCAAGTGCAAAAGTTTTCACACCCAATGGTGAAGACAAATTTAATTTATAGCATCATGACATTTCCCGATGTTAATGGTTTTGTTTTCTTTCAAAAAGAAAAGAATGTGTGGCAGAAAACACGACCAGGTGTGCTGTTCTAGGGAAGTACTCCACGACAGGGTGGTGCAATGCGGCGCGGTTACTGTCCCCCCATGATGATGATTTTACAGTTACAGCATGTCCTGTAGTGTTTTAATCCTCTTGTACCACATATTATTTATTTAATTTGTTTCCGACGCTCACCATTTTTCATTTTTTAAAGTGCGGCACATACTGCGTTTACGTTTATGGCATTTGGCAGAAGCCTTTATCGTACTCTTTTAACCATTTGCAGCTCCGTTTAATGTTGTGAACCATCTGCAAAATAAATTAGAAGTGGCTCTACAGTTGTTCCCTCACCAGCCTCTATTTTTTCCCTCAGTTAATACATTGTTTTGAAAAAGTTTATAAAAGTTTACTCTTTTCATATCGGTCTTTCCAGGATTTTGCGATCGCAGAAATGATCCGGGCCGAGTCGCGTCATGTGACCTCATCACGACGCGTTCAGTGAAGGCCACTTTGATTCGCCTGCGTCGAACATGAGTACAGATAAAAGGTCTCCTTTACCAACAAACACCACGGTGAAAGAGCGTACAAAACTCTTTTTTGTGCTATTTCACTAATTTAAAACACTCAAGTTTCAGACTGAAATACCTAAAAAAAAAAAAATCGGTCCCACTGTATATTCTGACCAATTTTTAAGTTGTTTCCATCTGATCCGGTCAGTCCGTACAGGACTTTGTTGGAGTTTTTTGTGATCGTTACGGGAAAACTACCTGAATTGGTGAAATTGCGATTGTCCTCTACACTGATGTTTGTTGGTAAATGAGACCTTTTAGCTGTACACATGTTCGACGCACATGAATCGAAGAGGGCTTTGGCTGAAATGAGCGTTGTGATGTCACATGACGCGTCTCGATCCAAACCTGCGGTAGTTTTGAATCGTTTCAAGCTCCTCCGAATATTGTGGAGTTTGTTTGATTTTTTGCGTTCATTTCTGCGACCGCAAAATTGTGGGATCCTGGAAGGACTTTTCAGTTGTAATGTATTCTACTTCTTCTGCAGATTTCCCACTGTTGGAGTAAATAAAATGCACAACTGTAACTTGATGGGAAATCGTCTGCCACCAGCTTTCCGGGATGGTTGGTGTCCTAAAAATGCAAAATAGTTCATGCTCACAGAAGCACTAATGCTCATGGGAGATGAAACTATGCAAGGGTGGCTGCTAAACCTCACATAATCTGTTTATTTCATCTCTGCCATTTCTAACAGCTCCTTCGTCTGCGTAATTTTATCCACAATAGATTCAGCAGGATCGAGAAGTGAAAGTCCAAAGTGAGATGAATGCTGGAACTATGAGTTGCAGGAATGGGTTTATGCCTCCTGATAATAACAGAAATATTTTGGAGCTTGATAAACACCAGATACACTTCAAGGGCTATGATTATCTACAGGAAATGATCCTGTGTCTGTGTGAATGTTTTTAAGAAGAAGGCAAGCTTTTTGTCCCAAGCGTGCTCTCCTCTTTCACACTCTCTCCCTCCCTCCCTCTCTCTCTCTCTCTTTTTTTTTCTTCTTACCCTCAGTTTTGGAGCGTGTCTAATCCGCTGTCAGAAATATGGGAGACCTGCCATAAAAGCAAACGGAGAGGAAAAATGCCCTCTTGGTGATGTCACTGTGGCTCATGGAGTCGGTCTAGGCCTCGAGTCTGAATAGGAGGGTGCGATTAAATTTTGTTGGCTTCTATTATAGCTGCTCTTCTGTGTTTTCTGTGACCTTACTTGGGGTTCTTGGGTATTTTTGGAGGAGGAGTGGTGATTTATTAAATAGGGGTTGTTTTTTTTTTTTTTTCTCCTGATGAAAGAAAGGGAAACAAGAACCTAAAAGGAGTGAGTTGGAATGAGGACGTTGCCCAGGCACCTGAATCAACATCGCCAACCTGGCTTTTATAACTCCACTTCCTTAGTTAGCCAACCTCATGTTCGGTGTAGCTCGAGGGCAGAGCGCCACACGTAAACACTTAAGGAAACAGGATACGGTGTAGGACCAGTGCCTAGCAAAACTCCACACAAAAGCGTGTCCTTGCTCTGTATTGCCAGATGACTCTACTCATGGTTTCCACACTGGAATACAGAGGTACATCACCTTACCACCATACATACAGTCCTCTGGGAGTTTCATACGATTACCGGCTTACGGTTGAAGATTTACGTGAATGTGTGAAGGCTCCTGTTAACCGAGTACGTGCAGTTCATTTTACAATTAACGGCTTCCAATCAGAGTTGGAATTACTACAGTTTTCTAAATACAAAAAGTGAAAGCTAGCTGTGGGGTTTTTTATTTATTTTTTTTAAAGCTAACTGTGTATTTTTATATATATATATATATATATATATAAACTTAATTTGCTGCAGTACATTGTGTATAGTTTGTATAAAATATTGTCACTCCTCAAAACGTTTCATTGCTTATACTAAATTAAATTTAAACAAGTTTCTAATTACTAGACCGGTATTACACGTAAACCAAAAACATAATGAAATCCGGCGAGGATGTTTACACTGATGTCCTCGTCAGTACGTAGTCCTCATCCTCCTTCAGAGTCCCACATTCAGCCAAAGTCCTCTTCGCTTCACGTGTGTTGAACACGAGTACAGCTAAAGGGTCTCATTTACTAACAAACACCACTGCGAAAGAGCGCGCAAAACACTTTCTTGCAATTTTGCTATTCAAGTAGTTTTCTGCAAAAAAACCCCAAATATATCTGAAGCAAAATCAAACATTTTTGGCTGCAAGAGTCGCACAAAATTTGAGATCCTGTGCAGACTGATGAATGCCAGAGATCTTGCCATCTGAGCCTCCAGAGAACGGAAGGTTCATCATTATTGCGTTGGTTATTGGGACAGTGAGCAAAAAAAAATCCAACATTTTCATCGACAAAATGTTTCTATTCTTTAATAGTTTACTTCTACCTCCTTTTCCTCATTCCGTCTCGCTCTACAGGCTGTTGTGTCCATGCTGTAAGCTGCGCATATGTATAGCGACAGTTACAGTTCTGATTTGGTCAGAATTTGATAGCCATAGTGCGTAAATAACGTACAATAAATCCACATCGCCTGTCTTTTCGAGCCATTTTCATATCAGCTCATCTTTATGTGCGAGTTCTCGGATACACTCGTTCAGGACAATAGTCTTGCCACTTTCTAGGTCCCTCCCAATTCCTTCCACTTGTCTCTGAATGTTGTATTGTGGGTAGAAAGTGCTTTTCATTGTAAGAAATTTCCGGGTCTTGATATTGGCTGCTTCCACTTCCTTTCTTGGCGGGTTTATTATTCCGGGCAGGTATTTGATGACTTGCAGGACTGTCACTGTATTCTTCTCTCTGAGCCTCTTCAGGATCTATTTTTTAACTCCGTAGAGATGCTTGAATTTTTGGTTCCTCATATATATAATTAAATGATTTTTGTAGGTATTCCTATTATTCAAAATAACTTTAAAAGGAGATCATGCATAAACCTATAAGTAAGCTTTTCTCGACAGTTCCGTGAATACCATGGGCCAATAATGTGGCGAGAACTACATCCTCTAGATTGTTGATTGGTTGTCAGTATCATGCAGCCCTGTTGGTATTGCGTTCTCTCTGGAAGGTCACATGACCAGATAAAAACACCATCTCATTGAAGCTAAGCTTGTGTAAGCTGCAGGACAGTTTGTAGGTCGGTTGGATCAGAACCTCCCCACTTCGCTGTCCGTACAGGATTTCGTGGAGTTTAGTTTTGTGATTGTTTCAGAACCCCAAACTCTCATAACTATAGCTCAACAACTGTCTCTGTTCTGGCAGTTCGCTCTCATCACCCTGTCACTTTAATGATAGGTCACTGCCGGATCAGTCCTTTATTCACGGTTCTCATCTTTTTCTGGAATTCTTGGAGAGAGGAGAGATTTAGGTTCCCAACACTAAGTCAGTGGTGGGTTATGAGCGAAATACGTGGGTTTTTTTTTTTTTTTTTTGGTCAACAGGACACCCCACGGAGCACCAGAGTTTTGAAAGCGAGAATGAAAGCACAAGAAATAGGAATACTAAAACAAAGCAGCTCCAATAACACCGATGGTGCCAGTGACCCCATTGAGAGGAACAAACTCGTACTAAGAAATCTACTTGAAGAATGTGGTAGGGGAGTGCTCATCGGAACACGCTCCTCTCAACTAAACAACATGGATACACCTCATGACGTTTTCTTTGAACTGAAAGGACAGAACTTCCAGATGGCAGGGAAATGAGCAGCATAAAATCTGGGCTTTTTCTGTTTCTTTCTATGAGAAACTTTTGCAGTCAGAGACCTGCGACTCAGAAGCAGTTAAAGAAGTCCGTCATGACTTACCATAGCTCAGAGAGAGTGAGAGAGAGAGAGAGAGAGAGAGAGAGAGAGAGAAAATGAACAGCTGAAGCTATAAACATCCATGGTGTTCCCTGAGCTGACGAGGTCTGTCCAGGAATCAAACTGTCGAAGATCACCTGGGATGGATGCTGAATTTTATTAAAGCTTCTGGAGCATACTTGGTGTGGCTCCATACAATATACTGCTAGAGTGCATTAATCGTGGATCACTTCCCTTGCACTGACCCAGGGCAGATCTGGTGATTTTACCCAAGAAAGGAGCAATTTATAGCTTACAGATATTTAGATTATAGCTTACCGATATTTTCAAATGCATTAACCAATAAACATTGAATCTCAATCATATTATATCCCTAAACGGACTATTTTTGATTAGAAGAGACACAATCGCAGTAGTAAAAAGACCAGCTAAACATTTGACTTTCTATCTCTGAATCAAGAAGTAGTTTTCAGCAGCACAGGCCATGTGTATCAGTTCAAAACTCTGGAGGCCTTTTGGTTTGTGTCCTTCATTAAACTCACAACATGGAGTATGCTCAAAATCAGCGGGTTTTTAGCAAGATCAGGACTATTGTGTGCCATTTGTCTGGACTTACCTGGGGTGATGCCTGTAAAGTTAACTCAATCTTCTGACAATGTAACTGTTCTTCTCAGAAACAGTGCAAAGATGGCATCTTGTTTGAACACTTTCCAAGAAGCAACACCTCCCAAGACACCTGGGAAAGATGAATGTTTTCTAATGGCAAGATGAAGGCCCACCCAGTGTCCCCCACCAGTGTACAGTGGGTGCTTGGGTTTTTTTATTTATGTTTTTCTCCTCACAGACCAGTACATGGAGAAGAACTTTGATAGACTCATGGAGAGCCTGAAAAGGAGACCGATGAAGAGGTGGATTCTCCCTCAACTATCCTACAGAGAAAGCACTCTAGTGATCAACATTCTGGCAGCATCAGTGATGGCATGTGCGAACGGTCTTGAATCGTCCTGATGGTGGTTCAAAAAGACTTTATGGGATGGTCATGGAGGTGACTCCATACTGCTGTGCCCACAAACAGCTTGCTGTATGAAATTGAGGACAGGATTTACACTGGTCGAATCCTGGGTTATTACCGAACTCCCAGGAAACACAACACTTCAGTCATCTGTTGGAGTGTGACGATAGATGATTCTCGAAAATTGAACAGGTTCCCGTTTATCCTGTACAGTGCAGTGTCACGGGGAGCCTGGAGCCTATCAAGGAGGAAGGAGGAAACTAGAGTACCCCGAGGAAACATGCGGACTGTGCGCAAACAGGGCTGAGGTGGGGTTCGAACCCTCAACCCTGGAGGTGTGAGGAAAATGTGATAACCTCCATTAAAAATATCCGTCTCTCTTCCACCCTTTTTTCTCTCATTCTCTGGGAGCTGTGTCTTCTGGGTTCCTCCAGTGGATTATTTTCTTTGTGATCAGTGAAAATATACATAGTAAGAGGCAGTGGAATGCACACAGGCCTGTTCTCCCTCTCTTCCTGTCCTCTACCCTTTCTCCATCCACCAGCACGATTAAGCTATGGCTTAGCTATGGAGATTTTCAGCACCGTGTACACACATTCCTGAAGTTCCCATCTTTCTTCTCATGTGCTCTTCTACCTCGCCTAAAATACATACACACATACACATACACACACTCGTTCACTCC
Organism: Ameiurus melas; assembly: GCA_012411365.1. Classification (NCBI taxonomy): domain Eukaryota; kingdom Metazoa; phylum Chordata; class Actinopteri; order Siluriformes; family Ictaluridae; genus Ameiurus; species Ameiurus melas. The sequence goes on along the minus strand of CM022761.1, from coordinate 214,290 downwards.
TGTAATGTACAGTTATTGTTTGAGGCAGATCCGAGAGGACGTAAGAATTTCAGTGAGAAGAGAACAGGAATGTTTGGTAAACCGCACACGTTTAGTAAAGGCACTGGATTTTTTCCCCTTGCTCATTTTCCTTAGTTGATTATACTTCTGAGTTTTGTTTGTGTGTTTCAGACCGAGGAACTGCTATATTAGAATGTATACCAGTATACTTGTATATAGAAACTGGTAAATATATAACTGGTGTATGTGCCTGTCTTTCTGTGTCCGTATGTGTGTGTGTGTTTCTTTCGCGCACTCTCTCTCGCTCTCGCTCTCTCTCTCTCTCTCTCTCTCTCTCTTCTCGCTCTTTCTGTGTGTCATTGTGTGTGTGCATCAGAGAGAGTTTGGTATATTTGTACAAGAATTTGTGTGCACGCACACCTCCTTTCTCCTGAAACATGTGCGCTCTCTCTCTCTCTCTCTCTCTCTCTCTTTCACACACACAGAGATCCTGTATGTAATTTCGATTTCAGTTTGTATCGGTGTCAGATCTTAAACATGTGCGTATTAAACGGATGTAACTGAATCCATGTGCTGTAGTGAGTCACTTTTTCTACGTCGTTCACCGTCTCTGTTCGTATTCATGTTCATTGTTCAACACGTGGCTTATTCGTGTGCGTAATAATGTCATGTTGCATGTCGTGTACGAGGTCCTCAGGTCACACTCGGGACCGCGCTCTCCTTTTGGGTTGTATTACTACTGTAGAATCTGAATCGCAGTACGAGGTCAGGCATGTCCACCTCCGACTGAACCTGAGCGTCTTTACTAAACGCTAATCATGTGACCCTTCTGCACAAACACACCTGACTTGACTTCTCAGTTCATTAGCTGAGAGTGAACCAGAAAAGCAGCCAATGTGCCCATGGGCAATGTTTGTACCAAGCAACTGAAAGTGAAATTTTCAGCACAAACTTTCCACATTTATCGTAAAACTTTTGTGATGCTTGCGTTACCATTTTAACGATCAAACTTCGTATTGCATTGTTTTTGGAGAAACTCCGCCCTGATGAGTCGGTGTGAATATCGGTTCTACCTCTCCCTTTCTCAGGTAGAATAGGGCGAAATGTTTTTGACCGCAGAGGTAGAGCACGTTCTCATAAAGGTGAATGATATTCCAATAATAATAATATCTCCTCATGATACTTGCTGTGAAACACACCATGTATCCTTGTACAGGTGATTGTTGTTGGTGCCAGATGGTTGGTTTTATTATTTCAGCTGATCATCTGGGATTTTTCACACCGACCAGGTCACATCAGGTAAACAACAACTCTGAACAAATGTGGTGAGCAGAAAAGCATCTCAGAAAAATCTTGACTGTCCAGTTTTTGGGGCGTCTATACACACTGTAGTGTCAGAGTTCTGCTCTTGGCTAATAGGAATGGAACCCAACGTGGGCTCTTGCTGTCTCGATGTGTTCAAGTCTCGAGATGCTTTTCAGTTACCGTAGTCTGCCAGCTTGAATCAGTCTGATCTCTAATGAGTAAGATGTCTTCACACCCAGAACCGCTTCTCTCTAGATGGGTTTTTTTTTTTTTTTGTTTGTTTGTTTTTCTCACCACTCTTAAGGCTGTCATGTCTGAAATTCTCATCAGAGCAACAGTTTCTGGAATCCTCAACCAGTCCGTCTGGCACCCACAATCCTAAGTTCGAGAGATGTTTGATGTGAACATTAACTGAAGCTCTGGACCTGATATGCACATTTCCACATTTCTTTTTCAATCTACTTTGTTTTTCCCTTTCTTTTATTTCTCCTGACCTCTTTCTCTCACTCGAAGACCCTCGCTGTACATGACCCCAACATGCCGTGTGTGTGTGTTTAAGTGAAGTTTTATCTGCTCCGCTGTATCTGAGGCTTCACTTGGCTATTTGTTCTCAACTCATGCCAACCAGATGGATTTAAGAGAACAAGCTCTTCTGTTTTTGGCCATATAAGGACTCGAGACAGACAGATCTCAGTTTTAGGGCTGGCACGTGCAGCCTTGCCCGCTCCTGAATCTTCCCTCCGCCTTCTCTCTCTTTCTCTCTACAGCTGTGTGCGCGCACGCGTTCTCAAATGTTGGCGTCAATTATCCAGCATTGCTGTGTTCCTCAGCACATCGCGTGCACTCCACTTATGTTAATCACCTAATCAGGGCTAATCAAGTTTGACATTTGTAGGTATTTGATGACGATGAATTCCTGTTGCTATGATGACTGTTTGGGTGTAGGGCAGGTAACAGGCGTGACATGATGATGATGGTGATGATGATGATGATGATGATGATGATGCTTTAAGATGGCACGTACATCATTTCAGTAAGGACCGGTTGTATAGAGGGACTAAATGAGATTGTATTCAGCGTTTCTGCAGTCTCTCAAGGCATTTTGTTGTTTTTGTTCAGTTCATAGCTTCATAGCTTACTCACACCTTTTTGTTTTCTTCTTCCTTCCTTGTTTCCTATGGGCCCTTGTTCATGCCCTTATGTCTCTGCACCATGTGTGGAATTAATTTGGGCGTTCCTCTACGTCCTTGACAGCTCGGACAGTGCTGAAGCCCTACCATGGATCCAGAGATGTAACGATAGACAAACTTCAGAGTTCAGTTCGGTATAGTGGGGTTTTGATGCAGTTTTATTCGACACAACAGAAATAATCATTGCCTGAATGTGTGCCCTAGGTTTCTGTTCTCAGTGTATCGATATAGTTAACGTTATAACAGTGCAAAAGTTTACTTTTTGGAATTTTTCCCATTTTCTCCCCAATTTGGTCAATTTTGCTAACTGCTACCTGTTATCACACGACAACCATCAACCAGGAAGGGGTGGGCCAAACCTCCGCACATGAAGCAGTCCTCCGTATCTCTTCAAACAGCTGCTCATGCTGGATCACATGGCTTTGTAACATACTCTGAGGACATTGCTGTCCTCCTTACACGTACATGAGCTCACAGACGCCTGTGATCGGTTAGGGTTTCTTTGACACGGAAGACCGTGTATGCTGTCCTTCAAATCCAGATAGATCAGACAGATCGTTTTGCTCTCTTTGCCCCTGTCCACCGATGGACCCTGGCATCATCAGGATTCAAACTTGCAATCCCAGCGACCGGGTGAACGCTTTTGGTTTGCAGCCATCGTCTGCAGCTTTTCGGTTCACTGTTTGATGGCCAGCTTCATAATTTAGCAGGAAGCCAAATCACACCCGTATTCCAACAAGAGTTTTTCTTCAGCGCTGCACACACCTGTGTTTTGCTTTTTGCTTAATTTAGTTACGTGATGTGTGAAACCAAAGCAGTTGGCAATCGAATGGAAACTGTTCTAAATATCTTGATAAATTACATCACAACGCACACTATCTCGATATTAATAAAAATGTCTTTTTAATCAATTTAATTAATTGATTTTTGTACTTTAAAAATATAAAATGTTGAACAAAAATACAGATTAATATTTGTTTATCCTTTAAAATTTTTTTATTCATTATTCTTATTCATAATAATGAGTCTTTATTGGCCACAGTGAAATTCTTTTCTTCGCATACCCCAGCCTGTCAGGAAGTTGGGGTCAGAGCGCAGGGTCAGCTATGGCACAGCGCCCCCTGGAACAAAGAGGGTTCAGGACCTTGCTCAAAGGCCCAACAGTGGCAACTTGGCAGTGCTGGGGCTTGAACCCCCGACCTTCTGATCAATGACCCAGAGCCTTAACCGCTAATGACGCACTACTACACTCCAGTCCTACAAATGTCTTTGAGAATTGTGAGAGATTTTTGTCACCTTGCCCACCCCGATGGCAAGCAGAAAAACAATTCCCTGGAGCTACGTTTACACTTTAACCTCGGTGCTTAAATCGCATGTTCCGTCATGCATTGCGATACAGGGTTGCTACGTCGATGTGTTGCGTACCGCTCCAGACTTCGTTTGCGCTCGGGTCTCGGGCCGGTTGTCTTGGTGCGGATCCGAGCGTGATTGCGTGTTCATGTACATCTAAACGAACCGAACCAAGGGAGAAAACGTGACTGGTTCTGAAACAAGCGCTCCAAAGGTGCCAGGTGTGAAAACAACCTTAATGTCCAATCTGCTTATTTAATTAAATATCAACACTGAAGATCCAGCAGGATTGAGTTTGTTTCCATGGCAGCGGTTAGGCCTTACAGCCAATGCTACATCAGTTAACCAGATTAACTTCAGAGTTGACTTTCTATTTACTTAAATGTCAATTGAATTGCTATACACATCACAAATATTTCATTTTGTAAGAACCGATCAGTATGAAAGAAGCCCAAATGCTGACGACTAAGACTGAGTTCAAGTCCTTCACCCTCTGAACAGCCCCATGCTCAATAGTGTGAGTGTTTCTGAGATGAAGAAGAGGATGAATGTTCACGCTGTCCGACTCGGAGGTCGAGAGCGTCTGAGAGTCTGTGTGTGGATGACTAAGGAGGCATGGCGTGACTCTTAAGGATGTTTATTCTGAAGAGGTCTGGTAAAAATCACAGAATGAAATCCCTGTCTATCTATTTATTTTTTCCAGCTGGGTTCATTTAATTCGGGCAATTATAACAACAATTCAGTCAAATTTATTTCTTTTTGAATGAAAAACAGATATTTACGAAGCCACATTAGAGAGCTCTGGGACTTCGGCGGTCATTCCGGTCTTGGTACACGTACACGCATGATGGACAGAGCTTACAAACTGTAATGCACTAAAGCTTCAAAATACTCTAATCCAACCCTCGGTGTTTCTTTTTCAGTTCATGATGGAGAGATCGGCAGCGATGGAGATCAGTCTGTCACTTCGTCCGCTCGTCTGAAAGAATGCATCCTTCCATAGTAGGTTTTGATTTAATACTTAACATTGATATTAATAACAACACTCCTTAAGCAATATCACGCGAGAAAGGGTGCGGACGTACTGAATATCAGCAGACCGTGATTCAGACGTAGGCACGAGCTGGCGGTGTAATCGCCGTTGTGCTAATACTCGATAGAACTGCACAACTGACCAGTGTGATATTTCAGACACAGTATAACCACACATTCGGTTTATTTTTGCTCCACTAACGGAAGTCGATCCGGAAGAAGCCACACTCGCGTTCTACCTCGCTGGCTGGCTAGCTCACACTGATTTGTACATTCCCAAAAATAATAAAGCCATATTCGGATGGGATTAGTCTTCGGGACATATGGCGGAAAAGTAATCGTTACTTCGGACATCTGTCAGTTCGCACGGGACAACACATTCCCATCGAAGATGCTTTTGTTAAAGCTGCTGTCCTTTCTTCCTTTTCATCTTCACCTGACAAGCTTTCACGTTTTAAAATCAGAATTATATTCCTGAGAAAGTATCGTTCGCAGTGTCCGCTGCTGATGTCGCTAACTCGACTGGAGTAACCGTTTCGGATTAAGAAGTGGGATTTTCCTCGGTGAACACGGGTAAGCAGAGTGATGCATGCAGGGAAACAGTGTCCCAGTGCGGTTATGGGAAATACACGCTCACTGTTCGACCAATCGATTAGTCGACTAGCGCGAAGGGTTGTACAAGAACGTGTGGGTGTTATGCTTGCGCAATATTGATTTCTCCCTGATGGCGATTTTTCATTTGAAAGTATGGCAGTAAATGTATTTAACTGTGTAGAACTGTAAAACAGGAAGTGAGCATTTCCACTATCCTGGGTTTAAGGAGATTAGAGGAGGGCATAGCAGTCATGTCAGCTGTGCAGTCTGAAACTGTGGCCATTGCGTAAACTCTGCTGAGGTGGAGGGGAAGGGGGCGGGGCTTCTCGGTCTGTTAATATTCAAGAGTTAAAGGCACACGTGCAGATCATTCCAGATCGGCTCATTTCCCGATTAAAAGGGATGAAAAAGCCTGCTCTTTTGGCATTTTGTTGAGTGATAAGCACACACTGATGTTTTTGCAGAGTTCCAGTGCAAAATACATAACAGCAGAGCGGTGTGTTAATGTGATATCCAGTGACCTTCATCACCATTTATATCACGGCAGTGCATTATTGTGTATTGCAAAAGTCTATTTTCACCATAGAAACGTCTGACAAACCTTGTCTGTCTTTTTTTTTGTTTGTTTGTTTGTTTTTTCCCTTTCTTTTCTCTGTTTTTGTAGGTTTTTTTTTTCAAGTTTTGTTTTGGTTATTTGGGTTTATAGCATTAATTCCCTGCATTAATAATGATGTCAATGGAAGGCCTCACAAGGATAGTAAGACAATCATGTGAGTTACTGTGTGTGCAAGAGAGAGAGAGAGAGAGAGAGAGAGAGAGAGAGAGGAGGAAGGAAATACCGTGTGAGTTTATGGCTTGCTGTCTGAACCTTTTGTGAGTTCACTTCCTGTGTACACTAAACCCGGAGCCACGGTTCCTTTGCTAACCCTCCCAGTTTTACATACATACCCCCCCCCCACACACACACACGCACACAAAATCAAATGAATGTCTGGCATGTGGGCTGTCACTGTTTTGAGGGAGCTGTAGGTGTTCGAATGTTTTTTAAAACCAGAATAAAGCCATATTCGGATGGGATTAGTCTTCGGGGCATATGGCTGAAAAGTAATCGTTACTTCGGACATCTGTCAGTTCGCACAGGACAAGCGTTTTCTGTAGAAATTGGCACTATTGGCGTGTCTTCGTCGTGGACGTGCTGACGACCCGTCTCAGCAACCCCGTGCGTCATACGTAAAACGGTGCTGCCTCGATGAAGTAAAACAAAGCCACAACTGGACACAAACGTTGTGTGGTTTCCGTTCCGGCTGAACGACGTTATCAAACGCCGTCTGTACATTATCATACAGTTGGGGGGGGGGTTGGGTTGGGAATTTTGCGATACAAGTAGCGATTGGTGACTGGGCTAAATGTTAAGAATGAATCGACTACCTAAAAAAAAAAAGAGATACCACACCATGGATGGGGTTTAAATGAAAGAAAACCACATCCTCTAGTGCCTCCATACTTACAAGACCTGGGGTTATTTTTAAAGACCGTTTTATAGACGATAAAAGATGCCGTAATCTTTACCAGCATGGGCACGCACAGTCCAGGGGAAAAATAACTGGCATGACCAGTTCGCACGGGATTAAAATCCCAGAGAAGCTCTGATTATTCCATTACTCCACCTCCCCATATAAAACTAGTTTTTAGGTGAAATGACGAGTGTATGATGATTATCCTCTCCTAGCAAAGTATAAGATCGTGTTTGCGTCGATGGGATTAAAAAGTCAACGACTCCCTGCCAATGTCGTGCGTCTACCTAGCGCTTTGTTTAACCGCAATCTGACTGCATCGCGAGTTATTAGACGGCTTTGCAGTGATTCTGCTAAGTTTTGTCAGTCGCGTCGTTTCACCACGAAGCACGTCAGACATGTGCATCAAATGGAAGCTTTTTGCGTTTTGTGAAAGTAAATGAGTTTTTTATTCTTTCTCCATTTGTTGAACCTTCCCAACATGAAATCTGATTAACAAATCAAATCAATGGACAGTCAGTTGTGCACCTGTTTTCCCTCTAGAAGTTGTACTTTTGTATGTGTGTGCGTGTACATGGACACGTTGGGGGGTTGATGATCCATCATCGTTGGCCTGTACATGTAGAACTACATGCATGGATGGATGAACCAAGGACTTTGACTTTGGTCCTTCAGTGTCCGGTATACCCAGCGCTCTGTTCGGTTGAAGGTCATGTTTAGGAGGTCTATAGTGTTCTGCTCCTGATGCGGATGTGCGTTTTTGTTGTCTCTTTGTGGTAGGGGTGTAAACCAAAAAACAGACTGGAGCTAAGGGTTATGTTGAGTCATACATATCGTCTGTCCCAGTTTTTTAAGTTGGTTTGGTCAGATTTTGTCCTTCAACAATACAGGAAATACAGTCTGTCTCCGAGAAAGAGAGGGAGAGAGATTTTCTTTTTTTTTCTTTTTTTCTTTCCCCTCTCTGAGCCCCCCCTTTTCCCCCTCCTGAGTGGAAGTTGTATTCTGTTGATGATAAGGTTGCATTCCTGCCCATGTGGGTCATGTGTCTGCTTGGTGATGAGATCATCTGTACAACCTTACCTCATTTAAAACAGAATACACACACTGCACGCACATTCATGCCTCAAAACACACCACACGTCTCAAAGTTTCCAGGTTTGCCATTATTACTGCGCACCTATTCAAACAGAGCAGTCTGTAGCTCGCTCAGACAGACAGACAGACTAGCACTGGAATGTGACACACAGACAACCGTTCATTTTGTGAACCGTTCAAGTATGCGAGCCGGATCCATGATTCCAGTGTTGGTAACAAATGACAGTCATGTGAAAAAATAAATACACCCCATGGAAATTGTTGACTGACTTGACATATTTGGACAAGCAAACATTTGATCATCTTTGAAACAGTACCTAGTAATAAAGTTGATGCGCTCGATCAAATGACGCATAAAATTGACATGATTTAAATGAACAAAAAACAGGTCAGGCACATGGAAAAATTAAATACACCCCTACATTTAGCACACCCTTAATTCCTTAAAATTAGAATCAGGTGTTCAAGATTGTGTGTGAGGGAATAGAACCTGGGGTGCACAGTGGCTTCGTGGTTAGCACTTTCGCCTCAGGGTCCCCTCCAGGGTCCGGGGTTCGATTCCCGCCAGGACCGTGTGTGTGTGGGTTTGCATGTTCCTCCGGGTACTCTGGTTTCCTCCCCCAGTCCAAAGACAAGCGTTGTAGCCTAATTCGCTTTTCCGTAGCGTGCAAATGGGTGTGTGAATGTGCATGCGATTGTTTCCTGACATTTGTTGGCACCCTGTCCAGGGTGTCCTCTGCCTGGTACCCCAAGATCCCTGGGATAGGCTCCAGGCTCCCCCACGGCCCTGTGTAGGATATGCAGTATGGAAAATGGATGGATGTATTAATTACGCCTAAATTAAAAAATCAATACTTCAGCAGTACTTCCAATTCTAAATTCTCATTTCTTAACCATTGTTTAATTACAATCCATTATCAGCATTTTATCGGTCAAAGACCTCGGTGCACTCCAAAATATCAGTACTGGGACCGTCCCCTAAAAACCGTTTCCGTTGACCACTAATTTGAACAGAGCACTTCTGATGTGCACGGGTGGTTTCGGCTGTCTTGGAAAAATGGGGAAAAGTTGCAACTTAAGCATCAAGCACTTTCTGCCAGGACCCTGTGGGTTCTGAGAAGGTCTCTCTCTCTCTCTCTCTCTCTCTCTGTCTGTCTGTCTTTCTGTCTCTCTTCCACCGCTGAGGGTGTGTACAATGTGATTGGCCTCATTCTGATTGGCTACTTCCATGCGTTTGCTTGAAACCTCGCTGAAGTTTTTATAGAGTAGCATTTATGGATAACAGAGCCTCACAATATATGCTCAAACTGATGTCAAGTGCAGAAGAAAGTGTGCGCACGCTTGTTCCTCTGTTCTGAAGGGACAGAATGTTCAGAATGCCAGAGCCAGGATGAGTGTGGTAACGCTGTAATGATATGCTTTCTGATTGGGAATTTTTTGCCCAGAGAGTGGAAATTTTTTTTCAAAAAGTAGGAAAGGAGCCGTGAAGAGCGAGGAAATTTCTCTTCAAGATTTTGTCAGTGGTGTGTTTCATTTCCTCCTTCTCTAATTCATTACTGCTACTTCACTGATGTTCTGCACACCGTGCAACAAGTGCATTTATTTTCTGTTCTATTCCTCTCTTGCATTCTGTTTCTTCACTGTTCTGACTTTTCTCACTCGAACCGTGCTCTGTGCCATTACAATTTCACTCAAATGACATCGCAAATTTAGGGGGGGGTTTGGGGACAGCATTTTTTTTTGGCAAAGATACGTTTCCAACCGAATCCATGTCCCAAAGAATTGAAGCTGTTTTGAGAGTAAAGGGAGGGCTTATCCAGTATTAGTGTAGTGTTCCTTATAAATTGACCATGAGTGTATGCAGCAATCCTATGATGATGATGAATCTATGGGAAACCCTGTATAAAGTGTAGTATGGAGAGATGTAAGCAGTGAAAAGTAAAGCAATGTATTAAAACACATTTTTGGCTAGACCAGTTGAGTATAAAGGTGTAGGCTGGTAAGTGTGTTATGAGCGTGTTAGAAACTAGATAAAGGTATCTAGCAGATTTGAAGATGGACAAACGAAAACCTGTACCTTCCTCTTTGAAAGCTAGTGTTTTTCTTGTTTTTTTGGTTTAAGTGAGTTTTATGAACTGTAAAGAATGTTGGGAATAGAAAGACCGTGAGAAATCGCCCGTTGCAATCTGGAGTTGGAGGAAAAATGGTCTTCTGGTCTACCAGTTAAACAGAGCGCCATCAAGCAAGTGGCGTACATCATTCAGAAAGGGTAAAGTAAATTACCAGGTCAAGTTTCATTGCAAAAGATTTACGCCACGAGGTCATTTGTGGAAAAACTTGGATTTCGCTCACAGTGGAGCATTTTACATGCGTAAAATTATGATGCACCAAGAATCATTTTATGATCCGATCATTGCATGCTGAAACTGAAATCGCGTTCATCTGTACTGCTCTAAGGCATCGCTCCCCTAATAAGTTCTCTTGGGTGCACTGTGGTGGAGTTTTATAACGAAACGGGCTGCTAGATTGGTCCAAGTGTTCTGGAGAACGCCTCACGTACCCAAGCTTGTTCTCGCATTATATTCCGCTGTGGAAAATACAAAGGCGGTGCATTCATGTTTCCCGTTCTTTTGTAAGATCTGATATGATGTCTGTTTAGTCCATTTCTATATTCTGGGTGTCTTGTATCTTAGTTCAATTAAAATTGTATGCTTCAGAAGAAAAATGACCTCTTTGAGCTTATTTTAAGACATTTAGAAATATTTTAGCGACCCTTATGTATAAATTCTCCACTAAAGAGATGTCCATTGATTTTAATTTTCTATAACGGCAACCCATGCAGTAGTGCGGCTGAAAGTCTATATTAATGCAACGTTTCTGTTTCTGTAGTAACAACTTACACAGGACTTTTATTGCAAACGTTTTTTTTATTGTTATGGTGAAGCTTTTTGTGAGTGAGTGAGTTTTTTTCCGCAGTTTTTGGAAGGAGTCTCCAGTCTCAGCTCTTTGTAACTTTTACGTTTTTAACACACCAGGGGGGATTTGCTCTTTTTCAGTAATATAATGAGCCGTTAACAAAACAAGCACGCTTTTACATCACGCACTTCCCATCATGCATTGCTATACAGGCTGGTCCGTTGGGTCGGACTGCTTCGCCACCATGAGCAAACCGTTCCAGAGTTCGTTTGCAGTCAGGTCGAGACCATCTCCTTCAGAGTGACAGTAACTTGGCTTCATGTTGTTCATCACCGCAGCCCTTAGTGTGTTGTCAAATTAATAATTAATGTGAAACTGTGATATTTTCTTCCACTGTTGGTGTACCGTAGAAATCTCATACCGTTAAAATAATAATAATAATCATTTGTACATGTAAATGCACTCCTTTACATCCTTCTGTCTCGTTAAGTAAAGTTACAAAGTTTTCCAGACGTCAACTTTCTTCTTCATAACGTCGACCTGGTCTGAATTTGTGCATGCTTTCTTGACTTCCTGTTTGCAGGCTCGTTTGCTTCGGTTACTTTGTTTGCACACCTCAGTAACTGAGCCGAAGAAGGAACAGGGAGTTTGATGTTTTGTGTAACGTAATATGTTCGTCTTGATTCATGATTGTTTAGCACAGCGCTAAGTGATGTGACGGAGAAACACCAGAAACGCTTCCCAGGACTCTGGTTTTTCACCAGTCGCACTTTCTATTACTGGAAGCAAACCTGCTGTGAGATGATGCTTAGAGGGAGTGTGTGTGTGTGTGTGTGTGTGTGTGTGTGTGTGTGTGTGTATACAGAACTGAGACTCTGGAAGCGCTTTATTTTGGGGGGGTCTACTAACAAGCAAGGTAGCTTGACTCAGAAATGTGACTGCACCAGTGACCACTACGACCTCCATCACTCACTGTTACTATAACTTTTACAAAATATAAATAAATAGAAATAATACCCCAGTTAGTATTTCCACGTCACTAACTCTAACCCTCACAACGACACTAGTAATTATGTTCGTGGAAGGTACGAATGGACAAATGATGATCGTGTATCGAGTATTTGGTGAAGTGTGTGTGTGTGTGTGTGTGTGTGTTAAAGAGAGAACATTGGGGTATGTAACTGCTCATTGTGAAGGAGCAGCCATGTGTGCACATTGTCCATTTCGTCCTTCATTCCCTCCTAATGAAGAGCTTAAATACAAGCAGGCATGCTGATCTCCTAGGCACCCACCACACTGCTACTTGCAAGTGTCTGTGTGTTCGTGCAAATGTTTGAGAGTCTGGTGTGTGTGTGTGTGGGGGGGTCATGGCCCACTTTGCCAGATCTGCTTTAGCATGCTTGGCTAACTATGTGAGGCCAAAACCTGCTTTCTCTGGAATTTTAGTAATGCTTTCAGACCAACAGCACTGCGGTTTCCCCTCTCATGTCCCGTGTGTGGTGGGGGGGGCATGTGGGGGGGAGGGGCATTATGTGTTCGGATTGTCCATCCATGTCTCGTTAGCACGATCTCTCTACAACGAGTGGTTGAATGTTTTGTGGGTTTTATGGAATGATCGTTGTAACCAGCATATGAACTGATTTAGATTTTGAACTCGTCTAAACAGGATCGAGGTCAAATGTCTGTCTGAAACGTTTTTTCTTCTTTAGCTTCCTTCATGTTTGAAGTATATTTGAAGGCAGTTCTGGCAAACAAATTACTCCAAGAAGGATTAGACTTCTCGTCTAGGTGCCGGAGAAATGTGTCGCCTGAAACGGTGCCATCCAGAACTATTGGCCCCCTTAATGAAATGTATTTCATAAAATAAACCTTGCAGACAATAATTTACACTCAAACAACAGGATAAACTATTTATCTTTCTCCTAAGAAAATCATTCTCCGTAGAAGTAAAGAAGACTTTTTTTTCCAAGTCAAAATTCCTAACATTTGCTCTCCGCTCCAAAGAAATTCTCTAGTTGCTTCTAAACATATCCTGTTTCGCTGAGGTATATATATGCGGTTGCACACGTAAAATCCCTATATTATTCATTATCATGGGGGGACAACAAACAAAGAGGCTTCAACACAAAAGAAACACAAGTTTGTTGACCTGCACAAATCAGGTAATAGATCTAAAATACTTGGGCACTTAAAAATAGCATTAAACACAATAAGCGTGTCAGGATTAGTACTGTATCATATCCGTGTAGTAAATTTGTCATGAATGAATAACAGATCAGATTTACATGTAGTGCTTCTGCCCCGTCATCGTCGTCGTTTTTCAAGGCCACAAGGATGATTGGAAAGAGAGACGGAAGAGAAGTGGTGAAGAAATGATGAGTAGTAATTCCTCAACTCCACATCGACGCTGTTCCTACACCTCTGCATTTACTGGACGTGAAGCATCATCAGTTTGTAACCTCTAAAAGACCCTGGAAGCCTCACCACCTTCTGTTTCACTAACCAAAATAAAATCTCAACAGATCAAACTGCTCGTGTATTTCAGGCGCTCCGATTTGGAGCCAAAAGCATACCCATGCAGTGCTTAAATAGAACACTGGAAATAATGCTATGTATAGCAGTGTGTTTCTGTGGCCACGCATGGGTTCAGTGATATTCTAATTCCGCTCATGATTTGCAGTGATGCTAAACGAAAGCCTCAGTCTCGCCCTCTGCTTACTGTAGACGCAGCCGTGAGGGACGAGGCCGGTGTCATTGAGATGTGCTGATGTCGGTGAAAACGCAAGCAGGAAATCGATGCTGCTTTATTTCAGGGCCGGCCCGTGGCCTCTGTGTGCACTTACCCTTCTCTTTCGTTCCCCTGTGATTCAAAAAGCTGAAGTAGTGAAACCGAACATAAGAGATCAATTATTTGAGGTGGATCTGTGTTGTGATGGTGAGTTGATGTAGAGACGTATTAGAAAATCTTTAGATTTTTAAATCTTTTTTCTTTTTTTTAAGAATTGGACAGATCTAGAAGATGCACTGGTTAAGGAAAGTCTAAGGTAGTATACAGATATTTGATAGCTTCGTAATAGGCTGTAGATGTGAAGTAACACTTAATATTATTATTATTATTATTATTATATTTTATTTTATTTCTTAAACATAAATTGCTTCAAATGATGTCTAATTACCATTATTACTACTACTACTTATTATTATTATTATTATTATTATTATTATTATTATTTTGACTTCTAGAAATTCTGTATTTATCAGTACATTCAGTCATGGAGACTTCAGACTCACAAATTTTCATTCATTCTCCTTAAATATCCACTTTATCCTTCTCATCCAGAACCTATCCTTGGAACACTGAGTGAAAGCCAGAAATACACGCTGTATGGGACTGCAGTCCATCACAGGGCACCGCGCGCACACACATACGCGCACACACACACACACACACACACACACACACAGAGACCTGTGAGCAATTTAGCATAGCCAATCCACACCGTCATGTTTTTGGGAAGTGGGCGGAATCTTGAAGGAAACCCACACAGACATGGGGAGAACGTGTGAATCATTACCCTAATCATCACCCTGTGAGATTTTTATCTGGAGTTTAAATGTGAATCTCTAGCACCACATGTATTATAATGTTGTGAAGATTGAGGGTTGGGATAAAGCACTGACGTACTCAACAAGCACAGCTACATAAGGACCCAAATCTTTTGCACGGCTGTAGATGAATCCTGCCGTTGGGATGCTAGGAAGGTGTAAGTGATGGGGATGAAGTCCTTTACCTCTCCAGTATTGCATATGATTGTTCTTCAGGTGAATGACTGAATGTAACCTAGTGAATATGACCACATAAGGAAATCTCAAGTTCATACCAAAGTGATGATTGAGACGAAATACAATGTGATTGTAACAAAAGGTTAGCTATTGTTCATCCTCCTTGAGCTACAGGCTTTTGCAGTTTTTCACGTGTGGAGTGTTTTTCATTCCTGAGAATCTTATTGCCTGGTCCATCGAACATTTTTCAGTACTAGAGGGCGACGCTGTGACCCCGGGTATTCAGGAGTACTGTGTTGTTGCATTAGGCAGATCTCACGCGTCATACCTAGTCTATACGAACAGCATTCTATGGTCTTAAATAGCCTGGGTTATGTGAACATGAAAAATAAACCAGTTGGTATTTAAGTAGTATCTTAAATAAAGAGTGTTCCTGTTATTGTTGACTGTTTCATGAGGACTGCGTTTGATTTGTGTCTGTAGCGCACCTGATCTCCTGGTTTGTGTAAGAACCATGTGTTCCACAGGTTTTAACTACATTTTATTTTTATTTTTTGTCTTGTAGGTAATCATTTCCCCAGCACACTTGTGAGAATCAAGCAGCAGGGAAGTTGGACTAACCAGAATATCAAGTAGCAGTGACGTTAGGGTGTGAACTCCCCAGAGTTTGAGGACAACAACTTCCCATCCTTCCTCTGTAGGCTTTCAAGAGCAATAAAACACGACTACACAAATGTGCACCCTTCCACAAAGGCAGCATACAAATCTTACAGTAGCTTAGTATCAGATATCAGTATGACTGAGTTCAAAGACACAACCAGCCGCCATCTCAGGCACAAACTTCAAAGTCTGGGCCGGCGTCTGGATGAGCTTGAGGAGGCTACGAGTAAGCTCCAAAAGGCTGAGGATGAGCTTCTGGACCTCCAAGACAAAATCATCCAAGCCGAGGGAAGTAACTCCTCCTTGCTTGTTGATGTTGAAGCACTTCGAAAAAGAGTTCTTAAAATTGAGGGGAAGGATGAGGAGGTGAGAAAAGCTGAAGACCTTTGCAGATTGATAAAGGAGAAGCTAGAAGAAGAAGAGAATCTAACTAAGGCGCTTAAAGCAGAGATTGAGCGTCTTCAGCTCAGAATGACCGAACTGGAGAAGCTAGAGGATGCATTTGGGAAGAGCAAGTCAGACTGCACACAGCTTTGCCTGAGCCTTAATGAGGAAAAGAACCTTACTAAGAAACTCTCAGCTGAACTAGAGGCCCTGAAGGCCAGAGTAAAGGAAGTGGATTCCTCCGAGGCATCTCTGAACCGGGCAGAGCAGGCCCTGACCAAAGAAATGGAGAAACTAAAAAGCCTCACGCAGACACTTGTTGTGGAGCGCAAAAAGCTCTTGGAAAAACAGAGAGAAGATGAGAAAATCATTCTCAAATTAACTGAAAAGCTTGAACACCAGAAGAGCAAGGTAGGTTCATTAGACCATAGCTTTAATGAAGCCCACAACCTTATTATTGAGGATGACATCTCGGCAGGTCTTGGTAGCAAACTGGCAAGAAAGAAGAAGCTCTCGCATGATGGCTTGAGAAACAAATCAGAAAATGAGAAAAACAGCCTAGAAGAGCATGAGGACAACAAGATCAAAGACCTTACACAAGAAGTAGAGAATCTAAAGTGCCGTCTGAAGCAGCTGGAGATGGTAGAAGAGGACCTGAAAAACACAGAGTCAAAGCATTCTGAGCTAGAAGAAAAGTTTCAGCAAGAGAGGAACCACAACCAAGTGCTGAGTGACCAACTCGAGCAGCTGAAGATTCAGCTTTTTAGCAGTAACCGCAGTAGTAATGGAAACCTGGTTGTTTCCAGTACAACAAATGTCCTTGAAAATGGCAAAGCTGAAACTGAGGAGATAAACATACGAGGAGGCTTTAGGCAGGAGAAGAAGGGTAAGGTTTTGCCTGCCACTGAGGCAGTTAACCCAAAGTATAAAAAAAGAGACAATTCACCGCAGCAACTGAAACTTAAGAGTAAAGAGCTCAGCCAGTCAACAGAGAAATCCCCTGCAAGGAGGACCCTAAGTCCTGCCCATAGACCTAAGAAAACTGGGTTGAAAACTGGGTCTTCAAATACTGTTGACATTGGACTAAAAGATGGCATTGAGGAGAAACTTGGAAGTGCCTTTCAGGCCACATCCACTGCATCAAGTGATAAAAAAGTTTCTGTACTTAGCCGTTACCCTCCTGCTGCCAGTGACCAAAAGCCTGGGAAGGTATCGGTTAAGCCAGGTAACGCCGAAAGCAAGAAAGCAAGAGTTTTGTCTCCACCAGAAAAAGACCGATTAACTGAACCAGAGTCTTCAGGTCCTCCACAGGAGGTAACTACAGTGTTAAGTCTTTCCCAGGCAAATGGGTCTTACACAGCGTACAAATCCCATGTAAGGTCATCTGGTTTAATTGATCATGGATCTGAAGGTCACTCGTCGGCCTCTGAAACCGAATCCGTCGGATCAAAGCGCTCAGTGGGTGAGCAAGACACTGCTCCTGTAATATCCATTTTAAGTGGCCGAACAACAGACTCCAAGTATCCAAGGTATGCACGATTGCATGATTCTCACTCGGGTGGATCTTCAACAAGGAGCTCTTATGATGAGGAACAGCACAAGGCCCTAATGATGGAAGGTGACTCTCAGGAACCTTTTCAGACATCCACAGGAATTGAAATACAACGTGTGTGCAGCCCACGTGAGGCTCTATGCTCTAAGGTCCTCATAAAGCCAGCCATCATAGAGTATGACAGGAAGGAAATTATGTCAGGAGGGAGCATAGAACCAACACATACCAATGAAAAACCGAAAATATCCACCAAGCCTAACAAGATGACCAGCAGCATTACTTTCTATCCCAATGACCCCAGCTCTTCTAGAACCAGCAGTCGAAGCAGCAGTGTTTCAAGTGAACCTCCATCCAAGGAGCGACACACTTCCACCAGCAACATTGTCATTGGGCCAAACACTGAGCTCAGAGGCAGCATCACCATTCCCTATGAAATATCCATTCCCAAAAGCGAGATCACGCTAAGGCCTGGTGATGGTGATATTTACAACTCTGATCTTCCCAATGTCCTAGAGACCGCTCGTATAGAAACGACCATTCTGTCCCGAAGCAGTTTGAACTTTCAGTCCCCGGAAATATGCTCCGAGCTGAACAACAGCGAGTCTGGCTTTGAGGGCAGTGGAAGTATTACAACTACTACGGTCACTAGCCGGCGAAGCCACAACAATGACCACAGCTCATCCCAGGATGATAATGTGCCAGAGATGAGGAATGTGACCGTTAGAGGTGCATGGAGGAATCGAGGGGCAGTATCTGTGGACCAACTTGGTCAGGGACCAAGGCATGATGGTTTGGAGGATGAAATGGAACCCGTCACGACATGGAGAGCATACAGAGCTACCACTGTCCTGGACACGGAGGAGAATTTAACATCTACCAATGTCACCACACGAACTGGAAAGCCAAGCCCAGCGGAGAGGTACATGCGGAGGATCAGTAGTGGAAATATTGGTAGAGATTCTCTGGAGTCCTCACGCAGGAACAAGAGCGTGTCCCCAATTGATAGCAGTCTTCAAAGGATCATCTCTCACGAGCCTGTCTGTGCCCAGCAACTGCAACCAAGAATGCGAAAAGAACCTCCTGTAAGTATACCTTTTGCTTTTTTCTAAAGTTAAGGCTTAGAGTGCTTGGACTCAGACATTTACTGGAAAAAGATTACTGGAGATTTGCATCTAATTAAACCATGTTTCTGTGGTGTATAAATGGATTTATCTACCCTAGAGATGGTGTTTATAGTCTTACCTCAAAGACTTGCTCCATTTGGCTCTGACGAATGGCTTTAATTATGTCATAAGCTAAAAATCTAAATGAAAATATACCACCCAGTACAGATGTGCCTTCTGCTTAATTTTAGTAACTGGAGATCCATAAGAGTTGAATGGATATTTGGTTATTTGCTGAAAGAGGTAGAAAAGTATTTGAATCATTCTTTCACTTTTGTCAGATGCACATACAGTGAGGGAAAGAAGTATTTGATCCTCTGCTGATTTTGTACGTTTGCCCCCTGACAAAGAAATGATCAGTCTATAATTTCAATGGTAGGTTTATTTGAACAGTGAGAGACAGAATAACAAGAAAATCCAGAAAAACACGTCAAAAATGTTATACATTAGTTTGCACTTTAATGAGGGGAAATAAGTATTTGACCTCCTCTCAATCAGAAAGATTTCTGGCTCCCAGGTGTCTTTTATACAGGTAACGAGCTGAGATTAGGAGCACACTCTTAAAGGGTGAACTCCTAATCTTAGCTTGTTACCTGTATAAAAGACACCTGTCCACAGAAGCAATCAATCAATCAGATTCCAAACTCTCCACCATGGCCAAGACCAAAGAGCTCTCCAAGGATGTCAGGGACAAGATTGTAGACCTACACAAGTCTGGAATGGACTACAAGACCATCGCCAAGCAGCTTGGTGAGAAGGTGACAACAGTTGGTGCGGTTATTCACAAATGGAAGAAACACAAAAGAACTGTCAATCTCCCTCGGCCTGGAGCTCCATGCAAGATCTCACCTCGTGGAGTTGTAATGATCATGAGTGAGGAATCAGCCCAGAACTACACGGGAGGATCTTGTCAATGATCTCAAGGCAGCTGGGACCATAGTCACCAAGAAGGACTGAAATCCTGCAGCGCCCGCAAGTTCCCCCTGCCCAAGAAAGCACATATACATGTCCATCTGAAGTTTACCAATGAACATCTGAATGATTCAGAGGACAACTGGGTGAAAGTGTTGTGGTCAAATGAGACCAAAATGGAGCTCTTTGGCATCAACCCAACTCGCCGTGTTTGGAGGAGGAGGAATGCTGCCAATGACCCCAAGAACACCATCCCCACCGTCAAACATGGAGGTGGAAACATTATGCTTTGGGGGTGTTTTTCTGCTAAAGGGACAGGACAACTTCACCGCATCACAGGGACGATGGACGGGGCCATGTACCGTCAAATCTTGGGTGAGAACCACCTTCCCTCAGCCAGGACATTGAAAATGGGTCGTGGATGATTATTCCAGCATGACGATGACCCAAAACACACAGCCAAGGCAACAAAGGAGTGGCTCAAGAAGAAGCACACGTCTGATCTCTGTGATTGCCAACAAGGGTTTTGCCACCAAGTACTAAGTCATGTTTTGCAGAGGGGTCAAATAAATATTTCCCTCATTAAAATGCAAATCAATTTATAACATTTTTGACGCGTTTTTCTGGATGTTTTTGTTGTTATTCTGTCTCTCACTGTTCAAATAAATCTACCATTAAAATTATAGACTGATCATTTCTTTATCAGTGGGCAAACGTACAAAATCAGCAGGGGATCAAATACTTTTTTCCCCTCACGGTATGTGTTTGATAGATGTATAAGCAAATAATGAACTGAAATATTAAACACACAAAAATAAACTTTACTGGATATCAGCTCTGGGTTTACTGAGCTACAGCGGCTGAGTTTCAGCCTGTATCTGTAGAAGCATCAGGTAAAATTCAGACATTGTCTTGTGAGTGTGAAGAGTCTTATAGGCTACAACCACACTGATTTGTGGGCAGGGTGGTTGTGATCACGGTGGTAATGCATGTATATGTAATAATCTGATGGTCGGTACAGATATTTGTATGTTAATATTTACTAAACCAGTGTATGTAGAATATACAATAAGAGGCTTCATCTGTATTTTGGTTTGTATCCGTTATAGTTTTTAATCAAGTTGCACTGGACTTATTGAAGTTTCTGACTTGCTTCATGTTTGATTACCTGCCCAGCTCATCTCCAATGACTTTTCTAGTCCTACACTGTAGCATGAGACCGTGGGACGGTGAACAAACAGCGCATGCATCGAATCTGCCAAAATAAACCCCCAAATATTAAGTAGCTGATGATGGCTGTGATTGGTTGTTTGAGGTTGTTTTTGTTACATGGTCCTGCTCTAATGTCACTTGTGCAAAACCATACATGCCTTCAGTTGGGCATTTCCATAGGTTTCAATATAACGGGGAAAATGTGTTTGAGGAAGGGTTGGGGTAACACTAATCTGAAGAATTCGAATAAGATCTCGCTTATTGGCCATTTTAATGATCCAGTGTATATGTGTAGATTATAATTGTAAAAAAGCTTGTAGAAATGTGATTGTGAGATTTCGGTGGATGTCTACCAAGTTTCATTCAGCTCGCTACTTGATACTGCTGTACTAGAATTGGTCGTCAGTATGCCGTTGTGTGTTTGCTGTTTAGGTTTACTACTTGTCATATAAGCATTTAGAATATCTCTGTTCTCCCCTACTTTGAAACAAGTTTCATATCTGGTACTTGCAGAAGGCAGAAATAGTGCTGCCAAATTTGAAATGTTCGGTCACTGTCCATCCATCCGTCCTCAACCGCTTATCTGTAATCGGGTCGGGCAAAGGACCACAAACTTCCCTTTCCCCAGCCACATTAACCAGCTCTGACTGGGGGATCCTGAGGTGTTCCCAGGCCAGTGTGGAGATGTAGTCTCTCCACCTAGTCCTGGGTCTTCCCCGAGGTCTCCTCCTGGCTGGACATGCCTGGAACACCTCCCTAGGGAGGCGCCCAGGGGGCATCCTTACCAGGTGCCCGAACCACCTCAAATGGCTCCTTTTAACGCAAAGGAGCAGCGGTTCTACTCGGAGTTCCTCTCGGATAGCTGAGCTTCTCACCCTACCTCTAAGGGAGAGGCCAGCCACCCTCCTGAGAAAATTTCGTCCGCTTGTACCCGAAATCTAGTTCTTTCGGTCACTACCCAAAAAAAAAAAAAAAGGTTTTTTTTTTTAAATTTCACAGGGAGTGAAAATTTTTTTTTTAAATCCCAAGAAGAAATACAGATCCATCTTTGTGCTCCTGTGGAAGCTTATGGAGAAAATACAGCCTGCCAAAGTGCTATGCTGCTTCAGATACAGGGTAATTGTAGACTAACAATGTTCAGTTTAAACTAAATGGAGCCAGACATTTGTGTTCATCAAGCATAAAAAATTTGAGGGTTTTGTTTTTGTTTTTTCCTCCCTCCTTGTATGGCAAGCTTTCACTTGTAAAAAGTTGAATGTTAAATTGGACTAAGAGCTAAGGTGATGTTTAAGCCTCTCATTATCGAGATCTGGGGGGGCCACAGTGGCTTCGTGATTAGCACGTTTGCTTCACACTTCTGGGGTTGGGGGTTGGTGTCCCGTCTCCGCCCTGAATGCATGGAGTTTGTATCTTCTCTCCATGCTTCAGGGGTTTCCTCCCCTGTACAAAAACATGTAGGCTGACTGGCATTTCCAAATTGTCTCAAGTGTGTGAATGTGCCCTGCGATGGGTTGGCACCTCGTCCAGGTTGTCCAGTTTGTGCCCCGCGTCCCCTGGGATGGGGCTCAACGCAGTATAGAAAATGGATGTAAGGATGGATGGATTGAAATGCAACTGACTATATTATGTTACATGCAGCAGTGTATGAAATTTTATTCAGTTTGTTTTTATTTCTAAAGCACTTTAGACCATAGACATTTTCACAAAGCAACTTTACAGAAATCTGGAATTAGATTTGTATTCGGTTCCTAATGAGCAAACCAGAGGGTGACCGTATTAGAATAAAACTCCCCGAGATGACACGCAGAAGAAACCTTGAGAGGAAACAGACTCATCTTCTGGGATACAGTTTTGAGGGATGCATCAATACTATTTTTTCCAGACAGAGTACTCATTTAAACTGCTACTGAAATGAGTAACCTACTCAGTATTTAGCAATTAGAAGCTTAATACTGTTTTTAGTTTGCTTTGATTGGCAGCATTGTTCTTTTAACTAGTGTGTGTATATAGTAACATGATGGCATATGGTATTGTGGGATCAGATCTTAATAATATTATTACTATTAACTCATACCAGTATTGATACATTTATATCCTACACTGGATAGTGAGAACCTTTATATTAACTGTATACTGTGTTGATTTAAGACGATACTAAGTATCTTGAAAAGATGTTCAATATGAGGATCATAAATTAGAGTCTTGAGATGAGCAATCTTTAATTTCTACCCAAGAAGGGTTTCTGCATGTCCTTAAAAAGTCTATGAATGTAATTTTGACAGGTCTTAAAAATTGCTTGGATTATGAAGGAATCCAGTAAAAATCATTTAAAATGGTTTCTGTTAACATTTGATGTAATATGAGTAAATGCAAGTTCAACGAGATCTGGCTCAGGAACAGTGCATTTAGGGCTTGTTTGAAGCCCTCTGCTCATTGTTTGGATCCAGGTTGTGAAATGGGTCTTCAATTGCATTCATAATAGACTGAAAAAGGTCTTTAAACTGAACTTGTTGAAACCTGCAGCGGCCCTGCAAGAGCAACTGCTATAATCACACCGTATCCATACAGCTGAAATTATGTACTGAAGAAAGCGTGAAACTTGGGAAGTCTCTATCGTATACATGCGAGATTCTTCAGAAGCCTCCAGATGAAGAAGCAGGAGAAACCAAGCAGGCTGTGTAGATCTGCTGTGTGTGTTAGTCACCACTATTACTGGTGCTGTATTTGAGTACATGGTTTGTTCCTGCTGAGCTCAAATCAGTTTCAGCACTCAGGAATCTGATTTACTTTCAGTACCGTTTCGCTGTATGTAAGAGGTTGGGTTGTCTGGAAAAGTAATTTCCGCTCCTTTTGGAACAAAGACTAGACTTGGAGAATGCCAATGGCATCTGTTTTAAAAGCCATAATGACAAAGGAAGTAGCGGTAGTGATGGATTGTGGTATGTATGGAGTGGCAGTCGAAAGCAAATGTACACCCAGCTCATTATGCCATTGGTTTGTGTTTATTTGAGGACATGACGCATTTTTGTTCAAATAGGCATTCTCTCAAATAACTAACTGCCATGTAACAAAAAAAAAATCATTTGATGCTATTATTTCTGTCGTTGTGGTTGGCTTTTAATATTTGTTTACATTGTAAGGGTGAACGTGGCATTCGTTTGCCACCAGTTAGGAAATGAATATGAAACATTTTTAAAACCGTAGTGTAATATTTACCTGATGGCTGTTAAATAAAACTTGTCAGGGTATTGTTGTATAGCAGCAGTCTGGCAACAATCATGTATGCAGCGTCCTCCACTAATATTGGCACCCTTGGTAAAGATGAGCAAAGAAGGGTGTGAAAATGTTGTCTTTATTTTAACCTTTTGATCTCTTGTTAACTGCTGTTATGGACATCAAACAATTGCAAAAAAAAAAACATGTTCATCAAAAAAAAAATCTTTGTTAAATATGTGTGCAACAATTTTTGGCACCCGTGTCTTGGTGTCAGAAAGTTTCCAAAACTTCAATCTGAAGTCACCTACATCACCACAAGTTGTTTGGAAGGGTTTCAAGAAAAAAGCCTGTACTCTCATCCAGAAACAAACTCGAGCATCTTCAGTGTTCCAGACACGACTGGATCTTTACATGGGATCGGGTTCTATGGTCAGATGAAACCAAAATAGAGCTTTTTGGTAATAAACACCAGAGGTGGTTTTGGTACACACAGAGAGGTAGAGATATGGAAAAGTCCCTCATGTCCACAGTTAAATATGGAGGTGGATCTTTTAATGTTTTGGGACAGTTTTTCTGCCAGAGGACCTGGACATTGTGTTAGGATACATAGCATCATGGACTCTATCAAATATCAACAGATATTAAATGAACACCTGACTGCCTCTGCCAGAAAGATTCAAATGTGATGTGGTTGGATCTTCCAGCAGGACAATGATCCAAAATCAGCACAGAAATGGTTTACTGACCACAAAATCAAGGTCCTTCCATGAACATCCCAGTCCCTTGACCTGAACCCCATAGAGAACCTGTGGGGTGAACTGAAGAGGAGAGTCCACTAGCGTGGACCTCGAAATGTGAAGAATCTGGAGAGGTTCTGTATGGAGATCCCTTGCCATATATTTTCCAGCCTCATCCGGCATTATGTCTTTGTAAAGGGAGGTAGCATTAGCAAAGTATTGAATAAAAGGGTGCAAATAATTGTTGCACACCTAGATTTAACATAGGGTTGTTTTTCAATAAACCTGTTTGTAATTGAGAATAATTTTGTGAATTTTGTTTAACAAAACATCGAAAGGTTAAATAATAGACAATTTTTTACAGCCTTCTTTGCTCATATTTAACAAGGGTGCCGATATTAATGGAGGATGCTGTAGTTATGTGACCATTTTCCCCCTGTGTAAGTTCAGTCACCATTCAGCAGTAACTGACGCTGTGACATGTTGAGCAATATTTGAATAAATATTTTAATTAGCATTTTTTAACATTAACTCCTAATTATTGACTCTGGACCATATGGCTTGTGATGTACATTGTTCAAGTTTTTGCATTTTAACCAAAAGTACATTAGTAAATTGTTTAATATAGTTTGGCTCATTTTTATTCATATTGGGACATATTGGGTATTTATAGTTTCATTTTATTTTTCATAATTCAAAAATTCTTGAAATCATTTTACTTTTCTGTGCAATATAGATTCTGTACTTGTACTTATTTCATTTTCACTTCTTTTCTTTGTATTCTATTACATGACTTTTATTACATTACTTTGTATGATTTCATTACATTTTAATTGCTTGATTGTACAACAGTGAGCTTATCACATGTATGAAAAGTGCTCTGTAAATAAAGTATCATTAGTAGTAGTAGTAGTGTGAAAAGCTAGATGAGTGAGAACAGTATGAATAACGGCATGCACATGAACACAGTGCGCTGTGAATAAGACCAGATTCTAATCAGAGAATTAAAGATACGGAGTTTAACAAAGTTTCTTTGACTGCTTCAAAATCAAGAACCAAATGCTTATCTCCTTCCCTGATGCCAGGTGTCCGCAAAAGCCCCACCATAACTACATATCAAAAACCACACAGAATAACTTGAAACTTGCTAAAAAGATTGGTGTGTGTGTGTGTGTGTGTGTGTGTGTGTGTGTGAGAGAGAGAGAGAGTGGGAGAGAGATATTCTTGTCTTTTTCTTTGCTTGGAAAATAATTTAAGTGGTGTGTACACATTTCTGAACCATCAGTCCACATAGCCCATACAGATCTTTCACTATGCACAGGACAGTATCTCTCTGCTGGGGTCTCCAAAATAAAATAACCAATTTATGCTCAAACCCAAAGCTTAATTAACTCTGATAAAATATTTTTCAATGGCTATTGTTGTCAACTATAAGCAACAGTTCCCTGATTTGGGAAAGACTTAATCATTCTGATTAGATAAACAATGTAGAAAGATTGCCAGGAAGTTCCACACGTATCTGCTTTGTTTTGTAAACTGTCTACCCACCCCCCAGTTTAAACCCGAATATGCGACGATATGAATAAATAAATGCGGATACCGATAATATAGAAGCTTTTGTCTGGTGATGAGATTCGGATGGTTAGATATGTGATGGTCTGTAACAAAGTTAACACTCCGTTCAGAAGGACACCAAATGGATCGTACACAAACAGCATGTCGTCTTTCAGAGCCAGCTTCAGTCATTTCCTGCTCCCAGACCTTCCTGTGTCAGACAGGAAGTTGCCTGGTTCGCCAGCCCATTTGGCAGCCACTGCATCATAACTGGTTTCCTGTGCCCTCTCTCCCTCCCATTTTCCCATCACATTGGTCTCAGGGCCTATTATGTGTGATGATTGTAGATTTGCACCAGACCAAGAGCCACTAGAGAGCCTGGCACACACTATTTTGAGGGTAAATCATTGGGTTGGCTGTGGATCTTGGGCTAACCCTAACCACAGCTTATTATTTATATAGTTATTCAGCTTAAAGCATTTTCCAGTGGGCTGTTTAATTACGTGCAGTTTGAACAAACCAGAAGTACCCATTTTTCCCAGGATTGGATTTGGCAAATGGTCTAATAGGTGTGAAAGCAACTTTAAAGTACTCGATCAATGCTTCTCATGGGGTTTTAGGAACGTAGTCAAGTATGGACTTGTTTTGGGCTTAAGTCCAGATGATGCTATTTAACCTACCAATTGTTCGTCCCATGCCAGATTTCTAACCAATTCATTTTAGCGTTGAACAGAATTGTACACATGCATTATGTTTGGGTTTAATGGTTCTGAACTGAACATATCGGCTGTTGGCTGTTTGTTCAGGCTGTTGACGAGAGCGAGCAATCAGTAACTTCATGGAGGGGACAGTCAGCAGGTGATGTGAATTCATCAGAGCGGCTCCGAGGTCGAGGAGCGTGGACCGGCAAGGCTGGCGTCGGAGACGGGAGTCGACCCTGGAGCAGCCGTCATGACAACTGACCCTGTGCTCCATTGCTCTTCCAGAGAGGTGTGTATTCGTGAATATTTTTACACAGAGAAATTTCATACTTTGTTCATGTAGCTGCTAAAGTGGCTTTTTTTTTGTCTTCCTATTCAGATAAAGCAAATTACCTGCATGTAGATTGATGTAGGCATGTAGGGGTTTTTCAATAGCATCTAGAACACTCCTTTAGCACTTGCCATTGAACTAAAGTAAAATCAGGTATAGAAAATAGAGACTGAAGAAGCAAATGTAGTATGATATAGCACAAAAGCAAGGGACAATTTAAAAGGGAAATTTTAAAATGCTAATCCGGTGATATATTAATAAGATGACGAGCACTTGCATTAAAAACTAATAGGAGACTAACGTATTGTAATGATCACGTAAATTGTGCCAAGTTTTTCCTTGTAGTCCACATTATTCGGCAGCTTATAAAATAGCACTTGATCCAGCACGTCCTATTATTTTGCATTTTATTTATTTTGTATATTGCACAGAAACAGTTTCAATGTAATCCAGGGTTCGTAAATCAAGCTCATGGAATCAGAATGCATGTCCGGTAAAGAAAATGTGCAGATGGTTTGAAGGATAAGCTGACCAAGCATGCATCTGCTATACTTGCAGTGTACTTTTAAAGGAGCAGTATTATTACTATGATGACATGGTGATATATTTATGATTTATGTGTCATGCACACACAGCTCAACTCTGAATACGGCCCCTAGTGCAGTTTAAATGACTGAAGTTTTTAATTGCTTTTGTGCGACTGAATTTTGCACCTCTTTCTGCAGAGGTCCCATGTGAGACATCGCTCTCGTGTTTATTCTCCACTGCATCTCAATGTTCAGACATCTCCAAGCTGCACTTGAACTCTCCTAGCTCTTCTTACACCTCCCCTCACCTGACCCTGGCCTCTCCCACAGCTGCTCCCGTGTGTGCCCGGGACTGGACGCATGCTTGAAGAGAAGGATGTGGAAACGGAGGAGCAGAGGGAAGTGCTGCCGAGATTTTACACCGTTTGTGTGGATCCCTGTTATCATCTCTACTCTGGAAGTGATGTTGG
The DNA here is from genome assembly GCA_012411365.1 of Ameiurus melas. Lineage (NCBI taxonomy): Eukaryota > Metazoa > Chordata > Actinopteri > Siluriformes > Ictaluridae > Ameiurus > Ameiurus melas. The sequence continues at coordinate 186,092 of CM022761.1, read as the reverse complement.
ACACCTGAGCTTTGGGACGACGTGTTACAGAGAGGAGCATCCTGTATCTCATGCTTGTGATTTTTTTATTTTTATTTTTCCCCTTTTCTTTTCTTTCCCCCTCATGATCAGGAATTTTGTCGTATTCTTGCACAACCCAGGATCGTCATGCGAACGCACAGCTTTGCACACACAAATATCCAGCAGGAAAACGGAAAGAATCCTTATTCGTGCTCACAAAGGATCTTCTAATATCCATGCGTACATGTTTTTGTCTGCGTCATCTTTCAAAGTGCCAAAGTGTCCCTTTTTAAAAAAAACAGCAAACATTTCTTCATTTTTTGCTCACGTCTGTTTGTCCTCATGCTGTCACTGGTTATGAAATTGCCCATCAGAGAACAGCAACCAGCACTAAACGCATGACTTTTTTTCTTTCCTTTTTTTTCTTTTCTTTTTGTAGACAAGCTGCTTCTCAAACAGCGCAGGGTTACGGAGCGGGATCACGGTCCAATCATCAGTCTGTAGATAAATATATGTGTAAGGAACTGGATACCTGGGTGGTTTGGACACTCCGGGTGGAACTTGTATACACACACCCACACTTGCACGCTTTGCACAGACAGGAACAAGGCATAAAGAGAAAGTGGAATGGTGGTTTTATTCCCAGTACACAAAGGTTGAAACCAAGTGAACCACTTTGCTCCCTCCCATGGTGCATTGCTTCAGGAATGGGACAGCACTTCGTCACTGCAAACGGGGGAAAAAATAGCAGCATCGCAATCCATCTGCATACTCACGCGCTACCTGCTGTCACGGGTTGCAGTGATGTCACAAGCCCTGAGCTCTGATTGGATAAGAAGGGTGTTCGATATTACAGCAGCTACTGTGATTGGACAGAGCATTTACTCTGAAAATGAGCACTGATCAGGTTCGTCGTTGTCTTCTTCAGCTTCAGATAATTATTATTATTATTATTATTATTATTATTATTTTTGTTTAACATACCGAAATGCTGTTATGAACATGCGTCTTATAATCGTACGCAAAAAATGATTGCAGTTGTGGGTCCACTGTCCTCTAGTCCCTGAAAGGTCAATCCAAATTTCATTGGATTCAAGGGATCTGTCTTTCTGCGTGTCTGTCTGTCTGTCTAACAGATTCTGCTCAAAATGTCGATACCATCCTGCCTTGCTGTGTGTATCCCAGTTTTCTTCATCGTATCTCTTTAAGAGGAACCCAGTTCAAGTCATTATCATTAAGTATCATATCTCGTGCCGTCATGGCCAGTGTCTCCCATTCCAGCACCGTCCACTTCTGCTGTCACATAGATGGTCTTCGTCTAGACATTTGAGCGCTTATTGCACTTAAAATAATTAGTCAAGAAAGTTACATTTCCAATTCCAGTACATTGTTAAAAATATGCAGAAATAATCCTTTTTTTTTGTTTTGTTTTGTTTAAAGATGTCTTGCTTAAATCGCATCAACCACAAGACAACAAGAGTGTGTGTGTGTGTGTGTTTCAGAGTGCTGTGTTTGTGGCAGGAGAGATCTCCAGCTTTTAAGATATGGTGCATTGTTTGACTCAGATGTGCTTACCAACCCCCCCCCCCACCCCCAACTTCTACCTAACGCGTTTTGACACGTTTTCTGAAATTCCACAAGGCTGACGGCCTCAGCTGACTCCAATTGCTGTGTTGGGGTTTTCTGGCTGCTGTGAGACACTAGCACCCCCCCTCTCCCCAACCACCCACCAATCCCCCTCCCCGAACAGAAACCCCAGTAAATCCACAACAGTGACCTCGAGTTTGCTTATTGGCTGCTAAAATGACGGTGCAATCGATGAGCAGCGAAACCCACAACAGTGTAGCTATAGCCCTTTCCACCGGTCGACTGCACTGTCATTTGAGCTGTGATAAATATTTTTGGGGGAGGAGGCACCGTTTAGAACGAGAGAACACTTAAGCTGCATGCAGGGGCTTGTCAGGATGTCCTGTTCATTCTGGTCACTGTAGGTTTGGAGCCAGCCAGGATGAAGTGTGTTGGCCAAAGTAGTGTTTTAAAAAGAGGAGCTGTATAATGCTGAAGGTGGCTTTAAAATAGTACGTAGGGAACGTCCATAAGTGCACTGCACTAATGGTATAAATCTGTCTCGCTGTCATGATTGTTTGTGGTTTGTAATAAAAGGTATTTTTAAAGAGCTGGATTAAAACTGTATCCTAATGCTGTCGCTGATGATCTAGTGTCTTTATATGCAGCTGAAAGTGTTGTGCGTTCAACGTGCTCATTTATTTTTATTTCTATATTTATTACATGTTCAAAATGAACATGGGGGTGGGGGGGGACTAGGAAGTGGCTTTTCATTTTATTTTTGCGCTAAAATACGAAACAAAATATTTCTAATGAACAGTTTCTACTAGTTTCACTGCACAAAGTTGAGAAATCACATCTCATTAATACAGATATGAAAGAATGACATCAAGAAATCTTGACCCTTCTTCGCGCTACTCATTTCACAGTCATTCCTGATCCTCACTTGGGCCATTCAAATCTTTAGCCACATCTGAAATGAAGAAAAATGCAAGAGCTAGAAGTAATATTTCTTGTTTTAAAGGCAAATAAACCATTGGCTTTTTTGTGTCTATTTTGAAATGGGGGGGGAACAATAAACAAAACAAACATGGACAGCATTGCTCCTCTCTCCAGTCTTCTCCATTAGACTGTTCTGAAAACTGGAAGGGTTTTTTTTGGTGAAACTAGGAAGCTTGGGGCTTATTTTCCCTCTGACTGTCAATCAGCTCCTCTAGTTTTCAAAGCCTGAACCTTGAAAAGCTTCTCCGGTTGTAGCTTCTTGCATTTAATCACGTGCATTTATGTAAAGTTGATTCCGCTCATCAGACAAAAGATGAGCCACAGGCCTCGAGACATTTTAGGGTTTTTGCAGATTTTCATCATTTATTTATTTAATTTTATTTACCGTCTCCAGTCTGATCTGATGCAGCTTTTTCAGAACAAAATCAAGAAGGAAGAGGACCGAAAAGCATCCTTTGATTTTTCTCTGCGTCAAGGTCAACATCTTTAATAGGTCAACATGAGGTGAAACTGCAAAAACAAAACCAACACTCGAAATGGTCAGATTTATAGCCATGAACTCATTATTAATGATTACGATATAAAACGTCACCATTCAGTCATGCGCTCTTTATCTCTCTATCGCTCTCTCTCTCCATCTCTCTGTGCTCACTACAAACACTTCCAGACATCATGTCTTGATGATCACGACTCCAGTCAAGGTCCAGCCGCGTCCATGAAAGGATTAAAGACACGAGCAATAACACATCCAACTGATATCAGCGGCTGTGAAATGGCTGCTGTAGAGATTTTTAATAAAGTAAACTTCATTTTATGTTTTTTTTTTTAGAAATGGTTTTTTTTTTTTTTAAAAAAAAAAAAAAAAAAAGAATGTGATTTTTTTTTTTTTTTTTGTGGGGGTTTAGTTTTTGTTGTTTTTTGTTTTTTTTGTTTAAGAAAAAGAAAGGTGAAACCTGGTGTTTTTACAAAATGATTTTTTTTTTATCTGCCCGTAACCATGCTCACTGCACTCCATTGGTTCCCTTCTTACTGAAAAAAATGTACCCCATATGTATCTAGTGTGTGTGTGTGTGTGTGTGTGTGTGTGTGTGTGTGTACATGTTTTTTCGCCAAGTTAATGAACAAAAGTTCCGCTGTTTGGAAGAGAGACGAAACAAACCGTAAACGTGTGGAGTATGTACCATTTATCATTTACTTTTTGCCTTCATCATTCCAAGGTGTGGTGTTTTCTTCATTTTTAAAACTTTGTTTACATTTGGAGGGGACCTGAGGTGCGCAGAGCAGGAATTAAAGGGTAAATAGTGAATTATGAATTTTCCTCTATTTCATGGTCTCCTTCTTCATGTTTTTTTGTTTGTTTTTTTTAAGGAAAAAGATTCTTATTTTGGATTCTTTTACTGGAAAAACATATTTAAAATATCTTGTATAATTTTGTAAAGTTGGCCTGTTCCTTTTAATTTTATTCCCTTTTAATTTTTTTCACTTTTTTTTTTTTTTTTTTTTTTTTTGTAGTATTGTTTGTATCTTTCCATTGTGCGCTCCTGGAGAGTTACTTTTATTATTAGCATCTTTTTTATTATTATTATTATTATTATTTTATTTAATTATTATTTTTTTGATTTTAGAAACCTTTTGAATGGTATCACATTGTTGTTTATCTCTGCCAGTAAGTAGTAATACGAACCACCATTTTTCATAATTCTACAATAATGACGTATATACTTTATAACTCGTAGTGCTTAAAAATGTGTAATGTAGGTGGATTGGCTTCAGGTTCATAACTGCTGTTCCTCACTCCGACCTCCGTGCTCCCAAACTGCGAGTGTGTTCTTTACATGTTGCCAAAGATAGACAAGCCTAGACAGTCCTGGGCCTTAAAGACACACACACACACACACACACACCTCACAAATAATGTGCACGTAGTATTAATCATGAGTACAATCTTACACACCCGGTTATGGGACTTTAAAGGGAGGCTTTTATTTTGTATTTTTTGTTAAAGCGGTGTTTGTGAGTGGCTTAGTACTCATTGTCTAAGGTGTGTGAGAGAATGAGTGTGTATGCCAGAAAAGAAAATGGCTTAAACACACACACGCGCACACACACACACACACACACACACACAGAGGGCAGGGCCTCTGCTGTTCCTAACCTATTTTAGCATCAAACTTTTTGTGCATGTTTAAGCTGAGCGCATTGTGCATGTTGCTAGAGATCTCTCCTCAGGCTGCCGATTATCTCGACAGCAGATTATGTATTCCAGTTAAGTAATAAAACATGTTTGTAACACGATCTGACATCTGGTTTGTGGTTCTTTATCTGTTTTGGTATTTGTTTTTCAGTGTCTGGACCCCTCAACTCGCTCCACTCCAGTCTTTTCTCCTTAAAGCGTCAAACACTAAACTACATTTTCCTGAGATTTTATCAGAGGTGTTCGAGCCGCACGTCGTAAGAGACGATCTTAGCATCTGTTCATTTTGAACTTTTGTCTGCTGTTTTTAACTTCTTGGTTTAAAGTCGCAGTGACGTGGCCGTGTACTAGAGTATGACGTGTTGGTGTCTCGTGATTATTCATGAGTGTGCGTGATCCTGTCCTATGAGAAGATGCGGTCTCTTAATTATTCATGGTGGCACGTGGTGCTCCTACAGGTGTAGTAGGGGAGGTTCTGATGGGTCGCAGGTGCTTGTTTCAGCGCTGTAACGGTTCGAGTGTGTTTATTCTGGAGCTGAGACTTTGGACTTTTCCATCCCTTCAAACGAGGTACGTGCCTCATTTTAACCATGACGGTTTTACTAGAAGCTCCGCGTGCAAGCTCCGCGCTGAAGGGAAGAAGCTTCGCCTTTTATTCGTGAAAAGCTCGAGACTGTTAGCTAACTAGCATTCCGACATCCGCGCTGCCTCCGGTTTTATTTGATGTTTTCCTCCAGAGTCGCACCAGGGGCTAATGGTTTAAATGGACAGGGCAGAGGACCTGCACTGCTCGATAGTGCGTCTCTGTTCAGCCCCGGGGCTTCAGGAGAGAGAAGTCCTCTGTCTCCTCTGCAAACTTTCTCACTATCGATCTTTACTGTGAGACTTCTGAAGGCGCGCGCCTCTCTTCCTCTCCTCCCTTTCCCTGCCACGCCCATTCTTCCCTTCTTTGCACTGCTACAACCACTCAAGCTGCATTTTTTTTTTTTTTTTTTTTTATAAACACTTTGAGAAGTAGGTTTGAGCTGAGAGAGGGAGGTTTCATGACCCTTTCAGACGCACGTTTCAGGGCTCTTGCTGAGCTCGTTAGACAACACACTCAGAGAGAGAGAGAGAGAGAGAGAGAGAGAGAGAGAGAGAGAGAGAGAGAGAGAGAGAGAGAGAGAGAGAGAGAGAGAGAGAGAGAGAGAGAGAGAGAGAGAGAGAGAGAGAGAGAGAGAGAGAGAGAGAGAGAGAGAGAGAGAGAGAGAGAGAGAGAGAGAGAGAGAGAGAGAGAGATTTGATTCGATTCGATTCATATATTGAAGTTAATCGTGTAATAAATAAAAAGTGACTGAAACCACAAAATATTAATTCATTCCATCATTTATTGAGTGGAGCACTGAGGAACACACGGCATGGTGCAGGAATACACCCTGGATGGGAATTTTTGGGATTGTTGCGGCCAGAAATGCTTGGTTTAGTTGTTTTTTTTTTTTTATATTTTTGTCCCTAATTTGAACTGCAGCTTGCTTTTTTTTTTTTTTTTTAACTACTCGAAGTGGTGAAATTGCAGTTGCAAAAAATAGTTTTGCAAAGTATTTCGCCGTGATGTTTGTTGGTAAACGAGACCTTCTAGCTGTACTCCTGCTCGACACATGCGCATCGACGAGGCCTTTAACTGAATGCGCCTTGTGATGATGTCGTATGAAGCACCTCGGCCCAAACGTGCGGAACATCGGCGCTGATTCTGAACAGTTGGAAGCTCCACCGAATGTTGTGGTTTGCTTGATTGTGTGTTAATTTCTGCGATCGCAAAACCCTGGAAGGACTAGATCGCTAGGCCCCATGCACACTCATTTGCACGCGCATTCACATCTAGGAGCACTTTAGCCTAGCTTAGCACTTCCTGGGAGGAAACCGGAGAACCTGGAGGAAACCCTTCCAGATGAAACTGATCACATGATGCATAAGAATATACATCTGAAGAGGATTTTCCTTCTGGAAATAAAAAGTGGTGTATGGTGGCACCTACCTGAACTCCACTGCTGCATGTATGGATGTGAATATCAACACACCTAATATTTATCTAATAGTAGTTTGATAACTCGCTAATAAAAATGAGCCTGATGATGTTATCGACTCAGCAGTTTAATTTTGAAGCTTGCTACTATATTGTGAAACAAAGTTAACTAGCTAATTAGCGTAAAGAAACCTGACATTAGCGAACAAGCTAGCTCTTCCTTAAGACCTTTTTTTTTTGTAATTGTTGCTTTGTTTTGGAGCTGGCTGCTGTTTACTGATGATTGCTAACATTTCTAGTTATAAGAGCAGATATATTTTCACGAATGGGTAAAAATACAATATTGCAAAAAAAACGAAGACTTGTTCGTAATTCATATAAAACCAACTAAACCTAAACCATCACAAACCATTCTGAAACATTTTCTTTAATGGTTCCACTTTCATTTATCTGTCTTTACACAAGAATGCAGTAACTATCCATTCATTTTGTGTTTGGATGATAAAAACACAACAACCTGATTTGTCACCGCCATTTTCCAGGAGAAAGGGGATTGGCTGAGAGCGACTGATCATAGCTGAGGAAACGTAGGTCTTATTCTCGCCCCAAAGTCTTGATTCATAGTTGATTCATAACTTGAATCGCGAGCGGGATGTAGCTGGCACGTGACTGACGTGGCACATGAAGTGCTCACGTGCTCTGGAATAGCTTTGTATTGAAGTCCCAGACGTATTGAAGTCCCAGACGTTAGCTCGTTGGAAATACAAAAAGTTTTTTTTTTTTTTTTTTTTTTTAAAAAGAGCAAACTAAAATGTCAGATCCTCATTTAACATGATTGAACCTTAAATTAGTGGTGGGCTTCTGCACAATCTGTCCCTATGCACGAGCGCTCACTGGAGTTTCTCACGTGGATTTCAGCTAGAAACATTTTAATCCCCGTTTATCCAAGGCTCCATTTGTGGCCATTTTTTTTATATGATTCATTTCTACTTATGGTTTCTTTTTAAGGGTCTCATTTATTGAAAATATTTTCTGTGGAGGTGAGATGAGATCACTGTGGATTTGTGTTGTAGCATTAAAAAAAATCATATAGTCAAAAATAATAAAGTAATAAATGAACACTACACCACTTACACCGATCAACAATAATACTAGCACAAATCCACTGACAGGTAAAGTGAATAACGTCGATTACCTCGTTACAGTGGCACCTGTTAAGGGGGGGGGGTGTCATTTATTAGGCAGAATGTGTACAGTCAGTTCTCAAAGTTGATGTGTTGGAAGCAGGAAAAATGGGCAAGTGTACGGAGCCGAGTGCCTCTGACAAGGACTAAATTGTGATGGCTAGACGACTGGGTCAGAGCATCTCCAAAACAGCAGGTCTGGTGGGGTGTTTCTGGTATGCACTGGTTAATACCGACCAAAAGTAGTCCTTGTAAGAACAACTGGTGAACTGGGGACAGGGTCATGGGTGAACAAGTCTTATTGATGCTTATGGGGAGGGAAGGCTAGCCCGTGTGGTCCGATCCCACAGAAGAGCTTCTGTAGCACAAATTGCTGAAAAAGTTCATGCTGGTTCTGATAGAAAGGTATCAGAACACACAGTCCACTGTAACAAGATGTTTACAGCAGATCCTTTAAGTCCTGACCGGTCCCATACCTATCATCTGTGATCCATCACAGATGATAGGTATGGGACCGGTCAGGACTTAAAGGATCTGCTGCAAACATCTTGGTACTGGATACCACAGCACACCTGCCCAGGTCTTGTGGAGTCCAGGGCTCTACAGTGCAACCATTTCACTCTCATTTGTGAATGAAAAGTATTTTGTGCGACTGTGAATAAATATATTTATTTGCACCGGTGCGAGTGACCTGTTCGGAGTTGTAGAATACAATCGGAATAAAAACTACAGGAAGTCCAAAATGCATCTACACCACGCAACAGTTACTTTCACACTGCTTTTCATCTCCTCAGTCCACCGAACAAGTGTGGAAATACTGCAGAGAAGCCATTATGATGACGAGTTACTCTGTACATCATCTCCTTCAGCTTCCCGATCTCACAAACCGCCATCTTTTATTGATCTCGCAAATTGACCTGAACTTTCACCTGCTCGTGTAGACACAGCGGTTTTGCGTGGAGTAAATTAATAATAATGCTAACGCTACAAGCTGGGCTTAATTCAAACTTCTTTAATAAATTATTCCTCACTAATCATAATAAAGAGCAGCAACTGTTCAGTCTGTAAACATACAGAACACTGCCGCTCTCCTTCACCAACTCGAATAGCGCATTCACTTCATTTATATTCACGGTTGCCAGATATCACTACGAAATTAAACTCAGTTTCCATGTTTTGTTTGAATCCCCCAAAAACACAGTATTATCAACAGACATGGCAACACTGCACTGGGGGAACCGATCTAAAACTGATAAACAAACAAACAAAACTACTCAAATGTAAAGACAGAAATTGTGCCTAGTTATAAATAAATCATTTAATATAAGAGATATTATAATAACTTCATAAAATATAAACCTGGAAATGAAATAATGTGTAAATATTATGGGATGCATTAAATATCAATTTGACATTAAGCTTAGTTCACTATTTCCTTAGAAAGCTATTAGTCTTTTCCCTAATATGGATCATGCTAGTGTTACTCTACTTTTAATTAGGACTCTATTGTTAAAGATATGTAAAAAATTTAATACTTTATGCTGTTTATTTATCAATTAACCAACAGCATTTCTAATTGTTATCATTTTAATTCAGTTAACAGCGACCATGACCAGAGAGCTTACATTTAACTGTTTATGACAGACCGGTATCTGGATCGGTATCAGCTGTAAAAATCCTGATCGGAGCATCAGTAATGAACATTAAACTAAAGTGCTTTGCATCTGACAGGTAAATGACCTCCCCCAATCACATCCTATATGAGATTATTCAGATCTACACAATACACACAGAGCGGGTCGAGAACTGACTCCAGCCCAGAACTAGGACAGTGGACCATGTCTAATAGTGCAGCTATAAATATATTTAAGAGGAGCAGACTTCAGACACTGAACACTAAGGTGTATTGTATTTGTTTACAAGGTGAACAGGTTAATGTTTGTTTTTTTGCATACAGTCTGTAAAATTAACTGAAAATATTACATTTAGTTTATCAGAAGGTAAATTAATGTGTCATGGCTCACACTGTGTTCCTAAAGTCTGTCATAATGGACAAGCTCACGTTTTCTCACGCCTACTTGTGTTATATTGTGACACATTAATGTGCCTAAAAAAAACCCCTAAACTTCAACTGTGCTCCAAAATGTTTGTAAGCACACATGCTCCTAAAAGAAATGGTTACCATGGAGACCTGGAGTCTATGCCTCAAGGGGTCAGAGCTGTTTTGTTGGCACAGGGGTGACCTGTATGATATTAGGCATGGTTTAAAGGTTATGGTTGATATGACACTACAAACATAACACAATGAGGTTACTGTATGAAAAACGTAACTATAAAACCAATGCCATTTCACCAAACAAAATGACAACAGTACTGTAAAGAAATGGAAACTTTAAAGAAACCTGTTGCCACTTGGTGTTAACTGTAAGTAAATTGAGCCTTATGGCATGTGACATCTGTGTATGATTATTCTACGAGCTTCCCATCTGCTCGAGTTCTCTGATCACAGTTAAAGAACCGATGATGGGCTTCATTGTGGTCACGGGCTGAAGGATGTAGGATTGCAGAAACACAGAGGTGTCAATTAGAGTACTTTGAAACACCTTGTGTGATAAAGATAAAGCTTTTCCAATAGGGGAAATATTGCTGAACGGACCATCTTGGCTGAGGAAAGAACAGTTTGTCCACGTTTACACGTTCAACTGTAACATCTGTTCCTGCATGTGTAAGAGCTGCATCATAATCTACAGATGGTGGGTGTGTATGAGGTAACGTCTAGGTATTTAGCATGTCTGTGTGTTTAGCGTGAGATTTCTTATGCGCCGACAAACCTGTGTACCTACAGCTGCACGTGTACACACCTTTCTAAACACACAGTGCTTTATAATTAGGGCACCTCCCAGAAACCTTGTAAAGACAGCAGGTGTGGGAAGAGGTGAGTTTAAACTCTGTCTCTGTGTGTGTGTGTGTGTGTATAAAATCATAGGTAGCAGCGTTGTGAGAAGGTAGACGATAAGCAATAACATTGCTTCAACCTATATTACTGAACACTTCACACAACACAAAAAACAATGACTCCACCTTTCTTTTCTTCATTTAATACCAAATTCAGACAAAATATAAAACCTAGGCTATAATGACAAACATATAAAATAAACAAAAAAAAAACTGTTCAAACTAGCTGCTTCAATTTCTTGAAATTCATTAACTTTTCAACAAAAATTTAAAACAACACTTCAAACTATTTTTTTTCCTCCATTCGAATCTAAACAGTTGACGAAGATCATGAACAGCAGAAGAGGCTTTCACATGAATTTGGGCTTTTTCTCGGCATCGAAATAATACAAATAGAACAAAAGTCAGTGCAAAGGTTTTCCGATTCTGATTCTAGTCCATGTTTGTGTTTCTGAAAATATTCTTTCTCTGAACATACGATACTCTGTTTTAATGCTCTGTCAGACAGTGCTGATGAACTGAACCACATTTTGTCTAACTGGATATAATGTTGGTTTGGAGAAACATCTGCAATGAAAGCCAGACTGAAGTTCACACGGCTCTACTGTGACAACAAGCTTCAGGAATCCCATCAATTCCAACTGGACGTCTTTGCAAAACATTGTTTTTTTGGAGCTGGTTTTAGTTCATGGTGTATCCAGACCATAAGAAAGTGTGTGTGTGTATTCTGGGTTGAAGTCCACTAGTTTGAATCGTCAGACAAACAGCTCATGGTGGTGTGCGTGTGTGTTTGCCACATTCAAGCTGCAGCATGTATTTGTGTGCGTTCCAGTCTGTTCTTTGTTGAGGAACGAGCTGCAAAGCACACAAACAAGGTAACAATTATTCCTGAAAATTGTGGTAAATTCCAGGAAATTCTCAGAAGTAAAAGGGGGCTACTCCTCCTGTCATGACGCGTTTCCAACGCTGATCATCAGGAAGAGGTAGAGCTTCCTTTAAACTCCAGCTTCCTTTTGGAGACCAGTAATTAGAGAACACGCACACACTTTCTGAAGGTTCAATATAGACAATAGACTTCATATCTTCTCACTTACATTTAATTTTCTCCTCCTGTTCCACTTTCTTCTGTATATTAGTATACAAGCCTCTCTTTCTGACTGGCTGCGTACTCAAAGACTATCCGCTAGTGTAGGCTGGTTTTGGTCTGGACTATAGAGGTGTGTGTGTGGTGTCGGTTTTTCTGTAAACTGGACAAGAGGATATATACATGTGAGCTCCTACATGCTGGATGAGATTTGTGTGTCTACACACTGGGAGAGGGCTGGGGGTTGGCAGCTGGTGTGTTCTGCCGTGGAACTGTGTACATGGCTCCGAGAAATTGATCAGCAATGCGTCCTGCCTCCCTGAGGCCACTCAGCAGAGCTCCGTGAACCGTTGCTGGATAGTTCCGGATTGTGTGCTCTCCGGCGAAGAAGAGTCGAGGAACGGGCTGTAAAGTACACAAACACACGTGTATACACTACCATATATAGCCAACACAGCTACTAAGGCTGCAGCAAATGCATTCACTCTTTCCTCATGCCTGGTTACATCATTCACAAGGACTTCTGAAAACTCACAACCTAAGAATGATAATATTAAGACATTCTGCTGAGGTAAAGGCATACAACAAGTCTTCACTTGTCCATGTTTAATTTAATTACATTCCCAGCAGAAAACCAGTCCAAAACATACCAATTACAGCAATAAATACACGATTTGAACCAAATTGTTAAGGTGCTGGAAAACCAATCTGAGGGGGGGGGGGGGCATGCACAGTTACATTTGCTCTGCATACTTTTCTTGTTTTCCAGTGCCTTACTAAATTAACTAGAAATGCTCAGTAAAGTTATCTACAACCCCAATTCCAAAAAAAGTTGGGATGCTGGGTAAAATGTAAATAAAAACAGAATGCAAGGATTTCCAAATCTCAAACCCATATTTTATTCACACCAGAAAACATCAAATGTTTAAACTGAGGAAATGAACCATTTTAAGAAAAAAATAAGGTAATTTTGAATTCGATGGCCACAACACATCTCAAAAGGTTGGGACGGGGGCAACAAAAGGCTGCAAAAGTAAGTGTTAGTAAAAAGAAACAGCTGGAGGAACATTTTGTAAGTAATTAGGTTAATTGTGAACAGGTCAGTAAGATGACTGGGTATAAAGAGAGGATCTTAGAGAGGTGGAGTCTGTCAGAAGTAAAGATGGGATGGAATCTGTATGGAAGCAGATGTTGCTCTAAAACCTGTACATCCTTTCAGTATTGATGGTGCCTTACCTACTAATGCCCCCCCCCGCGCAGTTTTTCGCAGCTTGATGAACCGCTGCCCATCTTTACTTCTTCTGAAAGACTCTGCCTCTCTAAGATACTCTTTTCACACCCATTCTTCTTACTGACCTGCTGCCAATTAGTTTCTCTTTACGAACACTTACTTGGTTAGGTCTTTTTTCGGATTTATTTATTTACATGCTATATTGTTTTCTCGTCATAAGTATTTAGCTGGACTTTACATCACTTACCTGTTAGCTACATAAAAGCCACTTTATTCAGGTTAAGCCAGACTCTCTATTTAAAGCATTAACGTGCTTGGCTTTGTTTGGGTCACATGCACATACAAAAACAATATAGTTAAACAAGTAACGATTCTATACACTTCAATTCGAATAGATTCAGTTTGGCACCATATAATATATATATTTTAGGTCCAATCCAATATGATTCAGTTTAGCATGCTGTGATTTATCCTAGTTTTGACTGTAGCAAAGCTGCTTTGATGGCTGCATTATAAGAGTACGATCTGAGAACAGAGCACTGTGTGTGTGAGCATGTCTCACCTGTGAGGCCCCAGGTATTGCAGGTCCAGGCGTGATTGGCTGAGCCATGAGGTCATAGTCATTGCCAGAGGAACCAGCTGCCACGTAAGAGTATGAGCCACGAGCCCAGGGGTCTGCACGCCATCGCGTCACCACTGTCTCTTTCGGCTAACCATGACAATAAACAAACCATCATCAATTACTCTGGTGTTATTGTTGGAATATTGGAATAGAGCCAAAATAGCTGTGTGTGTGTGTGTGTGTGTGTGTGTGTGAATAAATGCTACCCTGAGCCAATTAGGCTGGGTGGACATTTCCTCTCCTTCTGCTATGAGATCAGACTGGAGTGTTAAGGCTACAATAAATCCTGCGAGGATCCTCCAGTTTAAGATTCTGTAGTTTGCCTTTAAAACTCTTAATACTGAAGCTCCTCCTTATTTCAAAGATCTTCTTACACCACATTCATCCAGCAGATTTTTAAGATCTTCTGGTGGGTTTCTTTTGTATGACCTGATCCCGTTTAAAAACTAAGGGGGATGGAGCTTTTTTAGTTGCTGGCCCTCGTTTATGGAATCAATTGCCACTGGACATCCACCTTGAACCTTCTATTATAATTTTTAAGAAGAGGATGAAAGCATACTCTTCTCGTTTTTAATCAAATTTTTACTATTGTCTGTCTCTGCTTGGTTTTATTCTGTTTTCGATTGAACTCATTCTTACTCTATTCAGCACTTTAGTCAACTTTGCTGTGTTTAAATGTGCTATATAAATAAAATTGACTTACTTACAATTATGCTTACACTTGATAAATGGTGCATTTATATAGCGCTTTTATCCAAAGCACTTTACACCGTGTCTCATTCATCCATTCACACACACACACACACCAATGGTAGCAGAGCTACCACGCAAGGCGCCAACTTGCCATCAGGAGCAACCTGGGGTTCAGTGTCTTGCCCAAGGAGTTCAGTGTCTTCCTTGGGCAAGACACTGAACCCCAAGTTGTATATTACATACTGCAAAATCTATTAAAAGTCCAAATGAACTATAAATCTATGTAAATATCCTGCTTATACAAATGAAGGATGTTCATCAGATATTTATATACATTCAGTACATATATAATAATTGTCATTTCTAAAGTAGACCACGTCATTGGACGCGTGTTTACGCACCTGAGGAACTGCACTGCTACCGAAGATTCCTTTTAGGATCGCTAGGCAACGTCCCACGATGACATCATCGCTGATGTTCTCCATAATTCCTGCAGCCTCTCCGGCCATTAGCGCCAGCAGAATGGGAGCTAACAAGGGCAAACATAGCAACACATCACTCAGGAAGCATAATCAGAGCAGCCGCGAACAATTAAATCTAGATGGTTGAAGCAGAACCAGGCATCTTAAATATGTTCAATTTCACTTTCATTTATTTAAACTGATTGATCATGTAAATTTAATGAGCATTAGTTCACTGAACACGGACCTTTGTAGAGGTTCCAGAAAAGGAAGAGCTCTCCACGGCTGGCTGTGGTGCTCCCTACGTGACCAAACAGGTTCACGCTAGGGTCCCAAAACACACGATCGAAACACAGCACCACCTGCAGACAGGAAAGACACCGTGCATTAGTCGAGTGAAGCTGAAATGTGCTGTACATAACATTGATATATCAGAGGAAATATAATCTATCCAACATCATGTAGCCCCAAAAAAAATCATCTTTAACCTAGAATTCTATATGAGAGTAGACTTCTAAAATCTCCTGGGGCCCCCTTCCCCATCAGGCCTAGGCCTGCGACAACCCGTAACCATGGGGAATTTGCAAGCCTATACAGGCAGTACAGAAAGCTGGTTATGGTGTAGTACAGCAAAAGAGCACTGCACCCCCTGCTGGTCTCAAGAGGAAACAGCAGCAGCAGGACGTTGCATAATACTGCAGCATTTCTGTTGCTGGTGGGAGAAAGAGAGAGAGAGACGCACTGCAGTGTGTGATGGTACTGTCACACAGGACAGAGGAGGGGGAGTGTTGAGATCAAAACACACTCACTCACTCAGGCTCAGGCCTGGAAGAATCCAAGGTAACCTTGTTCCAAAAACACGAAACTCCTTTGTGCCGTGTTCTATAAAAATGCTACATCGAAGCTCAGCCAAAAGGATTACTGACCTGAGCTGCTCCTCCACCAGCACTGAACTCGAAAACATCGTTTTGCTTCCGAGCGGCACAAACACACTTTTAACGGGTTCTTTATATGTCAAACATCTGAAGATGCAAAATATTGTTTTAGTGAACTCCATGTGAACGGTCTCCATTCTGAGCGAACATACTAGAAGCATTATACATTAGATTCACTGGCCACTTTAAATGGTTATTGATGCCAGACAAGCTGGGACAGCTGAAGAAGATTGAAAGAAGACCAGCCACCCCCCCAAAAAATCTTCAACTTTCCAGTTTCAGTGAAGCTGTACCCACTATCGCCTCGGATTCCTGGTACTGAAGACCACATCCGTCTCAAAATTCAACATGTTGTACTTTCCAAGATGCTTTTCTCCTCACCATGTTTGTAAAGAGTGGTTATTAGAGTCAATGTAGCCTTTTTCAAACAAAGCGTCCACAGAATTGTCCAAAGAACTGCCGTACCCCGGATGATTTTTTTGTTTTTTGTACTATTCTGTGTAACCGCTACACTGTTTGTGAAAATCCAGGGAGATCAGCAGTTTCTGACATATTCAAACTAGCTCATCTGGCTTCAACGATCCATTGTTTCAATCATCAGTTGCTACATGATTGTATGAACTGTGTTACTGCCACACGATTGGGCGATTTGATAAATAAATAAATACATTAGCAGAGGTACAAGTGTTACTAATAAAATGCCAGAGAGTGTCTATTACCGTAGCTAAATAATGCTATATCCAACTTAACATAAACTCAGTACTCAAAAGGAAGTATTTTTAGCTTTTATTCTTTTTAACAGATTGCTAAATATATAAATAAATCATCCACACACACACACACCTTGTTGAGGTTGCCAAAGCCCATCCTCTGAATAGCAGACGTCTTCCACTCGGGCAGCGGAGGAACAAACTGTACCGCGGGTGGCTGCTGCTTCATCACTCCCAGAGGAAGCGTACACAGCACCGCATCACATTTATAGATAAACGTCTGTGTGGTTGAGCGTGTGTTCACGGCTATCACCTCACAACCTGGAGTGAGAAAGAAGCACAATTCTGTTTTGTTCTTTATACATCTATAGCAGCATAAAAATCGAGCAGACACACAAAGACAAATAGAAACTAGGTGTTTGGACAGAAATTGATCAGCTTTGACCGTAACAAATCTTCTGAAGCTGTAGGAGCTGAAACCAGTCGATGTATTACTCGTGTCAACTTTATTAACTTCCTAGAAATTATATTATATATAAATAATTAGAAAGGCAAGATATAAAATTTCAGTCTATACCAAGAGTTCTGCCTTTCGTGTGTTCTTTTAAATGAATAATAATTAACTTAAAAGAATTATGAAAGAAATGCAAAAAAAAAAACATTATTCTCTCCATTTCAACAAGACTCGATGCCAAAACTTCTGAAGCCTCACTGCTGCTCACTTTCGGTGTAAAATTTTAGCAGTGCAGAGATTACAAACTACAGTTTTGTCATCATTCCACACAGCACGAAATCGATGTGTTTTCCCGCCCTCTTTGGATTGACAGGATATAATTGGCCCTAATCATCAGATGTTTTTAAACTAAGGCTATTGGATCCGTGCATCTCTAACATATATAAACATGTACGTGTACATACAATTAATGCACCGATCAAATTCAGTTCAAAGAGCAAATTAACTGCAAAACGACTGCTCAGATTCGAATCATGTTCTGCAGGGGCTCACCTGAGGAGGTGTAGCGCACCTGCCGCACAGCCGTGTTAAGTTTGATGTCCAAACCCTCAGCCAGTGCCACTGGAACACACGAGTAGCCGTTCCTCACGGTCAGGTGACTCCCTGTGAACTCAAAATCATCGTCCTGTACACATATACCCACACACACACACACACACACACACACACACACAGGTTAGAAAGGGAAAACAGAACCAAACATGAGGTACAAACACACACACTCACACACAGTTACCTGATCCCAGTGTTTGAGTGAGAGTGTAGACAGAGGTGTGGCATTGGCAAACTCCAGGTTTGCAAAGTGCCAGTCCAGAATCTGTCTGTCTCTTGAGGACAGATACACGTCACTGAGAGAAAGACAGAGAGGAGGAAATGAGAAATAATCACACCTATAATAGAATATCAACAGAACAGCTCTATAGGCTGTTGTAAATGCATGATCAAGTCTGTATGCATGTATAAAAGGATAATTAGACATACACGTACCTGGGTGGATTAGCCTCCAGCTCTTGCAATCTCTCCTCAAGTTTCACCTGCTGCTCAGCCAGTGCATCATATTCCTACAGAGCATTGACACACAGGACACATTACGATACCTCGCAGAGCACTACAATAACACTATATCCAAGAACAGCAGGGCCCATTTTAAAGGGGGCAAATATTTACACAAGGCAATAATTCACGACACATCGAAGAAGAACTAATTATTAATGAGAGTCCTTTGGTACAACATGGTTTCACAGCCACACCAATTATAAATCGCTTTCTTAGTGCAAACTGCATCAGAACGATGATTTTATTTAGCAATAAATATTTAAAGGCAGTTTTAAGATATGATGAGCCCAGCTCTACGGTAAGAAACATGATTAGTGTGTGTGTACACGTATGTGAGACCTTGCAGAGGGCAGTAAGATCACGATGTTTGCTCTTGACCAGGAACTCGGCCGTGATGTCCCTGGGAGGTTTCACCTCACTCGCCTCTTTATACTGTTGATGCAGCTCCTTTACTTTCTCCTTAGTGGACACCATCTAGCAAAGATTCAGTAGTAATTAAACGTGGAATTTAGTGTGTGCATATGTGCGTGTGTCTAGTTTTGACCGGACCTTATTAAGCAGGTCTTTAAGCTCCTCCTGCGTCTTTACGATCTTCTTCCAGTGCTCGATCTGCTCATCCTTCACATGTTTCTCCTGCAGCCTAGACATACACACGCGCACAGCTTTGTAATTAACGCACTGTACACCACATCACAGCATAGCAAGACACATGGGTCATTACTTTTACAGGCTCGTGAGAGTAGATTATTGTGTGTGTGTGTGTGTGTGTGTGTGTGTGTGTGTGTGTGTGTGTGTGTGTGTGTGTAGACTGTAGTTGGAGTGTTTTCAACATGGATGCTGAAGCCACTTTCAAGACACAAAGCCAGGGAAAATACTGGCATACCTTTACCGGTGATGAGCTTTTCAAACATTACGGAGGAATTATATTATTATGTGCGCCGACACGATTTGCATTACGAGAGTTTTGTTTTGGCTGATGTACAGGCATCGCACTCACTGTATGACCACTTCCAAGGCTTGGCCAAGAGACACAGGTTTGTTATTGAGGAAGTTGAAGTCAAGTTGGTGGCTGAGATAGGACGTGGCCTCCAGAAGCCTGTTAAACTCTTGCTCCACCATCTCATCCTTCTCCTTAGGAACCTACACACACACACAAAAAAAAACAGAAGAGAAATAGCAACATGGATGTAAGCAGAAACTGATAATAGATTAAAAACAGGAGCAGAAAACGAACATGTCTGTCTTAATAAAAGGTTGGGATCCAGTTTAAAAAAACAAAACAAAACCACACAGATCCTCCAAAACACAAACTCAGAAAAGAGACATGAACTTCCCGGGATGATGACTGTATTAAAGACCATCAAATTATTTTCAGCATTCTTTATACTAAGCCCATAGGCATGTTCGCAAATAACAGAAAGCAAGACAACCGGACAGACATGATGTCAGTGATGCACTCGCGTCTAAAGTTAGTGATGGTACTAAATCAGCGATACTTCTACAAATGATGTGCATCTACAATGGGATATTCAATTGAACTTTCTAGTAAGCACCGCTGCTGTTTTACACTTTTGATAAAATAAGCATTGAATTAAATACTCACACTTGTGCATCGCTCTCCCTGTTAGACAGAGACAAAGAAAACCAATCAATAGAGAACACAAGGCAGTCGGTTGTTACTTTCAGCTTTCCTGAGTATATAGGAAGGGTCTCTCTAATGTAGACACAGGGTTAATGATAGTGTGTGTGAGGGAAATCTCTGGTGTAAACATGCCTGATTGAGCTCAAACCTACAACTCTGAATCAGGGTCTCATTTAGTGTGTGTCGAGCTGTGGCTCTTCTAGACTGAAGCTGTAGAATGTTATTCTAACTCGACACATTTCCTGTATAATGGATCCTTAGCGCTAAACACATCTGGTTCAGTTCTTAATGCAGATTGAGGTGAATCAGGTGTTACAGCATGGAAAGTATAAATAAACTGTGCAAAGCGTTTAATAATCTGGAACTGGATTGAAAAAATTATGTAGTACTGCATGAACATAGCTCTGTGTGTGTGTGTGTGTACGTGTGTACTTACAGCCTGGCCATTGGCCTCATAGAGAGGACACTTCTGTTTAATCTTGGCCAGTTCCATATTCACTTGCTTACTGATAACAGCCATAGGGTTTCCACCTGAGAGAAAGCAGAAGCAAGGAGGGAGAGAGAGGCTTGGTTATGCTGGTAAAAAAAAATCCATGCAGAAAAGAAAACCAAGCATTTATTGAATTTCTAACAGTTTTTCATTCGTTGTGCTTCCTCACTACAGCACAAAGTCTCACCTAGGCCTGTAACCACCATTGCTCCCAGGTCTGCCACGTAATTGCCTTTACGAAAGGTGGCCACTCTTCCTCCAACACGATCCTGTCAAAGAGCAGAAGTTAAAAAAAATAATCAAACCTAATGCATCAGTATTACTTTTCTTACCCAGCGCTTTTCTTACCCTGGCTTCCAGCACAGTGACGTCCATGCCGAAGCTCTGCAGCTGCCTTGCAGCCGCCAGACCAGACACTCCTCCCCCAATCACAATCACCTTCCCTGTCTTCTTACCTGAACACACAGGGCGTGTCATATTTCACACCTCTTCACCAATCACCATCTGTTACTCACCGCATAATCAAATGAACGCTGGCTTACTTGGTAGAGGTTTGACTCTCTTGTAGATGCCGAAGTTGATGAGGCCATGCCTCTCCAGGTAGCTGTGGATTCTGTGAACTAAGACAGCATCACCTGTGGGATAGATCCACAATAAGACCATGCAACAGAACGTGTTGTTGTGACCGGACACAATGTACGAATAAAATGAACGAAACACAAATGCACTTCAAAACAACGACTAACGACACTTTAACTAACGAAACGTAACATGACACTCATGACATGCAATTAGCCCCAGTCAAACGGATAATCTTACTGTTGTAAGGTGCCTCCAGCTGTTGGACCGTAGACTCAAACGTGAGCTGGACCTTCGGGTTATCCAACCAGAGCTGGAGCTGGAAAGACAGATGAGAGGAAAAACAAAATGACTCGCATTCATCCAACCTGCCATAGAGCTTTTAAGAAGTTCGTTAATCAAAGAAGCAACCAAGAGGGTAACTCTGAGGAAGTTCAGATGAAAGAAGCTGAACACACCACCACAACACAGACACTACACAAATCTGGGCGTTATGAAAGTGGTCAGAAGCAAACAATTATAAAAGTCATAAGAAATGCAATTTGAGAATCTCTGGTCCAAAGAGAGTTTTGGTTGAGACCAAAACTAAACTTTGTGGCCTTCAAAAAGAATGCAACATTTGGTGGAAGCCCAACCCATTTATAACCATGTTAGGGAACACCATCCCTACAACAAAGCATGGTGGTGGTAGCATCAGGTTTTTGGGATACTTTTCATCAGCAGGGATTGGGAGACTAGTCAGGGTAGAGGGATGGATACTGAGCAATCCTAGAGGAAAACTGCTCCCGTCTGCAAGAGTCCTGAAAAAACATCAGAATCCAGATGTGCAAAGCTGATAGAGACATATCCCAAGAGAACTGCAGCCAAAGGTGTTTCTACCAAGTACTGACCAAGGTGGTGTATCTTAGAGTTGTTTACTATTATAACTGTGTACTAGCTATTTCACAAGACAGGATTACACACTTACAACTCTTTACACCAAACAGTAAAATGCTAAATAGTAATTATCACACCGTGTCACGGCCGGTCAGTGCACTCCACTAATATTGGCACCCTTTGTAAAATAAAACTAAAAAGAATAAATTCACAAAAATACTCTGCTCTCATGGATGTCAAACAATTGCAAACACAACATGGGTTTATTTTATATATATATATATTATATATATATATATATATATATATATAAATCCACTTGTATGTGCCACAATTATTGGCACCCTTTTAGTCAATACTTTGTGCTAAATCACTTTGCCAAGATATCAGCTCTGAGTCTTCTCCTATAATGCCTGATGAGAATACATGGCAAGAGATCAGAGTCCATTCCTCCAATGTGTGTTGTGGTGAAAAATCAGGACTTATATCTAAGTATGTCTAACCCCAAACTACAGCTGAAAATAAAGGCATAAGGGTAATGCAATTTAAGATTTCCACCAGATTTTGTACCATTTCAATCCAGAATGGAGCATTAACTAAAAATCCTGACTGAAGCCAAGCCTTACCGTGCGGTTCCTGATGTACAGGAAGACCTTCTGAGTCTGCTGTGGCCCGCTGATGATGTCAGGGAAACACGCTGCTTCCTGTGAGGTCATTCGGTCATGTGGGAGGCGACTCTGAAAAGCTGCGCCCTCTAAACCTGACAACAACGCCAAAAAACAGCGAAAAAAAATCAACCGCGCTCACCCGCCGTAAGCTATTAAGAGCATTTCCACATCAGACAGCAGAACCTTTCATGAACAAGACGAAACGTGTAAATTAATGTTCTTCTTTTACAATATGAATGTAACAGGACCTCAGACCATTAGGTTAGGTAAAGGTTTTGCTTTGCCAGCTACATCATGCCACTTGGGGTCATGTTTATTTAGGAAAATATTCAACAACAGCATGTCCCAAAGTATTTGATTCCTTGTACACCACAGCATGTTGCTTTATTAAAGCATTTATAAAAGAACAAGTCGTATATTTTATCCATTTATACTTAGATTTAGATGTTGTGGAATCACTTACAGTATTACAGATCTAAATAGTCGTTCCCTCACCAGTTAAGTAATAAGACTGAAAAAAATGCCACGAAAGCAATTTCCTGTCCTGAAGACTTTAAAGTGGCAGAGAAATGAACAGGTGGGAACAGCTTTAACCTCCGTTACAAAGCGCCGACACTGGAGACTCCTTCCATAAATGTTAAATCATTTTCACAATATGAACAATTATGTTTTTTTTAACATATTTATTATTAGTCTCAGACTATGTGCAACATCCATAAACGACGAATGCAAAACTAAGCCAAGTGGTTAAGCTCCTCTCACCCGAGGGTTCCTCTGGCTCACTGTCGTTTTCCTCTTCCACAGGTGGAGCAGGTGGAGGGACCACCTGCTTTCGTTCTTTCTCCGCTTTAGCGTTCCTCTCCTCCTCCGAGTAGTACTCGTCCTCCGACAGGTTCGCCAGGCTCTCGTCCATCTCCCTGTACTCCACCTGCAGCATGGGTCACATGCACAATCTTCCTTACAACCAGCTCACATAGAGCGAACACGCACGGTTGTCCAACCATAAGCGCAAAATTAATTACACAGAATATTTAGCTCTATTTATGTCCCAATAAGATATGCACTGATATCGAATTTGTAACACAACCTATGGTTTCAAATGCTTTTACCTTCATTGATTTAAAATGAACATCAGCAGTGTTAATAAGCACCATAACTTCTAGCTCATGTGACATCTGGTTACTCACAATCCCGCTAGCTTCTTGGTGATTTTTTTTTGGAATATTTTGTAATATATTTGGCGTTTTCCACGATAAAATTGTGCCTGGGAGACACTACAGGCTTTGTAGTACACCAGACTCTGGACAAGAGGAAAAAAAAATAATGCCAGCAACATTCAACCAATCAGAGTCTCAGAAATCTCCTCCTCCTGCACTAGCATTAACATGTTCTTGATTAAGAGATTTATTTTAGAGGTTTATAAAGTAATGAGGGAACACTGAAGAGGTGTTGTATTTGGACAATCTAAATAAGATAGCTAGCTAACCAATTCATGCAAGGGGGAAACATGCGCTACCTGGGTCCTCCTAAAAGTAACACACTGATATCGCACGTTGCAGGACATAACATGCCTAGTACTATCCTACACACACACACACACGTCTCAGCACCAATGATAAAATATTTAGGTGTTCACTTTGGCTCTCTTGCGCCGGCTGGTCCTGCGCCCTTCGGCCGAGTCCTGATCCGCTCCTGCCGAGCCAGGTAGGTGAGGCAGCGGTGGTCCGCTCGCCTCTCCGCTCGGAGAGGCCCTTTCCTTCTTCTTCACGTCTGCGGAAGAAGCAGAAGAACCTGCCGGAGCTACCGACTGGGAGCCCGCAGAGGTCTCCAGGGCCCGATCAGCCCCGTTCCCTCCTGAGGAAGAGGAGGAGGAGGAGGAAGAGCCTGGGTCTTTCTTATTTGAGAGCATGATGGAGGATGACAGAGGCCTCTCCTGAAACATGAACAAAGATGGGAATGGGTTTAAAGAAAAAAAAAAGAGAGAGAGAGAGAAAAAAAGAGAGCACGCAAGATGATGGGTGAAGTGTCTGAAAGATGAGAGATGACCGTTTTGACACACAAAACACACACACACACCCACCCACCCCTAGAGAAATGCACAGGGTGGTGGTGTATTCAAGAGACACTATATAACTGTATCCCTCACTAAATTTGGAATTGCAGACCACCAGGTGAGTAAAAGTGGCTTAAGTCCTTCGTTTTGGTTGCCTGCAAACTAAAAAGTGGTAGCGAACATACTATAATAAAATGTATGGTGAACTAGTTAGCTAGTTAAGTGCATTAATACTAAAGCCCTATTCGGATTGGATTAGTTTATCAGGGGACGTCTAATATTTTTATGTCGTTTTTTTTTTTTTAAGTGATCAGCAATAGGAGCTTGTTGGTTCTAGTTGGTTGTAGTTTCTACGGACCCAAACAATTTGTGTGTAACGGGACTGTTTCCTTAAATCTCTCATTAAATACTGATACATTAATAATTGTAAGTGATTACCAGTTAATACATTTTCAGTATTAAACACAAGATATTTAAGGAACTGACAGTGATACAACTAGTCATTATTTATAGAAAACTTGATATTGTGAAGTAATGCTTGACTAGCTTAAGTTTAGTCGTCATTGTAACGGATCGTTTCGTGTTTCTTAATAATGTTATCTTTCTCCTCCTGAAAATGCTTTCCCAGGTAGTGTGTGTAGGTGAGGTTTTATCTACGCGACCCTCCCAAATCCCAAGACCATATTTTATCTTGCAATTCAGAAATGTTTAATGTTTGGGGGAGGGTCACTCATTCGCATGCGATGAGACTAAATATGGCAAGGCAAGTAGCAGATATCAAAAAAATGTATCCGATGCGAGGAGACATCTGCATAGGAAATCACATGAAATCTCTACAGACTGAAATGCCCCACCCTACACACATACATGCACACAAACACCTCCTGTCCCCACAAGCACCACTCGAGCTATTAATATAAATGTTAATAAACCCTGAACATGCCTCTGATATGATGGAACCAAAAAAAAAAGATGCTGTCTGAATGTGCTGGAGGATGTTTGTAATGATGGCAAATTCACAACAAAGTGCACATTACAGTAACCTTGTTTTGTTTTACCCATTTCTCGGTGCACCGGGAAATATCCATTCAATCACTGGGAAATAAAGGCAGAATAAAGAAACAAAGGTGAGGACCAGGAAAGGGTGCAACAGTAGGAGGGGGATAAACAAAAGTACAACAAAAATTATACTTAACCGAAAGGGTGGCCATCGTGTCAGTTGTAGCCATTCAAAATTCAGTTTCTTAGAAACTGGTTTTAACTTAAATTAGAAATGTAGACATCCTTTTACCTCTACAACATAGTCAGATTAATAAACTTCTGAACAGTTCGCAAGACCCAATATGAAAAGTTATGGAAGTTAAGGTTAGGGGCGGAGTTACTGCTTACACCTTTTGTCCAGCAGCATACAAATTTCTAAACACTTTTTATTAAAAAATGTCAAATCGTATGGACAAGAAATAAAGGTATTTCCTCCTCAACTAAAATGCCATTGACTAACATTCGATGCCGTTTTAGTCAGTATAAAATTGACTAAAAAGAGCAAATATGACAACGATATATTGACTAAATTGAAAGGATATTTTCATTAGAAGTCAAAAACTATTTTAGGAGATTCCAGTTCCAGTGTATTAGGAACAATTTCAATTCACTGTGTACTGTACCAGCTGTAAATGGTTGAAATGACAATAAAGCCACTTGACTTTTTAACAATTTAAAAAACAGTTTGTTTGTTGCTCTTTGAAATACTTGCATTATTATGCTATTATATTATCGTTATATCAGCAGCATAAAACGGTCTTAAAATGACAATAATTTAGCATAGTTATACCTGGGACAATTTATAGTAGTTATTGTTACAGGCCTAGTGATGTTCTTGTTGATAAATTATCTTTTTTCAAAACAGAAGCTTTGTTAGTAGGTGGAAAGTACTTAAATTCCCAATGGAATGACTTGAGAGTCCTGGTTGATTCTGTATGCTGACGAATTCACTTTTGAACCATGAAGTCACAGTGATGGCGGCATGTTACATACTCAACAGCTCACAGTGTTCAAGATACACCCGCAACCATTCTAAACAAACCTGCTGGTAGTTTAGAACAGGAGGATATCCTAAACAAAGCTGAGTCATCACCAGGAGACATAACTCCAAAATACACCGATGGAGAATAGTGTACAAAAATGAAATCACAATCTTGATCAATCGAAGGGTAGTGAGGCGTTCCAGAGCTGCAAAAAGGAAAACTAATATGGTAAAGCGCTTTTTTTTTTTTCCTGAAAAGTCACCTAACTGTGAGCTTGCACAAATTCCACCATCGACCAAGAGAATAAAATCCAACCAAGCAATGGTTGGGAAAAAATTACTAACCATTTTTACTGCTAATGTTCTCATGGGGGCGGGACCTATACGTTCTAAAAAAAAAAAAAAAACATTTAATTGGACGAATACAAGATGAGTACAGGATGAATCATTTCGTCTGTGACGAGCTATGAAATTTAAAAGAGAAAACCGATAAAACAATTTTTTTCTAGATACACATTCATATTGGCGCCCATGACACTATGGGACCAGGGCACAAAAAGCTCTGAAATTTCAACAGTTTTTTTTAAATTTCATTTTAAACAACTGTTAATATATTTGTTTAGACCGCCAAAGTATTCAAAATAAACATCAAACGTCATATGTTATTAGATTTACTGAAATAAAAAGCTCACTGATATCAAAGGCTATGACAACTCAATGATTTAATCTTCATTTCATCAGCTGCTCAGGTTTGAGGATTTTTTTTTTCTTCAAACTGTAGAGGGGAAAGTTATCGTAAAAATAAAACAATCTGACAGTTTGGAGATTACATCATAAGTCTTATCGAGCTAGTTCTCCAGTTAGCAAAACTGCAATACAATACAATACAATGAGCACACTAGCCTGCGATATTTTTTCCCCACTCGTATTCCAAGTCTCTCCTCCTTCTTCAGGATTGGCTAATACAGCACGTTCAGACGAGAACTACCAATCAATCGCAGAATGGGCAGGGCTCTTCCCGGAATATGAGTGGGTAAGGAAAAAACAGCCGCAAAAGCGTTGGCTAGTTATCTAGCTTAGCTATTATTGCGCCGCGAGCAGTTGCCTTAAAGCGCTAAAGGTTGCACTCTAGCAAACAGTAAACTGATATTAAAACACAACAACTAATCCTTTAAGACGGAACGGAACGTTACGCATCTTAACAAATTAGAAGCAATTTCTAAAACATATCTTTTATTTACCTCTTGTTAGCTACCGTCCGGCACAAAGGAAGCAGATGTGTGACTGCAGCTAAGAAAAAGGACCAACCAGATCATCCAGTTGGGTTCTAAATGGTCGGACTTATCGTAGACAATATATTATTGGAATTTATTTGTTTTTGTTTGATACTGGAGCTTTGGATAATTAAGCGTTTGCTAAATGAATACAAAGACTGTAAATAAATAATCGTTTTAAACAAGAAAGGACAGCAGCTGAATCCCAGATGTACCTCTGTTGGATATTTAGTGTGCTGTTTGCGGTGTAGATGATATTAATTAAAGATGTGGAGGATGTTGATGATTAATTTCCCCTTGGGGATCAATAAAGTATCTATCTATCTATCTTAATTCTTCACTCATGTAGTGTGAAAACGAAGCCCCGCCTACAGGAAGTCAGTTCCAGTTTCAGGTAGTGTTACAGGTAAGGTGTGAGGTATTGGGCGTTAGTTCATCGTCGACGATTTTTTTCTTCTGTTTTTGTTGTTGTAAAAGATAAAACAGCAATAAGTTTAAACTCGGTTTCTTTGCACAATTTGATTCAATTCCTTGTCGGCTTGAAGGTGAGTAGAGTCGTGGAAAAGAGTTTACTCTAGAAGAGACTATTATTATCATTGTTATGCTTGACCTTATTGTTAAGGAAGTCCTCTCTGACTGTAAAGTGACAGAGTAACAACACAATATTTTTGGAAATATTTGACCTGGGGTAGCCTATATGGTAAGATTTCACGGTGTTAACATATGTAAGTTATAGGCCCTATAAAATGTTGAATAATACACATTAAAACAAAAAGTAACTCCTCGGAGTGTTACCCAACAATAGAAAAACAACTGATCTTTATATATCTTAATCTTAATATCTGTATACCGTGTTGATCTATCTGTAAAGCTGCATTGAGACAATGTCTATTGTAAAAAGCCCTGTACAAATAAAATTGAATTGAATTGAATCTTTCCGGTTTCCTCCCCCAGTCCAAAGACATGCATGGTAGTCTGATTGGTGTGTCCGTAGTGTATGATTGTTTGTGTGTGTGTGAGGGTGTGTGTGATTGTGCCCTGCGATGGACTGGCACCCTGTCCAGGGTGTACCCCGCCTCGTGCCCCATGCTCCCTGGGATAGGCTCCAGGTTCCCCGTGACCCTGAACAAGGAGAAAGCGGTAGAAGATGAATGTAATGGAATGAATTGAATCTTTGTTGAAGTATTCTCTAAGGAGTCTCCAGTGTCAGCACTTTATAACAGTAATGCTGTAACTTACGATTATCTTCTACAGCAAAGTCTTCATGATGTAGGATATTGCACATTGCTGCTTCTCTGTAACAAGTGTTATTTTTGTATTACTTTCAAGAGACAAACATGTGAGACTGGTGAGAAAAATACTGTTTATAGTTGATGTAAGTGATGCATGTAACAGAATGCCTTGTCAAGTTTTATTCCTTGCAGAAGCCTGTAAAATAGTGAATGAAAATAATGTTGAATTTATTTTTATTTTTGTAACATCCAAGAAGCTACTAAAAGACCCATTTCACCTTTCCAGTATGACTTAACACAGAGCTGCGAGTATCATAAGTGAGAAGTCTTTTTATTGATATATATGAGAACATATTGATCTCACTAATGAGGAAGGCTGGCTGGTTAGCTAGCAGGCTAGCCATTGACCAAAACAAAAACTACCGTTAAGTACCTAAGATGAACATTTACGCAACATTTAGCAGAAGACAGAGTTTATAAGTTTGCATAATTACCAAATGTTACTCTATATGGCACATAATTAAATTGTAGATAACCTAAGAGACATAACCGACATCCATGGCAGAGCACGCATTTCACTCCTAGTTTACATAACGTGGTTTAGATTTTCATTCCAATCCAAACCATGGTTATGTCTGGTGTCTCGGGTCCTTCCCCTATGTAGACCAAGCTGTGAACATGGAGTTCGAAAAAGAGTTCAAAGGTACTTTTTTACCATTTGAAGAGAACTTTTTTTAATTTTGAATAGAACTGAGAAAGAAAAGTGGTGCTTTATTCTCTTTTCCTTTTTTGTCCATTTCTAATTTTCACTCTCATCTGTTCACATAGCTGCCGAACATCTAAAGAGTTTTTGTATGCCTCTTTTCATAAATGCTGTTTTGCGACCAATAAGATTAGATAAATCTCAATTTCAAATCAATTCTACAGTTCTAGAATGAGGCCGACTAAATGAGCACTTAAAAATGATCATTAGCCCAAATAATCTGATGTTCTCCTTCTTTCAGAAAGTGTAAGGATGAAAATAGAGGGGTCGATGGCCAATAGGCCCGATAACACCGCATTCACACAGCAGCGACTTCCCGCCTGGCAGCCCATTCTGTCTGCCGGCATAGTCATCCCCGGCTTCACTCTCATCGGCCTGGCGTTTATCGGCATCGGAGTGGCGCTCTTTGTCACCTCACACAACATCAAAATGCTAGAGGTAGGACAGAATATATTAGCTGAAAGTCTGGTTGAGGTTTTCAAAAAAATTCACATGTATACAGTTTTTCACTTACCTCAAATGTAGTTAGACAGGCAAAGCACGTTTAATTTAAAATCATGCCTCATCACACACTCCCAAACTCAGAAGAATATCAAAATTTGTTGGTGAAATGAGCAGGTATAAATTCTACCGATCGTTTTCTTATTCACCACTCTCATTCTTGCAATCAGTCTCTATCTGTATGATCAAACACTGGCCGTGTGTCAAATATGTGTATGTTTGAGTGTAATATTTTAATAACTTGCCCTGTGATGGATTGGTACCCTGTGCAGGGTGTACCCCGCCTTGTGCCCGATGCTCTCTGGGATAGGCTCCAGGTTCCTTGAAACCCAGTAGGATAAGCTGTGTATAAAATGGATGGATGGATTTTCACAACCTGAAAAAAAGCTTGATTTGCAGTTAAATAATCAAATGCAACATCAGCATCATCAATAATTATACCAAGCGTAGTATGTACAATAATGTCTAACAATTTCATATTGTCATTGGGAACCTTATAGTATTATATATTGTAAATGGTAAATGTAAATGTGCACTTAAAAAGCGCTTTTATCCAAAGCGCTTTACACTGTGTCTCATTCACCCATTCAAACACACACCAATGGTAGCAGAGCTGCCATGCAAGGCGCTAGCTTGCCATCGGGAGCAACTTGGGGTTCAGTGTCTTGCCCAAGGACACTTCGGCAAGAGGAGTCACCTCCAACCCTACGATTAGTGGACTACCAACTGCGCCACAGCCGCCCCTGTCATATGTAATTTGTGCAGATATTTCTTGTTTGCTGGCCTGAACGTGCAGCCTTTGACAGGTGAACCCAGTGGACCATGAAAATATTATTTGATATCCTCTCGTTTTTGGAATTTTTACATCTTTTTATCTCAAAAGTTATGCCATCATGCCACAGCCATCTATGGCCGGGAACCAAGAGAGTAAAGTTGGCCATGCTGTCTGAGTGGGAGGCATGGCATTACTCGCTCTTTCGTGTCAATTGCTGCAACAGTAGCCAGTCATAAGTGTCTGTGGGCTCATGTATGCGGAAGAGGGCAGATAAGCGTCTTCGCCTGAATTTGTTAAGCTGGCCGAATGCTGCAGCATCGTTGTTGGCTGGCTTCATGTGACGGCCATTTTATTCATTTTGGTAGTCTGTTTTGACTTTCCGGATTTTTGCTTATTTGTTGTTCATATAACTACCTGCAGGAAAAGTTGGAAAATGGTTCCGTTTTCTGGCCAAAACCTCTTTATACAGCAAAAAGATCTTGAACAACTCTTGTTCCTTGGATCCTTGTCAGATCTTGATAGCCTGCTGAATGCTTTCCTTTCACTGGTTCACTAAATCAACACCCATAAATCAGGTGTGTTTAATGGAAATTAAATGTAGACAGGGATACACAGTATGCGTATGACATGATTAGTGAGTGGGAGGTTCCTTGGTTCCATGCAACTGAAGCTAATTCATAATTTTCATTGAAAGCACTACTCATTTTGATTAATTAATACACCAGTTTTTTAAATCAAATTTATATTTGTTGTTTGTCATGCGTCATTCTGTGCACTCAGCTGTGCACTTGTTTCTGCCATCGCTAACATAAAAAACTATGCTCTGCTAAACTGTCAAGAGGAGGGGTAAAAAAATAGCTCATTTAACACAAGCAATTTCATTAAACATCTAAAGAACAAACATAACACCGAGTGCAACGAGTTTGATAATGCTAGCAGCGGGAAACAGCAAAACCAGCTTTTCAGCAAACGCTGGAGAAGCGAGAGCAAATGTCCAGAGACAAGCCACGGGCAGTAAAAATTCCAGAAGCTCTAACCAGAACAGAAGTTCATTACTCTTGATGACCAACTGTTGTCAGTTGTAGATAATACAGGATTTCGTCTTCTTGGCGTACTTGAGCCGAAGTATGAGATTCCCAGTCATCACCACGTTACAGATAGCGCATTACCAAAGCTGCATGACTTGGTGATAGAACACATCAGGAACCGGTTGCAGGACATGTCGGTCTTCAGCTGCACCACTGATATTTGGACTAGAAGTGTCAGCAAAATGTCTCTTATAAGTTTAACAGCACAGTGGATTGATGAGGATTTTACTCCCCAGAGAGTCGCTTTACAAGCGACGCAGTTTAGTCGTTCGCACACTGGTTAAGCCATAGCAGGTGCGTTTGATGACATGCTTCAGACGTGGGGCATTCTGAAAAGTGTGAAGTACTCATATCAGTACTTGGTATCGGCAAGTACCAAATGTAACTAGATTTGTACTTGGTCGGATAAAAAGTGGTATCGGTGCGTCCCTAATCTGAGTGAAACTATTTTCTGAGAGTGATTAAGTGAGTATGGCTTTAGGATGGCCGCTGCTTGCATTCAATTAAATTCAAAAGGCTTTGTGTTGGAAAAGATATTCAGTATAAGCGCATTGTGAATAATGCTGCGTTCGAGGTGAAGTTAGTAAACTGTTCGTAACCACTGATAACTATTGTAGAACAGTAAAAGTGCAGTTAAAGTAGCTCTGTCACAGCAAAATCGACACCGTTTGATGGCGGTGTCCATGTTTTCTTTTTCCTCTTCACATTGAACATGCTGAGGTGGGAAATGACGTTATTCCGACTTACAGATTGCCACTTACATGAACGCACCGTACGAGTCCAGGGATGAGAACAGCTCAGCTATTATGAATACAGCAGCAGCTTTTATGTACAAGTCTGCAGTATCCAGGTGAAATTGCGCACTAAAGCAAGAGTCTTGGACATAAACTGCCTATGGGAAATGAGTCTATAAGCGACTGAAGGCTATATGGTTCAATTTTTAGTACTCCTAGTTGCAGTGCACTAAATATATTCTAGCTGACTATTTTTCTCAGGATAATTGTATAAATGTCATTGTGGCGTAACAATTCCTTTAACCTTTTATTGTGTAACAGAAGGATTACACAGCCAGTTCGGCTGATTCTAACTGTCTCCAGTGCACCAACCCTTCTATAAAAAACTGCATATGTGCGGTCAATTTCTCCTTCAGTGAGCTTTTTGAGGTACGATCATTTTGATTCATCTTTCATCATTGTGTGACCTCTCTAAAGATTACTGCTAAATGACGAGATAAACTTCTTCTTTTCAGGGCCCTGTCTTCTTCTACTATGGCCTGTCTAATTACTATCAGAACTACAGATCATACGGAGTGTCTGTAGACCCCAACCAGCTGGTGGGGCAGACAGAGTACATTCAGGTATAGTCTTGCCTTGCGCATCTATTCCAGTTGTTAATAATTTATTGTAATTATTTCAGTCTGTTTCATTAGAATATTTTTCTAAACCTCTACAGTCTCCAGAAAGCACCTGCTCTCCTTATCAGAAGGATTCCAGCGGGAAATCTATTGTTCCCTGTGGATCCATAGCAAACAGCATGTT
Source organism: Ameiurus melas (assembly GCA_012411365.1). Lineage (NCBI taxonomy): Eukaryota > Metazoa > Chordata > Actinopteri > Siluriformes > Ictaluridae > Ameiurus > Ameiurus melas. Next base: position 152,381 of record CM022761.1, on the reverse strand, counting down.
CAATGGTACCACATTACAATGCTCCTGACACCTATTCAATCTGATTTCTTGTCAAAACAAATTTGGAAGAACGACCATTAGCCTAGGACAAATGCTTATTTGCTAATATTCTCTCTGTTTGGTGAAGCTGTGTGTAAATGTTTTGTTGTAGGCCATACTCAACTAAAAATTTCCTGCCAGATTAAAAAAAAAAAAAAAAAAAAAGCCGATATTTTTGCGCTCGCATGCATATATAAATAAAGAACAATCATCTTTAAAGTCAGCGGCACATAAGCTACCATAGACGCACACCAACTCTCCTCCTGTTATAGGGCGTCATTTCTTTCAAGTCATTGATATGAAACTAAGCTCACAACATTAGGACTAAGTTTGTGTTTGTAATTGAAAAGTATAAAGTGAGTCACCTTATACATAAATGTACACAAAACTCAGGAGTACACAAATGATTTTCAACTATTTTCATAAGAAGTAAATATATTCTGCAAATGATTTACGAATAATTTCATTTGTATCCAGCTTGATAAACGAGGCTCTACCCTGTATCAAACACACCTCACTGTTTGTTTTTGTTCTCTATTCTGACTTTAATCTTGGATTCACAGCAAGAGTATTTCGGCCTTGTCGCTCCAAAGGATATTGAAATCGGAATGATTCATTAAAGTCTTTCACATATATTGTAATAAATGAGTCTTCAACTGTGTTCTATAAACAAACACACACACTCTTAATGACTTCATGTTTTCTGAAAAGACTCCTTTAAGCTGTACCAGATTGTCAACGGGCAGAAGATGTCGGTTCCATTTGACAGGAAAGGAATTGCATGGTGGACGGATTACAATGTCAAATACAGAAATCCTGCTTCCGTTAACGGCTCCTTTGCTGAGGCTTTTGCTGGTATTTATCCAAGTTACATTCTCGCTTTATAAAATTAACTTGAATGGTCCTTATTGACTGAGTGCGCTAACAGTTCCAGTCAGCTGTACGACAAAGATTTGATGGATTAAATCGTTTGAAATAGATCATTGGTATTCAAATAATTTGTCTGTTTTATGTGTAAATACTATTTGCAAAAGATAACACCTAACAACAAACAAGGTTGAAGCTGGTATGTCTTCCGCCAAGCTTATTTTCTCCAGTGTCCGGTGCTTTTCTTAAAGCAAAAAAAAAAAAAACACGAACTGTAAAACCACAAACTGGGTTTTTGTCTTTTATTAACTTTAAGAGAAGGGGGAAAACAAGGCTGTTGAGAGAGCAACCGAGATCTGTTATGTGTGAGAAAATGTTGTGATTGCCGATCCAGTGCATAATAAATGAAATTTCACTTGTTTTCTTTCTCAGGTACAACAAAGCCCATAAACTGGCCAAATCCAGTGTACGAGCTGGACCCAAATGACCCTGCCAATAATGGCTTCCTGAACCAGGACTTCCTGGTGTGGATGAGGCGTGCAGCACTTCCTAACTTCAGGAAGTTGTACGGGCGAATCACAGGGGGAGTTTATGCAGATGGCTTGCCTGCGGGTAACTATACCTTAGAGATCAACTACAGTATCCTTTTATCAGCTATAATTGACACCTTGCTCCTGTAGATCATTCCATTTTCAGATTCTTGACAGTCAATTTACAATAGATTATTCATGAATGCCTTCCTTGTGCCAATTTAAAAAAGAAAAAAAAATTCTCCTAGAATTTTCATCTTTGTTTGCATACAAGTTCTATATATGATGGGTGGAACACTATTAGCTACAAATGCACACAGACCGGTTTGTCTACTTGGGTGTAACCAAAAAAAGGACGGATAGAGAAGTAGTATGAGAGAATTAGTAAGGATTGAGTCTATGTGTGGCTGGTATTTGATCACTTACACTTTCCTTTGTGTTTTTTCATTTCATTGGTGAATGTGAAAGCAGTTTTAATTTTAAGATCATTGTCACATTCACAGGCATTTTAGCATTTTTGAAAGAATCCTTTGTTGTTGATTTTTTTAATCACTAGTTTGTGCTGGTCGTGTGTGTGTGTGTGTGTGTGTGTGTGTGTGTGTGTGTGTGTGTGTGTGTGTGTGCGTAGAGATTTTAGAATGAGGCATTTCCATGTGAGTTGATCCTTAACCTACAATCCAGACTATCCTGTTCAGAGTTTTGGTGGGACAAAGACAGTGGTGTTCACCAATGTTTCCTGGATGGGAGGAAAGAATCAGTTCCTGGGCATTGCCTACCTTGTAATGGGTTCTCTCTGCGTTGTCATGGCAATAGTCATGCTCATCGTTTATGCAAAATTCAAGTTTTCAGATGACGATAGTGCATAATGTGCTTTTACTTGCGCATGTAGTGTGAAAGATTGTGAATTGTCACCTTTAGTTCTTTTGCTAGTCCTCAGAACGTCCCAGTCAAGTCACCGGTTTTTGCTATTTCTGTTTTTGATCAGTGTTTTAGAGCTCTTCATAACATTTTACAGGTTTGATTCTGAAATGGAGTAAAATACTCTACCACGAATATACGGAGTACACTGGACACATACAGAGTACATATGATAAATAAGACGGATCAATTAACAAATCAGTTGAACTAAAAAAATTTTATCCCGGATTTTAAGAAAAAATACACCCTTGCACAATAGGCTTTATAATTAATGTCGGTGGCGTCCAAGATACCGAGTTGACTCTTTTTGTTGGTTTCATGAACATATTGAGCTCTATTGTCACTACATTACCCACAATGCCATTTGATTACCTGCTGATAGTGGTACTGTTTTACCGTTTAGCGATGCAGCAGCACTTTAATCCTTTAGTCTGTCCAACTCTCACATCCTCATTTGTGCACTCTGCTCAAACAGTTCAGCTTTGTACACGTGCCATCACGCCCGTCATCTCGTAGTCGCCAGCGAGATAAGCCAAGTTTTTGCCATAACTCAGTGCAACCGCATAGTGTAACGGCATGTCCTTCTGGAACTTTTAATTTAATGTTTGCCATCGCTAGTACTTCTACATAAACAGCAGAACCTGAGCATTATCACTCGCTGTATGTCCGAGATCATTTAAATTATTTCTCCTATTAAACGCCATTGGAACTATACGAGTAATGTGATTTGTTTCCCACATGTGGCATCAGCACCTCACAACACTAGCTTCTAACAACAAATATTGAAAATACCGCACCAACCAGCAAATTAACACAAGAATCACTAAGCACATCACATATATATATTTCAATAGAAGCATATTTAATGTGTCTCAGGGTGGAGCTTTCCTTCAAATCCTCCAAATCAGACTCCAAATTCGACACAAATTAGAGGCAGATCCCATTGTCTTACACGGACATTAATACATTTATAGTTAAACGCTTGTTGTCCTCAAACTAATTTTTTCCTTCCTCTTCACTCTTCGTTTGTATTTGTGCTCAGAAAGATGAGTAGTACTCTTAGGCTCTCTGGTCGCCTCAAAACTTGGCATCAGTGTGTTTCATAGGGAGTGTTTGTAAGCTAATTTATCGCCTTCAAAGTATATTAAAATCCTTACAACCCTAGTTGAACACAACCGTGCTGATTTTTCTATCTCCGTGTTTATTTAATTCCAAGTAAACAATGATCTAGGGGTTACCCCATATATGAGGATTTGTGACTGTTACTAAGCATGCACGATTTAAACTTATTGAGCTTTAAAATGAGTATGTTTACTTCCTTGACTTTGTTATTAAGCCATATTTAATGACAATTTACTAATGATCTGAAATGCATCATTTAGACTTTTGTATTCTAGAGTTTTTCTTTCTTTCCGAGAAATGCTTTACCTCTGCGTTCAAAACTTCTCTCTTTTATAAAATCAGATTTTAGTGGGTGACGACCTTTCAGGGATTGCTGCACTTTTGTGTGTTTTTTTTTTTTTTATACATTGTTGTCTCAGGGTGTGTAAAATCTAGGTGAATGTTTTTGTTTTTATTTTTTAAATTGCTGATTTGTAAATGCGCCAGTGTACACAACAGTGCCTTACTTGTATTCATGCCAACATCAGTGACTTCCAGATAAAGATAAAGGTGCAGTATGGGAGAAATTGTGTATTTAAAAGCTTTATACTGCTGTGATGATGAGCAAAAAAATGCTGAATTTTTCTCTGAATTGCAGCTTTAAGGTCAAAATATAGGTGTTGAGTCAGTTTCTATTCAGTGCTATGATCCTATCTCGACACTCTTTTCAACAAGCCCTCATAGGATCTGTTCAGGACCTCATAGATCTAGACTTCCGGAGTAGAACTCACCCGGAATGATTGTGTTCTGATGCAGTTTAATTTCTGGTTCTGATAAAAAGGCAGACAAGGCTGTAGATGTGAATTCACAATTCAAAATGTATGTTATGCTCACACTTCCCAAAGACACACTGCATTACAATGTTTACTTGGACTGTTAATTGGCTCACTAGGTCATGCTAGCCCAGTACCCTTAAGGTGACAAAGATTTAAAAGAAAGTTTGTAATAAATGTCTTCACTCAGGTGTGTGTGTGTGTGTGTGTGTGTGTTGGCTCTTGTTCAGCACATGGCCACTTGTGTGATGTAGGTGTTCAAGAAGTGAAGGGATATGAGAAATGTTTAAATATTTAGTATTAAAACAGGGTCTGCTATGTTACTGTTCGAGCCATGTCAGATAAATATTTGTTTCCAATTTAAAACAAAATGTATGTTTAGTAGAATTACAATATCGAGTGCTGACGTTGCCTTATTTAGAAATAAACAATCTGAAATCTGACTGTCCTGTAAAGTGTTTATTTGTAGATTTGATGTGCACTTTATAGAAAAGCAATCACTCTGTAAGGAAAATGCAATATCCAGATGGTATTGCTTTTTATTTGTGACATGAGGACTGCATGCCTGAAACGCAATTATTGCCATAAATAATGGAATGAGAATAATGATTCAGCAGAAATGTGTTGGTATTTTAATGTACTGAAACCACAAGTGAAATTAAATGGGTGCAGCTCTAGTCATGAAAGCTGTGCTGTGACTACAAGTTGGCAGAGCAGTTGAAGAATTGCCAAAAATTAAATAAGTAATATTTAATGTAATTGTTTAATTAACAGCTTATGGAGAGTTTGAATGACTTTTATTTCTTGCTTTAGAGGTGATCTGGCTCTCAGTTTATCATTTTGAACTGCCCAACAAATTTATTGAAGGTTTTTCCGCGAACGTGTTCATAACACACAAGGTGCATGTGAAATTAAATAGCAGGTGTAACTAAACAAACATTATCAAGATGGATTACATCCTAGATTAGACTAAGCAAAGATTGCCCATTCAAGACAGATGCTAAATCTATTCACACATTTAAGCAACAATAATTAATTATTTATTATTTTATTGGTTATATTTCAAGGCAACGTTTGGTTGTCGAGCTGGATGAGGCCAAGCAATGCTGACAATTTTTTATTATGGCAAATAGTTGAGGGAACATACTTTTGTCTTGGCCTTATGCTGCTAGAAAGGGTCTTTTTGATGAAACATTGTGGTTGTCTTGTGACATGATTGGCTGGTTTTTAGTCTTCCTTTAACTGGGTAAAGGGGTTTCAGTGACTGGGTTGCAACTATATTGTTGGATATGATTTAAATGTATTATTATTATTATTATTATTATTATTATTATTTTATTTAATCAGTTAATCGAAGTTAATCGTGCAAAGGAATATGACCATAATTTGACCATACAAAAAATTTAATTCCTGTCCAGGGTGTACCCCACCTTGTGCCCGACGCTCCCTGGGATAGGCTCCAGGTTCCCGTGACCCAGAAGAAGGAATAAGCAGTTGAAGATGGATGGATGTTTTATTATATTTGGGATGCAAAATGATTATCAACAAGGTTGGACAAGAGAAAAGAGACTGTTTATGGGGTACACTCAGGTTATTGTTTATATATTTATATATATATATATATATATATATAATATATTTTATATATATATATATATATATTATATATATATTATATATATATATATATATATATATATATAATATATATATATATATATATATATATTTTATATATATATATATATAAAAAATATCTCACACACACAAATATTCTTTTATTTGGATTTTGTAGGACAATGTGCATGTATTTGAAAATTTCTACTGGGGGGGGGGTACCATGTGTTTTATTACTGTTTAACGTGTGTTATGTTAAAACATGCATGTTTATAAATGTAAAATCAGTGGGACACAAATGATAATCCCCTCATATGAATTCCTGCTGGCAATCAGGATCACATCGCATTTTCGTTTGTGAACTCCGGAGCGCCGCTTAGCGGTTACTTTCAACTGTTCATATCGCGAGAGCAGTGCTACAACGCGAGAAACGTCACTTCCGGTTGCGCGTAGTGTTGTCGTCGGCCAGGAGAAAGGACACAACGAACCCGTTCGTTTTCGCTAGGTTCCGAGTGTACATGGGCGATTCAAGGCGACGTTCGCGCTGTAATCGATTTTAAAGAGCGGTGTTTTGGTGCACACAGAGAGGTAAGAGCACTGCTGGTGAGGTTAAACGGGTCAGATCCGTCAGTTAGACGGTCCGCGGCTCCTGGGCCTGTGATGCTGCCGCGCGTTAGCATTCCCTCCTGTTAGCTTCAGTAGCTGCTATTAAACACACGGACCTAATCAGCTACGGTACTTAAATACGTTTAGGTAACGACTAAAGCATATTTTTAACAAAAATGCCCGATGTAACGTACATGTGCGTTATTTCTTTAGGAAGCGTGTTAATCCGCGCTTTAGAGGCCCGGCTTTGGGGCGTACCGGTTCTTTCTCAGAAGGGGTCACAAATCAGTCATCCTGTACGCGTTAATAATCACTAGCGCGGGCTGGTGGTGATTACCGAAAAATCTCCAGCTGCCGCACGGTGTTCTCGATAGAAATGTTATTAAACCGCAGTGTCACTGACTCTTAAGGGGAAAGTGGTCCATGTGTTCTCAGAGTCGCCGGATGACGCAAAGTGTGTCACATGCAGAAGGAACCGTTTTCAGAACCCAGTACAGTTGATTAGGGTCATGTGGATCATATATATCCTCAATAGAGTTGATTAGGCGTGTAAGCCTCAGGGTTCTTCAGGATGAGATTTTTTAATACAACATGAATTAAAAAAATTTCTAGTTAATGATGTGACTGAATCTGTTATGATGCGGTTCAATATTTCAGCTGTCCACTTGATATGTGGCCAACTTTGACAAATCTTTTTCACAAAAGAATATTTTAGCTGATGGAAGTGTGTGTTTTGCTGAAATTAATTTCTATCAATCTGAGCCACAGACACTAATGAAGACGGGTATTATGTAGCAAGTAGACCGATAGGAAATGGGTATGTATGGAATAACTCCCTTTTAATTAAAGGACAAAAGTGTGTGAGTGGGACAAACATTGGTGATCAATGATTGGTCGTTGGGAAACTGGTGGCAAGTCTTACCCATAAATTAAGTCTTAAGGAATTAAATTAAGTCTTACCCATATGGACAGCTATAATCTAATTACTGACCTTTTTCTGAGTAAGACAATATTCTGATGAAGGTATTTACATGAGTTACTTTTAGAATATTCCTTTCATGTTCCCGTTTTAAGTGTTGTAGAACATAAAGCGATTAATGGCACATAATTACGTCCCCACGCCACGTCGTCCGATGTTCCCTCCAGAATTTCATGTTTCGATATACAGTTCGTCTTGGAACCATACCGTATACAGTGTTCACTTTTATTTTCACGAAAGCTTCAAATGCAGTTAATTATTTCTCGTGCTGTACGTGCAAATAGACGACTACTTGAAGCAAGGTTCCGCGTCCTAAACTAGTTACTTACCTACTATATAGTAACCGACACACGTGCATCTCGCCTACTGTGTAGCAGGTAAGTTCGCGGTTTCGGACACAGCCGTGCTCTCTTGTTTGCCGTCAGACGGTTGAGCGCTGCCGTGTGTGTACGTGTCCTGTCGCACAATGTGGCGTAAACTCCAACATGACGTTAACAGTGTGATTAAGGTGTTTACACGTCTGTAACGCACGTCGATAATGCGACTAAAACAGGAATACTCCACACGTCTTAATTCCATTTGTGTTTAATTCAAGTATGAATTTAGTCTGATTAAGGTAATACATTTTTTTTTTTTTACATGTTAGTTTCTTAGAGTATTTTCTTAATCAGGTTAATATTGGATTATTGTTGTACATGTAAACATACTGATATGGACTCAAAATAGGTACAAATTTGTCCCAGAAGGCTGTAGGAGAGTGCGCTCTTACCGTTTTCCAAATGGGATCGTCTTTGTATGCAAACACAGGCAGCCTCCTAAGAAGAATGAACAAATGATTGATGAAATTTTAACTGTCGATGATTCCAGATATTTGATTATCGCAATATTATTGCATTAGAGATGTCTGTTTTTACCAATTTGTTCTTCGACGTAGTCATTATCACCGTGGTCTTAAGTGTCTAGTTTCTAATGTGAAATGTACAGTGTCTACGTGTCGTGTGCATTGATGAGTGGCCCTCCTTTAACACTGCTTGTGTATTTCAGATGTCGGACGAGTTGGTGAAGCAACTGAGCAGCTACAGAGCTCAGCTCCAGCAGGTGGAAGCAGCGCTTTCTACAGACCCAGATAATGAAGATCTGCTCAAGTTGCAGAAAGACCTACAGGTGAGACTCATCATAGTGTCTGTGTGGTTCATATGAATAGTAACATCACGGTTATCACTGTAGTCCAAATGGATAATTACCTCAGATTAGTGACAACTAGTGTGAAACAATCCACCTTAAGGACACTAAATCCTGACTTGTACCACTACTTGGACAGTAATGCCGGATACAAGTCAAATCACAGGTTTATATTAATGTGCCCCTTCTGATACGTTATCGTTTCCATAGTAACAAGTCACAGGGATTTGTATGACGGATGATCCACATAATCTCAGGCTGATGATAAACAAACCACAGACATAAAATGGTTGATATGGTGAAGCTTTCACCAAGGCAGGGTTTATTTAACTTTTGTAGAAGGAGTCTCCAGTGTCCGTGCTTTGTGAAAGTTTTCCACTGGGGTAAAGACTGTTTCAGGGGGTTGTCGCAGATCCTCCATGACTAGCGTGAAAGGGAAATCTGGTATAAAACCATTTAGTGCATTCAGCATGAGGGAATTTGGGGAAATTGGTGTGAGGTGCTTACAAGCTTTAGTTTAACTCAAGATTGTCATTATATTTGCTATTAGATGCTACGAGTGAACGTTCTACCAGCATTTACACATTTGAATGGCCGTGTCATATGAAACAGTGTGACAGCATGAAATGAAAAAAAATGACCTTATTACGGTCATGGGCGTTGTTTTGGACAGGACAGCTGTCATTTGCTGCTATTGCCAAGCAACTGTTTGACACCGAACACAGCAGCGCTTCACCTTCGTGCGCTCGTTGATAGTAGGCTAATGGTTGAGGGGCAGGAATTTGGCCAGTACTTGCGACAAGTCTTTTATAATCGACCAATCGGTATGCAAGAAGCCGGGAATTACATAGAGGGGTTAAAGCAATGCAAACATGCGCACACATGACACAGTATTAGACCATAAGCACATCGTTATGAAACTAAAGCTGAATCCCAGACATTTTCTCAAATTTAGGAAAAAGAAGAGGTCCGAAAAAGAAGAAAGGTCCTTTTTATGTACGTGTGTATATATAAAGATTTGTAACACTCTTGCACACAGTGGAGCATTTTGGACATAAACATAAGTTTGTGCTCGTGCATCACTGTTGTGCTTCTGTGCACAGAAAAAGTTTGTGCTGTGAAGTTTGCAGGTTACCATCTTCTTCCTAGCATTTAATCTAAAATGCTCACATGCCTTAGAGCAGAGGTTCTCAACCGTTTGTAACTGTACTTAAACTGTTTTTGATAGCTAGATCGATAGATTTATTTATTTTTTGCTTTTGTGTTTTATTACTTTTCATGATTTAAAAAAGTGTTAAAGTTGCTAAAGAGGTCTGAAGAGTCGCTATGTTTGCAACACTGGTTTGCACTGACGGCTAGATAAAGGGCAGCTAAGCTCCGCCTCTCCATAGCAAAAAGAAAATTCGGAGGTAGAGGGATCGTGCGTTTTCCATTTTCACACATTTTATTTGAAAGGCCATAAAATGCACCCAAGTGATGCCCTGTCTGTATTATTATTATTTTTTTTCCTTATTGAAAACAGTTCGCGCCACCTTTCCAATCTCTGCCCCCCCTGGTTGAGAACCACTGCCTTAGTGGATTTGGGTCACACTTTTTTTCCGCATTCACTTGACGGTTATGTCTCTGTCTGATTGTGACAGAGGTCATGTTTGTATAAAAGGTAACGCTTACATAAACAGTAAACTTAGATTAATTTTCGTTGATTCTGGGTATTCTGCCAAAGTGAGCAGCGTCGCATTACGCGTGTCTGACGTCACGTGCCATCAGCTGGGAAACGGCTTATGTTACCGGTTAGTAAAAACCGTTACTGTTCCATTTTAGATGTTTCTACCCTTGTAAAAGTCATGCACTAGACGGTATAGTGTGTCGTTTGGGACACAACTTTGGTCTGCCATTTTTTAAAATTAATTTTGCTCTGCCATTTTTTCAGTGCGTGATTTCTGAACAGAAGTACCGCAACAAGTAAACGTGCTGCACGCAGACCAACTTATCGATAATGAGACTCGCAGATGACGATTTTCATAATCGCTTATTATCGATTTTATCGATTAGTTGTTGCAGCTCTAATGCCATCTGACTTTGTGAACTGTTTCTTGTGTTGATAAGGGGATGAATTCCATGAGGATAGTCTGAGACACCGCACTACTCAAGGGTGGACAAGTCATGAAATAGTTAGCTCACCGACCAAGCAGAAGCTGCTTCACTGTGCTGCAACAAACAAGTAATGAAACTAAAACATGGTAGCTAATGTTTAGTTGAACTCAAAATATGTTCACTGCAATCAATAATTCCAACAACATCCTAGTGGTTCTTGGGCCGCAAAACAGCTTCAATAGGTGTCCAGTTGTATTGAGATCTGTTAACAGAAGGACATGGCAGCAGCACATTTGCATGTACAAGCATTTTGTCTTGGTACAAGGTCATCAGTCAAACCATTCAGTGAGCCTTTGTTCCCTACGGATGGGGATGGGGTCATCTATGAAGAGACCAACCAGGATAGTATTGTAATTATATGGTAAAGATGTTCTTTCTTTGACTTATTTATTTTGATCATTTCATCTTTAGGAGGTGATCGAGTTGACGAAAGACTTGCTAACATCTCAGCCAGCAGAGGGCGTCGCTAGTACCAACAGTTCAGATGCTGCGCCACCGAAACACAGCTGGAAAGTAGGAGATCGTTGCATGACTGTGTGGAGCAACGATGGACAGTGAGTATCTCGCATGCACACAGACAGATTTGCACATTTGCATTCATACTTTTTGACAAGCGGCAGGCTGAATAAAAGACCGTGAGTATCTATTACTTTCCTTGCTTGTTTCACAGAATGGTGCATTTTTTTTTTTTTTTTTTTTTTTTATGTTTTGTGTGTTTTTTTTTTTTTTTTTTTTTTTTTTGTTTTTTTTTTTATTGCTTACTATCTGCTTATAGTGTTTTTGTTTTTCAGCCAGCAGTATTTTTTTTGTGCCCAGGCAGAGATAAAAGCAGAGAAGAGATCGACAGCGAGAACGGCACGGCTGCCATCACCTTCACTGGCTATGGCAATGCCGAGGTGGTACCTCTGCACACACTCAAAGCAGCTGAGCAGGCCAAGAGCAGCAAGGAGGAAGGAAGCAAACCCAAGTCCAAGTGAGTGTGCATCTGTGGTCTGTATAAAGATGCCCTTGCTGAGTCTTTTTCACATTCTTATATTTTTTAGATCAGTGTTTAACAATAAAAAATATGGTTCCTCTCAAGGTTCTTCATCATGTCGTGTCAGTTACTTTTCTTGTCACCGTCGCATATTGTTTTCCCATAATCGAGATCTAAATGTGCATACGGTTTGGTTTGTGTTGCCTCAATTCGGCGTTATTGCCATGTCAGTAATGGGATGCCTGATTGTGCTCCCCACTCAGGAAGGAGCTGCAGGCAGAGCAAAGGGAATACAAGAAGAAAAAGGCACAGAAGAAAGTGCAGAGGATGAAAGAGCTGGAACAAGAGAGAGAGGACCAGAAATCCAAATGGCAGCAGTTCAACAATAAAGCTTATTCAAAGAACAAGAAGGGGCAAGTAAGTAACAGAGGCTTAAAGTGTCCAGTTTAACAGATCAGTAATCCTCCATGTTGTACTTTTTTACTGTGACTCTCTGTTCACCCTCTTTTTGTTTTTTGGGGGGTTTTTTTCTTCTCAGGTGAAGCGCAGTATATTCGCCTCTCCAGAGAGCGTGAATGGAAAAGTTGGTGTGGGTACATGTGGGATTGCAGATAAACCCATGACTCAATATAATGACACGTCCAAATACAACGTGAGGCATCTGATGCCACAGTGAGATGTTTGTGTCTGTGCTCGCCCCCACCCCAAATGAACAGCTAGTGGCGCATCAGAACTGGGTCTGGACAATGAACGGAACCAGCTATACAATTTCACTGCATTTTTATTTTGGGACACGGAAAAAAAATTTTATTTTTGAGATTTAAGAAAAAGTAGTAGCCTAGCTGTTGATTTCATAAGTTGTGAGTACAAAAGTGCTTTACAGCTCCAAACTAAACCTTAACCTCATATCAACATAACCTCCATTGGATGAAACTATTGACCCAGCAGCTTACTATCAGGAGTAAGCCTGAGTTGTGTGAATATATAGATATTCATATAAACCATACATACTTCAATTGACATAATATTAAGCCAAAGCAGCTGGACCTGACGTTTTGCCACTTGTCCAGGAGGCTGTATCAGATTTGGCATTTGTTTCTGAAGTTTGGTTATCAATATGTCTAAATGGCCTTGATGTATACTTAGTTTGGGCCTGAATTGCAACCATACAATTATTCCACTGGAGATGGGAACTCTGACTTTTTAGCATTTAAACTTTTTGATATGCATTAAATGAGTTAAGATGCTTCTTGGGTGAAGTGATTCTGAAATCTCTTCTGAGTTTTTCATAGGATAACCTGTGAGACTGTTTAGTTTATGTGCTAATTGTGTGTCAAAACTATTTGCTAAAATGTCAGAGTCCTATATATCCCTCGATGTGTGTGTGTGTCACCATTTTGTGGAATAGATTTCTGTTGTCGGTCTTAATTTTGCTTTAAAGTTTTGTACACCTTTACAAGGAATAAAGATTTTTTTGTATCTGTAGATGAACAATGTGCAATTATGATCTCGGGTAAAACATACCCATTCATTCTGATTCTGGTGGTAATAGGGATTTTTTATGCTACTATGCAGGCTACCTAATTAAATGCTTTATTTTAATGGAATATCTGTGATATTGGGGCAGCATAATGGCGTAACAATTCTAGGGTCCCTGGTTCTGTCCTCAACTCGGATTACTGCCTGTGTACAATTTCTTTACATGTTCTCCCAGTGTGTGCATGGGTTCTACTTACCAAAAAGAACATGCCAGCAGGTGGCTTTAAATTGCAATTTAGGTGTGTGTGTGTGTGTGTGTGTGTGTGTGTGTATGGTGCCCTGCGATGGATTGGTGTCCTTTAAAGGGTGTGTCCTCACCTCAGGCCAAGTGTTCCCAGAATAGGCTCCGGAAACCACTGAAATGCTGACCAGGATAAAGATGAACAAATGAATGAATCTGAGATCATATTTTAATATCCTTGAAGTATTTGTAGACAGACATGCCCATAGATGTAGTTAATATACAGGAGCAAATTAAGGTGTTCGATACAGCTTTGTTGTGACCTAATGATCACTATCAATTTTAGTGCTAGCTATAAAATGAGAAATGGATGCCAGGTTCAATTAAAATGGCTACAACCACTGTTGATACAAAATGAATGGAGAGTAATTCTTATATACATCTAGATTATGTGCAACCCCAATTCATGCAGGGTTTGTGACCCAGCCAATAAATGTATCAACTTAGCTCTGACATCTAAGGGGAAAAAGGAAAGGGAGAAAAAAACCCAGCAAAGTGGTGTTTTTGTTGGGTTTTTTTTTTTTGCCCAAGGTTGCTTAAACATTGAAATGAAAAATTACATTGTAGTTTACACTGTAGAGAAAAGCATGGACCAAGAGGTTTGCCCACTCTCTCACACACACACACACACACACACACATACATATATATGTATGTATGTATATATGTATGTATATTTATTTATTTTTAATTACTGGCAGTTGTGTGAGCACATTCAGGTCAGATGATTTTTTCAAAACTGTAGATGAATTCATTACCATCCTGAACCTGCAGTTGGTGCTGTTCTGAGCTGATGTATAGTCATGTAGTGCCAAACCCAATATCCAACCAAGACTCTTGCTTGGATGTGTCTCCCAATGCAACTCCATAGTGCCACTTATGTGGAAGTATACTAATTACTTAACTGAAGAACTAATGGCTTAATGAAGGGATTACATCTGTTGAAAGATTAAATTGATGAATACGGAAACAAATTTTGTGAAATTGTGAAGGCTCAGTAAAGGAAAAGTATGAGCCCGTGAGGTACACCGTGAGGATAGAATGCATAAATGATTTTAAATTATTAAACTGGGGGAAAAAGTTGAGCTCTATCTCTTTTCTAGTTTGCCCATCCTAACTTCCAGGGGCATTAAGAATCATTGGGATGCCTTCTTTTGCCTTTCGCACACGTACTGAGAAGGATGATGTAGTAAGTTATAATACAGCCATCTTTCCCACAGTTTCCATTGTCTAGCAGACATGTGGCTATGGATTTCTCTCAATATGCTACATGGTGCTTATTGCTGAGTCTACCAATTGACACCAGTGTGGCTGAATATTTTTGCTTCACCATACCACTTGATATTTACTGCTGAGCCTGTCCTGTTACTTGGATTTCTGCTAGATTTGTTATTTCAGCTGGAGTTAGTTTTCCCTCTACACAACAGACTCCTTGTACTTTTCACTTTGTTCTAGATTTCCCCCATATTGTGTGTTTATTCTACTATGCACCAACTAATTATCCTAAAGAGCCATGCTGGTATGTGAATCCTTTGGAAGCTAAAGACTGATGCACACTAGCTGTGCGTAGTGCTTCTGCATTTTCTATCTAAGTGATGCAGTGTCTCAGACAACCTGTGTGCTGTCTGCACTGATGCCGACATCCGCTGCACTCGGCTGGCATATTAAACCCTGATTCGAGTCTAATCTGACTCAAAAACTGCAGGCAAAACTGCTTGTTAGTTGCAAATGCCCACATCCGGTTTTGGATGCTTTCTGAGCTACAGTTCCAGGAGCCCTCAAATATTTCATGCCGCAGGGTCTCCTTGATACCAAGTTATTGCTCTGACATAGAAAGAAGGTTGGTCTTGTCATACCTGATGGTCATCAGGATACTACCATACTTGGATGACTCCTATTTGCCTTAGGCCATTCGTGACACGTCCACCCTTGTCATGCACATTCCAGTACATAGTTTGGTATCATGGTGAAGTCTGAAAAGCTGGCTAACACCAAAGCAGGCCACACAATTTGCCGCAGAGATTGCTGAGATTCCATTTGCTGGAGTTGCAAGCTTTTCAGAAGTGGTATATTATTCTATGGTTGGACCCCAGCATTCCACAAATATAAATGTGTACATCGGAGCACAGGGTCCATGTGGATCCCCGTTAGAACAGCTTGAATTGATGGTGGGCAATCTGGCCTCAAGTTCTTTGCTTTATCTGCTCTCTCTGCATTTTACAGTATCTCCTTGGGTGGACCAATCCTTCAAAAGATAGGCTGGCTGCCCAGCCCCTACTATGCTATGCAATTATATGAAGAGAGTCTTCTCTTCTTGGGCATTAATTAATAGGTGCAACTCGACAGGAAGTCTATACTTCTGCTACCTAGACTCACTGTGTACTTTCTACAGGTTCTACAACCATAACAGTGTCCTGCCCAATGGTGTAAGTATGGTGATGATCACTGATCATTGCTGATCTGACCATATATAATCACCAGACTCAGTTATTTCTTTTAGGTGAGCTATTAGTACAATAGGATAACAAAACATGTGGCAACCCCTGCTCAAGACCCCTGTCATTGTGGTAGGACCATTAACGTTACAACACGCAACAATGTGTGGCTTGACTTTTCTCTCAGTTTCTCTGTAGAGAGGTCAAGTTTTTCCAGGGCAGCCTAGATTGCTTGCATGAGTTCGTTAGCATCTGCATTTTTTATGATCCACCAGACTAATTAATTGGGTAACTGGTTTACCATCTTGCACACATCCTAAAAGTGTATAAAAAAAGTAAGTTTGTATTTTATATCACATAGTTTGGCCATAAGTCGAGTCAATTTTTTCCTGAATTCTACATGGACGTTCATAATCAGCTAGAGATTTTGTCCTCACACAGTTTACATGAGCTGCCATGATGGATTCTAAAATTAGATGTTCCCTTCAAAAAGGGAGTATTCTTGCCTGTGAAACTCTATCGTTACACAGCAAGAAATGCAGGAAAGTGCACAAAAGATCTTCACAAATTGACCGTTCATTCATCTTCAGTTACTGGTCACAGTGGATCTGGAGTGTATACCAGAAAGCCTGGGCACAAAGCAGGCTTACATCCTGGCTGGCACACATGTTACAGGGCACCATGAAAACATCCATTCCCACCTATGGGCAACTGAGCAGAGGAGGCCAACACAGACATGGAGTGAACATGTGAAACACCACACACAGTCACCCAAGCTCAGGATTGAACCGAGTTAACCATATATTAGTTAAATAGTTAGCCTAGTTAATCTCTAGGCTGCAATAAAACACATTTTCAAGAATTCCTTTATTTGACATTACTTACATTAGTCGTTTATGGTATTTCTTATTAGCCTTTACACACACACTGCATGTCATGCTACACAGGCCTATATTCTTTTGGCCACTAGGGGGTCTCTGGTGTGCACATGAAGCCTAAAAAATATAACGGAATTTGTTTGATAAAGCTGTCTGGAAAGCTGAAGTAACACGAATCATAATGTATTTTCACCCTGAGAAACAAAAAAAATTCATGGAGTTTGAGAAAAGCTGCCAGTGAGCCGTTTGGGAGCTGATAGAGTCGATTCATTGATGAGCTGAGCCGATTGTTGACAGCTGTAATCCAGCCTTTTTCCATACTGCTTATCCTACATAGGGTTGTGTACCTATTAACACACTATGGACAATTTGGAAATGCCAATCCGCCTACAGCGTGTATCTTTGGATTGGGGGAGGAAACCGGATTACCCGGAAGAAACCTCCAAAACACGGGGAGAACATGCAAACTTTCTATACCGCTTATCCTACTGGGTTGCGGGGAACCTGGAGCCTGTCCCAGGGAGCATCAGGCACAAGGCAGAGTACACCCTGGACTGGGTGCCAATCCATCACACACACACACACACACCCATTCACACTTCGGACATGCCAGTCAGCCTGCCATACATCTGTTTGGACTGTGGGAGGAAACCGGAGTACCTGGAGGAAACCCCCGCAGCAGGGGAGAATATGCGAACTCCACACATACACACAGGGCAGAGGTGAGATTCGAATCCCCGACCTCAGAGTTGTCACTAAGCCACCGTGCCCCCAGCTGGAGTTCTTCCCAATTCTTCCCAAACATATATATTTTATATCAAATAGAGGATATCATATACATATAAACAACAATGTAAACAGTATACACAAATGTATATTTACACAATTATAATAGACCACAAAATAATAATAATAAAGAAGGCAAGAGTGGAATGCAGAATGCTTGTTTTAAACCTCACGTTTAAATCGCTAGTTCTTAAGGTTCCCTTCACAACACATGACGCCAGGCCACGCTCACAACCACCTGATTTCGGTCAATAAAGTCGAAAATCCGACTCGACTGCTGTTGTATCCCGAATATTTTATCACTAAATAATGTGCTGTTGGTCTTTTATTTATTTTTTGCCCAACAGAATTTGGATGCTGTAAAAAAAAAAAAAAAGCCAAAGTATTGCGTAACATAATCCTTTGACACCCACACATGACCCGTGACGCACTTCCTGTTTACATGCAGGGGCGTGGCTTGTGGCAGCATGGCAGTGACTCACACAGGTACGAGTGATCCAGCTGCAGAGCTCGCGCTGAGGCTCTCTGATCGCAGCGCCGGGACGGTAAGGCGAGACACGGGACTAACATCAGAGAGGAATATTGGTCGAGTGTTATTGTATTTGTTTTGAAATGTCACAGCTATTTAGTCATGCTGATCTAACACGTCTAAAGCGTACTACTCACAAAAAAACGTGCATTTACTTGCGAATTATACATCATTTGCGGATGGGTGACCAGGGTGATGTTTTAGATATCGAGAAGATATCGAGCATAATTGAAGTTACGGAAGGAACTGAGTGTCAGTTTGTAGTGTCTTTCTTTAGGTGTGATAGAGTTTAAAGGAAACTTGAAAGTAAAGTATTTAGTCATCTGATTACTTTGTACATGCTGTGATAAGTAATGTGATCGGATTACAATTTTAAAGTAGTAATTAGTCATCTGTAGTGTATGACTTTTTTTTTGAGTACCTTACCCGACACATATTCATTTGTCTGTTAATGTACAGAACTGTCCGCTAGCACACAATTCTATTGCAGATGTGAGCTCCTAGTGTTACTAGGGTTTTTTCATTCATTCATTTTTTCCTCCCCTGTTCCCTGGCCACAGATTCCAGGTCCTCCTGGGGGATTTCCAGTCTGTAACACTACTGTCACTGAACTGATCTGATGCAGCTGAGATACTGAATACCCAGGATACTTAAACCACCAGGGGAATGGTCTCTTCCAGGGGCAAGCATGAGAGCATCCCACACTTTATTACGGGAGAGATGCATGGCAAACGAATAATGTTTTGCTTTTAAAGTGGTTATGAGGCACAGCTAAATTATTCCTGGGTGTGACTGTATGTGCGTGTGTGCTCTGTGATGGAATGCCGTTCCCATCCAGGGTGTATTCCTTCTTCTGTTGCATGAAGTTCAAAAGTCATACAACAATTTGGACTGAAATTGCAGTACGATAGATAGCCAGCTAATGTTTGTGATAACTCTAGTGTTAATGATTACGTTGTCAAAACACTTTTCTACATTTAACCAAATACTGTACAGTGTATATGCTGATCAACTGATCTAAAGACAGTACTGCTATAAAGTCATTTAAAAGGTAGAGAAGGGGCACGTTATGTTCACCGTGTATTCAGCCATGT
The DNA here is from genome assembly GCA_012411365.1 of Ameiurus melas. NCBI lineage: Eukaryota > Metazoa > Chordata > Actinopteri > Siluriformes > Ictaluridae > Ameiurus > Ameiurus melas. The sequence goes on along the minus strand of CM022761.1, from coordinate 133,077 downwards.
TGATTTGACGTCACTCTGTGAAGGGGGATGGAATTGGTAGTTGAGAATGCTACTAGTTGAAATTTCAAGTTGGGGGGGGGTGTATTGGTGTTTTTATCGGTTGTAGGTAGAGAATTACAAATTGCAACTTCACCTCAAACACAGCATGAGGATGATACTGTCCGCCCTCTTCCGCATACATGAGCTCACAGATATCCGTGATTGTTGCTGTGATTGACAGGGTTTAGAGAATGTCATCCTGACCACTCGGAGAGCATGGCCGATAATGTAAATACGTTCATAAACCTATATACTTTAATAAAACCAATACATAGCCAGTGTCCATAATACACAATATATATTGATAGTAAAATAAAGCAAATCTACACTTTGTTCATATAAAAACAAACATGCATAACTCCCAACTCTCAACCTAACCTATGTGCTAGTTTTAATCTCTCTCTCTCTCTCTCTCTCTCTCTCTCTCTCTCTCTCTCTCTCTCTCTCTCTTGTGTGTGTGGGGTGGGGTGATTAGTCAGTGGAAATGAGTTTAGTGTTGCTTCATAAGATAACGTCAAAAAGTTCCATGTGAGCCTGCATGAAAGAATGAACACACACACACACACGCACACTTGCAGCGTGACAAGGTGGAATTTGCAACTTGTTTTCCTCTGTTAGATTGTGCAATTCGTTACTTTCCAGTTCTGCAGATCTGTGTGAAAGCTGATTCTAGAAAAACATAAAGGAGTGCTTATTTTCAGAGGTCTCACCTACACATGGTGGAAGTAGAGAACATGGACAGTTACTGATATTTAGAGTTTATTCAGACCATTGCGTGAGTCTGACCTGTTTCTTCCCATTATTAGCACCGTCATCAGTGAGGGATTCATTGGGTGTGTAAGTGACAATAGCCCTTTGCCCTGATCCTTGGAACAACTATTAAGTAATCTTTTTTCTGTAGATAATGGGTGAAGTTGCAGCCACACACAGCATTACTCCATTCCAGTTTCAATACTCAGCCATTACATATATACTGTACATCATTAAGAAAATACTGCTTTTTAATGTTTACTTGCACAAGAAGAATTTCTTTACATGAGGCTCTAAAGTAATTCTTTAGATAATGTTAGTCTATAACACGGAAGTGCTTTTGCCAGTTCAATGAATCATTATATTCAGTGAATAATTATGATTCATCGATCAGTAATGCAACTGTAATGAAAATAATTGTTATTTATTAATCACAAATATTTTTTCAACATTCTTATATCCTGAGCTTGAAGCTCATGATCTAATATCTTCATGATGGGACTTCATGAGTCCATTTTGTTCCTGAACAAATCAATGATCAGCACTGCATGGTCTCCAGTTACAGTCTATAAAAGATAACTGTCTATTAAAGAACACTGATAATAAATGACACACATGGGTGTGAGCCTCTCTTCTTATTTGTACTTTAGAATTAGACTATAAATGAGCTAGGACGGAGGATAAGCGGGATAAATATTATATTCAGATAAGTAAAGCAAAATGTTATATATAAATACAATTTAGTAACACTGAATATTACTTTCTACTCTTCCTTCTTGTTCTGTGTAGGTATGGTGACGGGTGATTGGGTTGAGGGTTGGAGCATTAAGGAGGTGGCTCTCTGGCTCAGGGAACATGGCTTCAAAGACTATGTGGAGCTGCTCTGCACTAAGCACCGTGTGGATGGAGCCGCATTGTTGTGTCTAACAGAACATGACCTGCGATCCCCACCACTGCAGCTCCCACGGCTTGGAGACATCAAGAGGCTCACACTCGCCCTCCGAGGGCTTCAGAAACAACACGCACATCCACACACACCACTTAGTGACTCTGGCACAAACAGCGTGTTTCTCTCACAAACCTCAGGATCAAAAAGCCATTTATGGAACCGCAGTGTGGACCCAAACTACCCACAGTACAATGGGGTCGGCATGGCGATGTGGGAGGAGCATTGGCACAGTTACTCAAATGGGAAATGTAAGAAGAACTATGGCTACCTGGATCCAGAGGGATGGAAGACAGTCCTGAGCTCTGTGTATGTGATGCTGGTATTTGGCATCACCTCCTTTGTCATGGTGCTGGTGCATGAGAGGGTGCCTGACATGCGAACCTACCCACCCCTGCCTGATATATTTCTTGACAGGTGTGTATATGTGTGTGTGTGTGTGTGTATACAGTACGATGCAAAAGTTTTAGGCACATGCAAAGAAGTGCTGTACAGCAAAGATGCCTTCAAAAATAAAGAAATTAAATGTTTCTACATTAAAAAAAATACTATAAAGTGCAGTAATAAATGGGGAAAAAAATCACTATTTAGTTTGATGACCCTTTGCTTAAAAAAAATTAAGGGAAAAAAGTGTAGTCTCATGTACACTTTAACAGTTTTATAAGGAAATGATCTGGTCAAGTTTTATTGAGCATCTTACAGAATCGGCCACGGTTCTTCTGGAAGCTTTGACTCTCGCACTTGCTGCTTATTTTTTCAGCAAAACCCAACAGCCTTCTTGTTTTTTTTTGTCTGAAAAATGGTCTGTTATGCTGTAACATAAGTAATATGCTGCTTTCTATAATGACCTACAAACATTTTTCTGTAACATTTAAATTTTGTGATGGAAAAATAATGTTTGGAAATATATAATGTTTTCTACTGACCTGATAATGTTGAAGTCATGAAATAAAAATCTATAACAAAGTTTGTACCAAAAAGGGTGCCTAAGACTTTTGCACAGTACTTTGTGTGTATGTATGTATGTATGTATGTATGTATGTATGTATGTATGTGTATGTGTGTGTGTGTGTGTGTGTGTGTGTATCAGATAAGTGAATACCAGTAATAAAACACAAAGGGGAAAATAATAATGATGGGGTGGTGTAGTTGTTTGTTACAAGTTATTTTCCTATAACGACACTGAAGCAAGTGCTTTATTCCTTTTGTACCACAGCAATTTGTCAACTTTGTGTTTTCTATTTTTTACTTATTAAAAACCAACACATTATGATTTATCTGTTTGTAGATGCAGTTAATATTATGATGCATCTGCAAATCAAGTTAGAACAACTATAAACCACAAAGCTGTCCTTGGACTTTCCCGTTTTGGAAAATTGAATGTTACAAAGTGCTGACACAGGAGACTCCTCCCAAAAATACTAAACATCTCCTAAAGAGGAAACTTCACCATATAACAACTGCACACATTTTTAAAATGTTTTGTCCCTGTGCAAGTCCTTACTACAGAAATGATAGCTTATTACAGCAAGTACATGAATAAAAACCTGTGATTTGCTTTTGTGGCAGAACTACTGTCCTATTTATGCCTTCATATTAAATTAGTCAACACCTTCTGACCAATCAGAATCGAACATTTAGCTGCATTGTGGTATAATGACAGCTAACTTAGTGTATATGTGTGAGAGAGAAGTCTATAGATGGATAAATAATAGAGGACGGACTTACTGAAGATAATTGTCATTTTCATTGACCTTTAATCCTGTGTATGGTTCAGTGTCCCTAGAATTCCCTGGGCTTTTTCCATGGCTGAAGCCTCTGCTCTCGTCCTGTGTTACATATTACTGCTAATACTGCTGCTGCACAAACACAGGTACGCGTATAACCACATACATGCATTCCATTTACATAAACACCAGTACATTTGCTCATGTATGTGCAGTATAACAAATATTTGAGCTTAGATTATTTCAAAGGGCATTCACCTTTAAATATAACCTTGTTGCTGTTGCTTCTCTCTCTCTCTCTCTCTCTCTCTCTCTGTGTGTGTGTGTCTGTGTGTGTGTGTAGGTCTATTATTTTTCGCAGATTCTGTAGTTTAACAGGGACTGTGTTTCTGCTTCGCTGTGTCACCATGTTTGTCACCTCCCTGTCTGTACCAGGACATCATCTGCAGTGCTCAGGAAAGGTCTGAGATTTTTTTCATTTCTTACATACTATTTATTTTAATAAAGCTCTGTTGGATTTAAAACAAAAATCATATTTGAAATCCATCCATTTTCTATACCGCTTATACTACTGGGTTGTGGGGAACCTCGAGCCTATTCCAGGGAGTATGGGGCACAAGGTGGAGTACACCCTGGACAGGGTGCCAATCCATCACATGGCACAATCACATACACACTCACACACCCATTCATACACTACGGATATTTTGGACATGCCATTCAGCCTACCATGCATGTGTTTGGACTGTGGGAGGAAACCAGAGTACCCAGAGGAAACCCCCACAGCACGGGGAGAACATGCACACAGGGCCACGGTGGGAATCAAACCCTCAAGCCTGGAGGTGTGAGGCAAACGTGCTAACCACTAAGCCACCATGCGCCCATATTTGAAATCATTTCAATATTTTTATTCCAAAGTTATCCATGTTCATTCAGTCTGCAGCCAATCACGACATCCATATTTTGTGTGTGTGTGTTGGCGGGTTCTATAGATGTACGGTGACATCTGGGTGAAACTCCTGCGCGCGTTAGAGATTTGGAGCGGCTTTGGTATGTCCCTGACAGGGGTACACACATGTGGAGATTACATGTTCAGTGGACACACAGTGGTCCTCACCCTGCTCAACTTCTTCGTCACAGAGTGTGAGTTTTTTTTCTCAACACGTTTAACCGTGAGGTTATTGTATATAATGGCTTCACACTGCACTTTATTTTGTTATTTTTGTCCTTTTTGCCATATTACCCATATGTTCTGAAAAGGTTGCAGCTAGCAGGAATAAACTGTGATATAATGTATTGCTCAACCCTAATATTGTTGTCAAGCTATTGGCAGATGCAATCATTAATGCACTTGTTTGACATTGAGGTCCCCTTCCTTTCATGTTAAATAAACATCAGTGTCAGTGCTCTGTCACAGTAAGAAAGTTTCCAGGCAATGGATATGTTATCATTTTGTTATCAATTGTAGTACGTTATAGTAGCTATACACAATCATTCCCTCAGCAGCCATACTTTAGTTTTTCTCTCTCTTGAAGTCAATTAGACAAAAACACAGCTTGTTGATTTAAAGAGAAATTAAAGAGAAAAAGAAAAATGGCTCTGTTCGGAAGACTCAAGCCTCCCAGACGTTCCATAACATTAAATGCAACTATAAATAGTTAAAATGGTAATGAGTCATTCATTAATACATTTTTAAAAATTTTAATCTTTGGCATCTTTGTCACAAACTGCTCAAAACACTCAAAGCCGACTGAGCCTTCTTAACAGATAACTGAATTTAAAACCAACAGCAGCCCAGACACATTATCATGATCTGGGCATCCAGGGTACTGATTTGTCCACCCTTGCATACTTGCATGTAGGTGTCTGATGAGCGCAAGGAGTGCTCTCACCCTTTTATGAATATTGTGTGTTGGTGTTTCTGTCTCCATAGACACTCCACGTAACTGGCACATTTTGCACACGCTGGCATGGGTGCTGAATCTGTTTGGGATCTTCTTCATCCTGGCTGCTCATGAGCACTACTCCATCGACGTTTTCATCGCCTTCTACATCACCACTCGGTTGTTCCTGTATTACCACACGCTGGCTAACACGCGGGCATACCAGCACAGCCGTCGAGCTCGCATCTGGTTTCCCATGTTCTCTTTCTTCGAGTGCAACATCAATGGTCCCATCCCCAACGAGTACTGCTGGCCCTTCTCCAGGCCTGCCTTCATGAAAACACTCATTGGCTAGAAAGACAGTGTGTGTGTGTGTGTGTGTGTGTGTGTGTGTGTGTGTGTGTGTGTGTGTGTGTGTTCCAGCTAGGCTGTCTTGATTTATTGTCAGTGGGACTTAGACTGTTAAGGAGAATAATATATTTATTCATCAGTTCTTCTTTGGGATGACTGGCAGTCTTTAGTATTTTGTTGTCAGCTGATGTAGATCTTTTGTGTTTTGGGTGGTAAAGCACTAATCTTGTACTAGTCAGTACCAACTGGGCACAAGACTGCTCCTGTGAAGGAGAACCAAAGTCCAGGGTGCTTTATCTCATTTGGTAATAAATATTTACAGGATAACTGAACAGATGAACGATGTAACACCTCACGTTACACTACTGACACCGAAATTCACAGTGGTTAGTTAAGATGTATTTAGTGCTGCACAATAATTTTTTAAAAGCTTTTTTAAATGTAAAATGATCCTGGTATGAAAACTATATTATGTAACTAAAGTCAGATGTTTACAGTGATGGTGTGAGAAGTTTAAACTCCAGCATGTTTACAGCATTTGTATTCAAAATGTTGGCTGTGAATTTGAGGTGGGTTGCATTTCTCCATCTTCTCAGAGTAGTACTGCTTTTTTGTTTTTGTTTTTGTTTTTTTAAACATGGCCAAAGCACAGAAGGTACCGACCCCCACCCCCAAAGAAAAGATGATCAAGTACAATGCATATTCGGATGCAGTTACTTGACGAGAAAGCTCAGGGTTTAAAAAAAAGACCTAAAAATCAACTCCTAGCTCTGTTTGTTTTACTGCACCCTATTCAAACTGGATGATGTTTGACTCTTGACTGCTAGTAAGGTTGTTTCTAGTAGTCTGCTCTTTCTGTGAAATGGAAATGGCTCCATATGTATAAGAAGTTTACATAAAGAAACAGTTATATATATATAATGATCGTGTGCAGGACTCTATGGCTGTGTGTGTGTGAGGGAGAGAGAGATCGAGAACAAAAAATCTTATATTAATAAAAGTTTGTAACAGTTATACAGTTGCTTCATGTTAAAGCAGATGTGTGTACATTTCAGAGACCTCGCTTATACAAACGTTATGGCAATTCATGGAAAAACATGGATTAGTCTGATTGTGAATGGAAAATCAATAAACAGCAACTTAAACGATTCACTGTTTCAAAAAGCTGCGTACTGGCGCCATCTGCTGTTTTAATGCGTGTGCATCACAAATACTAAGAATGACACCTAAAACTTTTCCCAGAGTTTTTTAAGATAATTTTTTATTTAACCCACCATAACCCTAAAACACCCCGAAACCCTCCAAATCCCTAAAACACTCCAAAAACCTTCCGAAAGCCTAAAACCATCCATAGCTTTTAGTTTTAGGGTTTTGGAGTGTTTTATGGTTTTGAAGTTTCAGTGGGGTTTAGGGGTTATGGAGGGTTTTTGAAGGGGCTCAGAGGGTTTTAGGGTCGTGGAGTGTTTTGGAGGGTATCTGTGTTTTTGAGGCTTGGGGGGTGGGTTTGAGGTTTTTGTATATAATGTGAGAACTTTGTGACTTTTATTTTATTTAGATTTTTATCCTCTAAGACTCTGGCATAATAAACAAGTTGTTGTTGCTGCTTTTGTAGTTTGTTTTTCAGTGTCGTGGCGAACAATCTTTCCAGCCTAACAAAAAACCTTCAGATACAGAGGGTTAGCAGATGTCAAAAAGTTATTAAACTTTATTGAAACAATGAAGTGAGACAGTCTACAGAAAGTCTGAAAAACGTAAACACATACAGCCCTTCTTATACCGTTCTCCACAGCGTACTAATCTTAGGCAGGGTTTTGCCTTTTCTCTTAAAAACAGATCAGTCTTCTTTGCCACAATTGTTTATTCTTGTCTCTATGTTATCTTAAATTTGTGGCGCATGTGTTGTCAGCTGTATTTAAAAAAATAAATAAAAATGTTTTTTTTACGACAGGGTTTTTACTTTGTCCCATAATTTACCCTTCTACCTTAATTATTTTGGAGTACATTGTACCCATTGTACCCAATGTACTCCAATTTCTTTACAAATAAAAACGAATGTAGTGTTATGGAATTGTGATTAAATTATATAAAATGCACTGTGTGACATGTTTTAAAGTCCAGTCTTTATTGTCCATATGCATCGTATTGCATGTATATGGCATTGCATCATATTAATAATAGACATTTCACACAAAATCTGTCTGGAGGGCACAAATAAACACATTCTGTAAAGTTAAAGTTCAATAATTGTTTTTGTTATTTCAATTTAACTTTTATTGTAAACCATTTATTTTTATTTTCATAGTATAACATTTATATTAACATCATAGTAACACATTACATTTTTAGTTTTATCTTTTTAATATATAACCTTACACACTGGAAATGAACCAATTCGCTCTTTTTTTTATTAGAAACGTTTGTAACGCTACAGTGTAGCTACAGTGTAACAATGTGTAGTGATGTAGCGAGGCGATGAGATCTTGTTTAAACGAGAACTCCTATTGGTTATTGATTGCGTTCAGTGGGAGTAAGTGTTCAATATGTATTAAAATGTACACTTGCAGGTTTTGTAGTTTAACAGTGAAACTCTGAGGGAATCTGTTCTGTACTGCACACTGCAGCACAACAAACCATTTTCAAATGTGTTGCAGTTTATTACAAACAGTCTTTTCCCAAATACGCAGCACTTAAGAACATTTTTATCTGCACCATAACAGCCGTATACGGAGCCCCCTAGTGTCAGGTGAGAAAAAGAAAATATAAAACAGCTGTGTGTAATCAGTGCTGTCAGGTTTGTAATCCGTGCACCGCGATTAAATTGGATTATATCGGACATTCGCTGCACGTTCGAGCTTCTCTCTTCTATTTCTCAAGAAATAAACACACAAAAAGGACATAACGTGTATTGTCTTAATAATGTGTATTGAGAGGACATCGAACCAGTACAACTGAATATATTTTTACATTTTCTCCCGTTAAAGCCCGCGGAAGCCACTCTTTAGGAAAACGTTCAGATCATCAGCGCTTTATAGCGAGAGTCAGTAAGGTACCGTCTAAAAAGTGCATGACCTGGGTATCTGTATAAGATTCTACTAAGTGCATAATCGTCTACTTCACAGGATGTCTAACGTATTGCAGTGTTAGGATACAGTGTGGATAAAGTATGTTTATTTATTTATTTATTTTTAGTATATATATATATATTTTTTTCTATTAATGATATACCTTTTTATTAGACATATAAACTTCTTGTGCTATATAAAACCCAGGTTTAGTCTTAGCAACTATAGCAAAATTATGTTTTTATTGCTTAAAGAATTTCTTTAAATAGATAGAAATTAAATTACATTAGTATCATTCACACTATATTATACTCCATTCTTCTTATCAACGACAACTCTATTTTGAAAATAATCAAGGGTTACCAAATGTACTATGATGCAGTTTATTATTGCAGTTTTTTAATAATTTCTCTTTTATTATAATTTTAAAATAAATTAAAATTTGTAGGATTTTTTAAATTTTATTTTTCAAAAGAGAAAAATAATAAAAATGCAATAACTGGCTTGCCACCTTGCCTCAGTCACAATATTTTTGAAGGTGTGTTGTCTTATGATGTTGCTCTTTACATCAAGTACTTTCTTAAGAAGTGGTTCACTTACCCAATTCTTAAACTTTGAATCAGGCAGTTCAAATATTATGTCTCTGATGCATTCACAAAGCCTTGTGAGGTCAGTTCACATACATGTGGAACTAAGCTGGCAGGTCAGGCCATTCAGAATTGGAATTTTTTATGGCTTATACCTGTTATAATTGTTGATAGAGTGCTGGAGTGCAGATGAGATTTGGCAATTAACTCTACAGCTAAAGGACATTGAAATTTTCTGAGCACAAATCAGTTCAACAATGTCACAGGTTGCTTATTTGGATGTTCTTATCCAAGAATACTTAGAGTCTAGAAAAACAGCCTTTCCAGAAGTGAATCTAAAACCAAAGCACCTGCTCAATGAGACTAAAGAGAAACAGTTAGCAACCTTCTGAAGGCAACATACTACTCTGAAACCAGATATAAACAACAGCAAGCATGCAATAGCAAGGAAGTTTTGTTTTGAGCATCTGATATTGTAAAAAGCTGTATGTTTATGCTTTCTAAGCATTTGGTTGATGAGTAATCCATTCTGTAAATAGAAAGGTCTGCTGTCTTGTTCAGGTTATTGAATGCATTGCTTTCTGATAAAGTTTGTAATTATTCAAAATATTTGTTGAAGCCAACATGGAGTACATTCTTGTGCTGCTGTTTTAAGGAGAAGAATATGGTTGTCCAAAGTATATATTTACTATATATGTGGAATTTAAATAAAAAGTGCATTTGCTTTTCATACCAGTTCTGTGTGTTCATGTTATATTTATAAATTTTATTTTACACAAGTACATTTTTTCTGGCAACCACAGCTGGCAGTTTTTATTTTTATTTTTTTTACCGAAAATTTTATGGGATTTATTATTATTATTATTTTTGCAGAGATGGTTTGCAGACGAAGCCTTCTGTTTCAGGCGTCGTTGTGCTGGACGGAGCTTGACTGCCCTCATGTGTCCACTCTCGGTAATGGCAATTTCCCAGTAGCAGTATTCTAGGTAAGAAATATGACACATTACTGTTAATCTCTCTCTCCTTTTTTAACTCATTCATGATAATTATTCTTGTAATGTAATAACATCTGATACATTACCTTTATCTTTGAAATTTCAAATAACATTTATATTCTCATCGCTGCTCCTAAGTAACTTAATGCGTTCTGTCATTGGCCTCATCTATTTCAGTGGAGAATATCCAGAAATAGTGAAGATTACAATGTTAATATTAGAAAAGAATGTGTGTACTTTATCATTATGTTGATAAATATACTACTATGTTCAAGATAGAATGTTAATGTATTGAGAGACCTACACAGTCTCTTTCTATATATACAGAAATAAATATACAGCACAAATACAAACACAAATAGAGAATGTGATTAGCATTTTTGCAGACTTTTCATCTGCACATAATTATTAGCTTAGCAGCTGAATTAAAAAGGTCACATATAAGTCTATATGGATTGAGAGATGTGAAACAGAGAGAGAGAGAGAGATATGAATTTTCATATAATCTAATACTTCTTACCCCACTCTTGCCTAACTATTACAAATATATACTTCCAAACACCGCCCTTAAAAACTTAATAACCTAATACTGCTTCTGGGAAAATGCCATTCCCGAGTTTGGCCATACGAGGGCAGTCATGTTCCATCCAGCACAACGCACAACGCCGCCTAAAACAGAAGATGGGTTGTAGGTATTTTACTACTACTAATAATAATACTAATAATGACCTCAATTGAAGTAATTAAATACGTAATGAAAGGTGTTGTCTATATATCTGACCTCGTTTTTCTACATAATGAGTTTAAGGTGCACAACTATCAGAATCCCAGTTCATAATTGTGTTTGATTGGCCAAGTGCAATAAAGTGTGAGGCACCTGACTCTTTTTGAGCTTATTGGGCATTACACATCACTGTAACTATCTCATCAGCACTACTTAATTGCTCATTGTTTAGTTTACGAGTGCAAATGCTCTAACATATTTTGCCAATGCTTTAGCTCAGCTATCATTATGTGGTGCAGTTTTAGCTGATGCATGACATTTTGGTTAAAACACAGTGCGTATATTGACTAACACAGATGGCGAAAATGGAAATCAGAAAAGAGAGGGCTAGTGATTAGACAATGTGAAGTTTGTCGACTGTGAGAAGGCTGATTTTGATTGACTACTTGTGTGTGATGGTTGGTATGTTAGTTTCTCTTGCACAACTGTCGAAATGCCAATGCTTTCCTTGTGAACGATATTTTAAGAATGACATGAGTGTTTGAGAGAATGTAGTTCATTTTGACCTTCGACCTTAGAGAGTCCATTATATCGTGCATTTACGAGAGCTGATAAAGCAAGGCCTGAGAGTTGTTAGTGAAGTGATCTACTTGTGAGGTAGAATGTGGGCTGGCTTCAAAGTGTACACAGACATTGGAGGTGATGCGCTGAAAGGCTTGTGCTGCTGTGTGTGACCTGCAGTTGCAGTGGACATAGGAGTTTAGTATACGGGCCTTGAGTCCAAGGACGTGCTCAAAAGGAACATCAGGAATGTCAATGTTTTACAAACACATATGGGTTTTTCTAAATTTAAGCTGATCAGTGTTTGGTTGTATTCTTTACTAGGTATGTTTTACACAAATTTCCTTACTATTGTGTTCTATGACTGCCGCAACTAATGGAACCATAACATTAGTACTGATAATACTAATAATGTTTATATCTGTTTGTGCGTGTTTGTTTAGAGAGAGAGAGCGAGAGAGAGAGAATGAGGTAGAAGACGACGCTAGCAGGTGAAAAGCTGTGGCTCAGGGTTCAGAGGTAGGGTTATGGTTAGGGTTTAGGGTTAGGGTTTTAGGGTTAGTGTCAGGGTTTAGGGTTTAGGTTTAGTTTTCGGGGTCGGAGTTAGAGTTAAAGTGACAGTTATGATTAGGGTTTAGGTTAGGTTTTAGGGTTCAGAGCTAGGGTTATGGTTAGGGTCTAGGTTAGGGTTAGGTTTTAGGGTTCAAGGCTAAGGTTCTAAATTAATTATTTTTTTATTTTTAAATTTTATACACTAAATTTTAGGACACATCATCAGTAGTGCTCCGCAGAATCATTGGGTGTTTCAGGCCTTTAGTCACTAGACACCCTCAACTGCGGCGGCCAGCCGTGGGTCGATCACTCCCGACATGGATGGCATGGTTTAAGATGATATTTTATTTGAGATGGGCCTACGTTTTTGAGTTAAATAACCATTCATTCATCCATTCATTCATTTATTTTGCTCTGATCTGATCGTAGTATAATCAATTGTTTTTTCAATCCCTGTCAGTTTTGGCTACTTATTAAACGGTAATTTATATTGGAAGCATGTTGAATCAGTCAATTTAGATTGTTTTAGACCTACATATTGGTTGATGGGTTATTTTTTTTTATTTTTTTTTATTTATTTTATTTTTTTTTATTTCTGTATTAATATGATCAACTGATTGTATTTTAGAGCCATGTCGGTTTGGTTAATTAGATTGTTTTAGGCCTAAGTATTGATTATTGGATTATTATTTTAGTTTCTGTATTGGTGTAACCTACTGATTGTATTTTAAAGCCCTGTCCGTTTTGCCTACTTAAGGATAATTAATTTATGTAAGGAGCATGTTTATTCGGAACATTAAATTGTTTTAGGTCTAAGTGTTGATTGACGGTTTATTGTTTTAATTACAGTCATAGAATTTTACCTTATTTTATTTATTTATTTATTTATTTATATAACAACTGATTTAGGCCTAAGTTTTGTTTGATGGCTTATTGTTTTAATTACAGTCATTTAATTTCACCCTTTGAGTAATGTTAGCTTGTTTTGTTTTGGCTACTTATGAAATGGTAATTTATATTGGAAGCATGTTGGATCCGTTAATTTAGATTGTTTTAAACCTACATATTGATTGATGGATTGATTTTTATGTTTTTTTAATTTCTGTATTAATATGATCAACCGATTGTATTTTAGAGCCCTGTCAATTTTGGCTCCTTATTAGGAGCATGTCGGTTTGGTTAATTAGATTGTTTTAGGCCTAAGTATTGATTATTGGATTATTATTTTAGTTTCTGTATTGGTGTAACCTACTGATTGTATTTTAAAGCCCTGTCCGTTTTGCCTACTTAAGGAGAATTAATTTATGTAAGGAGCATGTTCGTTCGGAACATTAAATTGTTTTAGATCTAAGTGTTGTTTGACGGTTTATTTTTTTAATTACGGTCATAGAATTTTACCTTATTTTATTTATTTATTTATTTATTTATTTATATAACAACTGCTTTAGGCCTAAGTTTTGTTTGATGGCTTATTGTTTTAATTACAGTCATTTAATTTCACCCTTTTGAGTAATGTTAGCTTGCCCAATTTGCCTAATAAAGTTTAGTTATTCTAAAGCGTGGTGGAGCGTCGGTGTTTCGGACGTCGGGTAACGTATACTTACCTTGCTCAGCCCGGAGTGACTCTTGTTAACACCGCAAGGTTTCCCGAGTCACCCGAACTGAGCCTATAGCTAAGCCTAACGCAGCGTCCTATCTAACTAAACCAGGGGTCCAGAGGTAGGTCCCGTGCAATACGTCACCTCCGGATGGCCCTGGGTGGGTTACAACTCAGCGGATGGCTTGACCCTACCGTTCCTCCTCACAAGGATTCGGAACCTTTCGGGAAACCATCAGGCTTCTACTGAGTTGGGCCCCCTGGGGTTGAGCGTGTGCCAGCGGATTCCTTCCTTACCTTACTCCAAAGAGTAGTCTCGGGAAGTGATCAGGCTTCTACTGACGTAGCCGCCCCCCGACTTGGATGTAGGAGTGGTCCCCACCCACTAGGCTCTTTCTAAGATCGATTTCCCTATTATGGTAAAAAAAAACTTTCGACTTATGTATTTGTAGTTGACTGAAAGGTTGGGATTCTATGCACGGGTACCAAAAAACCGCGTGCGTTTAGCTCCGACGGTTGTTAAGATGTTTTGCGTTAAGTCTGGTTTAAGTTAGGACCACGATCCTTTCTGTCTCGCATAAATTTCCTTCTCAGCGAATCCGCATCACCCGGTATTTTATTTGGCCAAGCTAAGATGTAACCGTGTATTTTACCCCCCTATTCTACATATTAGTATATTATAATCTGTGTTTCACTTGTTTACCGTATTATTATTATTGTTATTATTATTATTACTTCTCAATTTATTATGACCTTCAGCGCGAGCTCTGTGTTAAAAAATGCACCTTCACTTCTTGTATCCCAGCTGTGGAAAACGCTCCAGATCGCGCAAAATAGCTGCCCTAAAATTAGATTTTCACAGCGATTGTGTTTCTATAACGTGTCTTAATCTAACCAGGGTGTTGGTTTTGCTTCGAAACGGATAATTATTATTTTTAATATTTTCCATTATTTTTTATATTTTCCGCTGTATGACAGACCCGATCACAGCTAAAGTGATTTGTGGGAGCAATCATACGTGCACCTGATTAAGTACGCATGGGATCCATTGATAAACTTTCACGAGTGAAGTTTTGAGGTTAAAAATAGCTCCCGGCGCGCTTCGTGTTTAAGAATGCACCCTCACTTCCGGTATCCCAGCCGTGAAAAACACTCCAGATCGCGCAAAATAGCTACCTTAAAATTAGATTTTCGCAGCGATTGTGTTTCTGTAACATGTCTTAATCTAACCAGGGTGTTGGTTTTGCTTCGAAACGGATAATCATTATTTTTAATATTCTCCGCTGTATGACAGGTGCGATCACAGCTAACGCGATCTGGTTTTTACCTTAAAATTAGATTTTTTGCAGCGATTGTGTTTCTATAACGTGTCCTAATCTAACTCGGGTGTTGGTTTTGCTTCGAAATGGATAATTATTATTTTTAATATTTTCCATTATTTTTAATATTCTCCGCTGTATGACAGGCGCGATCACAGCTGAAACGATCTGTGGGAGCAATCATAAGTGCACCTGAGTAAGTACGCATTGGATCCATCGATAAAAACTTGCGTGAATAACGTTTGAGGATTTACATAGCTTTCAGCGCGAGCTCCATGTCTAAAATTATCATTCACTTCCGGTATCTTAGGTCGTGGAAAACGCTCCAGATCACGTAAAATAACTCTCTTAAAATTAGCTCTTCGCATTGATTATATTTCCGTTCTTTATCTTAATCCACCCAGGGTGTTGTGTTCGCTTCGACTTGGATAATTTTGGAATATTTCTCAGCAGTACGGTTTGGTTTGATGATCTATGACTGGAGGATTAGGACGTGTCCATACTGAGGTATTTATTAATTCCCTTCATAAAGAATTATATGAGAAGTTATTTGAGAGACTAGAATGTTTATTTATTTATTTAATTTGTTTGCTTATTTATTTATTCATTTTTAATTAATTAATCTATTTGTGTATTTATGTTGGTAGTTTTGTGGTTTGTGATAGGTTTTGGATTGGTCACAGTAGTTAGGTTATAAATAGATTAGGGTTAGGTTTACATTATGCTACTTTATTTATTTATTTATTTATTTATTTATTCATTCCTGTTTAATTTTTTAGTTGTGCATTTCCATGTTTATCTATGAGTTCACTTATTCATTTCGTTTATGGTGTGGGATTAAGTTAATAATTAGGGTTAGATTGCAATATGGGTCAGGGTTAGGGTTAGGGGTTAGGGTTAGGGTTTCGGTTAGGGGTTAGGGTTAGGGTTAGGTTTTTGTAAGAATACAATGATCCCCCCCATCACAACTTCATTGCGTGGTTGAATAGGGGACCAAGGAAAGTGCAGGGGCCGGCGCTTGTTAAGCGTAGCTATTGTTCATGGGCTAGGGTTAGGGTTAGGGTTTTGTAAGAATACAATGATCCCCCCCATCACAAATTCATTGCGTGGTTGAATAGGGGACCAAGGAAAGTGCACGGACGCTTGTTAAGCGTAGCTATTGTTCCTGTAGCAGACCCCGGCTTGGCGTCTGCTGATTTAACAAATCCAATCGAGTCTAACCCGATTAGGTTTTATAGTTGGTGGGTCACAAGCTATTTTCCAATGGGCTGTGGAGATGGTATTCAGTTGGAGGTGGTTCTCGGATGTCTAGGATTAAGATGGTTGTACCGTTTGAGGTTTCGCTGTTGACATTTGGCTGTAACCCTCCCCGAAGTTGGGCTTTCTTCTTTCATTCCCAGCTGGGTGTGGAGGTTATTTTGGTTTAAGTCATTCTTCCTGAGTAAGGTTTTTCTTGACCTGCTTAGAGCAGTAGTTCGGGCTAAACTTTTATGGATTAGGATCAGGTTATTTATTTTGTGTGTGTATAAATACTGGGTAGAAGGTTGGGTCTCATTAGCTTATTGATTAGCTTGTCGGATTGACTTCTGGTTTTGGCTTTGATTCGTTTAGGTGATGTGGCTGTGCTTCCTGATGTCACGAATCCTAGGGAGTATTTGGAGAGATTGAGAAATGGGTCCAAGTTGTGGGTACTTGAGACTGGAGTTGTGGTTAGGCCTCAGGAGTAAGGGTATGCGAATTATTAGGGACAGGGTGAAGTGGTGATTTATTTGCTTTATCTGTGTACAGCCATAATTTGGGATTGGTTATGTTTTATGGTTAGGTTTTAGATTGACTTTTAGGGATAGGAGGCACAGTTAGAGTAACGGTTATGATTAGGGTTTAGGTTAGGTTTTAGGGTTCAGAGCTAGGGTTATGGTTAGGGTCTAGGTTAGGGTTAGGTTTTAGGGTTATAAATTAATTCAATTTAATTAATTATTATTATTATTATTATTATTATTATTATAATATTTTTTTAAATTTTAGGGTTAGGGTTAGGGGTTAGGGTTAGGTTTTTAGGGTTAGGGGTTAGGGTTAGGGTTAGGGTTTAGGGTTAGGTTTTTGAATGTACAATGACCCCCCCCCCGGACAGTCCGCCAGGAACCGCCCAGTTAGATAGGGGGTCAAGGGAATGCACTGGCCGGCGCTTGTTAAGCATTGCTACAGTTCAGAGGGTTATTTGTCCTCCAAGTTGCCCCAGTTGGGCTTTTTGGTTGTAGTTTTTTGCACCATTTACTTATTTGTTTCTTTCTTTCTTTCTTTATTTATTTATTTTAAAATTTTTTCTTTTTTCTTTTTCTTTTTTCGTACATGTTTAGTGGGTCAGGGTGGCGTGGTAAGGGGAAACAAAATTTTAGGGACAGGGTCTAGGGACGGATCATTTTAGCCTATTGATCAGTTCGTCGGATTGACTTCAAGTTTTGATTTTGATTTGTTTAGGATTAGGGATGTACGAGTGGTTAAAGTCAGGATTGTTGAAGGCGGGGTGGGTTTCGGTATAAATTTTTCTGGAAGTGTTTTAATATTAGAGGTGGAGTGGCCACCAAGTTCAAGCAGGAGTAGGCAGAGTGGAAGGTGGTGGAACGAGGGCGAGCCACTGGACTGAGCAGGTCATCCCCCTATGCCGGACTGGGCATTGTTCCGTTCACCATACTCGCCCCTCAAGCCATCCCTCGATGGGTCTAGGGGCGGGCAGGTGCGAGGCTGGCTTAATATTTAAGCTGTTTATTTATTGTTGGATTGCTCTTGTTTGGGTTGAGTTGCCGGCTAGGCTTGTCGAGGATATAGTGGGCTTAGCATTTTGTGCTACTGTGAGTCTGATAGCATGCTTGGTCCGAGGCTCTGGCTGGGTTAGGTTTTTGAATGTACAATGACCCCCCCCGAACAGTCCGCCAGGAACTGCCCAGTTAGATAGGGGGTCAAGGGAATGCACTGGCCGGCGCTTGTTAAGCATTGCTACAGCTCAGAAAATTATTTGTCTTCCAGGTAGCCCCCAGTTGGGTTTTGGCTGTGGGTTTTTTTTTTTTTTTTTTTTTTATACATTTAAATAAATGTTTGGCAGTTCAGGGTGATATGGGGAGGGGGAACAAGATTTTGGGGACAGGGTAAAGTTGGATATTGAGCAAAAGGTTGAATCTCTTTAGTCTATTGATCAATTCGTCGGATTGACTTCTGGTTTTGACTTTGATTGGCGTTGTTTTTTTTTGTTGTTTTTTTTGTTTGGCTGTGCTTGCTGATGTTGTGGGTCCTAGGGAGTATTTGGAGAGGTTCAGGCTGGGAGATGGGTTGAAGTTGTGGGTACTTAAGACTGAAGTTGTTATGGTTATAACGGTTGTGGTTTTTATGATGGGTTTTAGGTTTCAGAGCTATGATTAGAGTGTCGGTTATGTTTAGGGTTTGTGATGGGTTTTTAGGTTGCAGAGCTATAGTTAGAGTGACGGTTATGTTTAGGGTTTGTGATGGGTTTTTAGGTTTCAGAGCTATAGTTAAAGTAACGGTTATGTTTAGGGTTTATGATGGATTTTAGGGATCAGAGCTATAGTTAGAGTAACGGTTATGTTTAGGGTTTATGTTGGGATTTTAGGGATCAGAGTTATAGTTAGATTAATGGTTATGTTTAGGGTTTATGATGGATTTTAGGTTTCAGAGCTATAGTCAAAGTAACGGTTATGTTTAGGGTTTATGATGGATTTTATGGATCAGAGCTATAGTTAGAGTACGGTTATGTTTAGGGTTTATGATGGATTTTATGGATCAGAGCTATAGTTAGATTAATGGTTATGTTTAGGGTTTATGATGGGTTTTAGGGATCAGAGCTATAGTTTGAGTAACGGTTATGTTTAGGGTTTATGATGGGTTTTTAGGGATCAGAGCTATAGTTAGATTAATGGTTATGTTTAGGGTTTATGATTGATTTTAAGGATCAGAGCTATAGTTAGATTAATGGTTATGTTTAGGGTTTATGATGGGTTTTAGGGATCAGAGCTATAGTCAAAGTAACGGTTATGTTTAGGGTTTATGATGGGTTTTAGGGATCAGAGCTATAGTTAGATTAATGGTTATGTTTAGGGTTTATGATGGATTTTAGGGATCAGAGCTATAGTTAAAGTAACGGTTATGTTTAGGGTTTATGATGGCTTTTAGGTTTCAGAGCTATAGTTAGAGTAACGGTTATGTTTAAGGTTTATGATGGGTCTTAGGGATCAGAGCTATAGTTAAAGTACCGGTTATGTTTAGGGTTTATGATGGATTTTAGGGATCCAAGCTATAGTTAGAGTAATGGTTATGTTTAGGGTTTATGATGTTTTTTAGGTTTCAGAGCTATAGTAACGGTTATGATGAGGGTTTTAGGGTTCAGAGCTAAAGTTAAGATAATTTTTTTTTTTTTTTTTTTTTTCCTTTTTTAAACTAAATTTTAGGACACATCATCAGTAGTGCTCCTCAGAATCATTGGGTGTTTCGGCCTTTCGTCACTATACACCCTCCTCATGAGGCGGCCAGCCGTGGGTCGATCAGTCCCCAGCTTGTGTCCCATAGCCAATCCATACTTACAATCCGTACAAGGTACGGTTTCAAATGATATTTTATTTGAGATAGGCCTATGTTTTTGAGTTAATTAACCATTCATTCATTCATTCATTCATTCATTTATTTTGTTCTGATATGATCTTAGTATGACCTACTAATTGTTTTTTCAATTCCTATCGGTTTTGGCTACTTATGAGATGATAATTTATTTTGGAAGCATGTTGGA
This sequence comes from Ameiurus melas, assembly GCA_012411365.1. Lineage (NCBI taxonomy): Eukaryota > Metazoa > Chordata > Actinopteri > Siluriformes > Ictaluridae > Ameiurus > Ameiurus melas. Next base: position 113,192 of record CM022761.1, on the reverse strand, counting down.
TCAGTCAATTTAGATTGTTTTAGACCTACGTATTGGTTGGTGGATCCTTATTTTAATTTCTGTATTAATATAATCAACTGATTGTATTTTAGAGCCCTGTCAGTTTTAGCTTTTTATTAGGAGCATGTCGGTTTGGTTAATTAGATTGTTTTAACCCAAGTATTTGATTGATGGATTATTATTTTAATTTCTGTATTGGTGTAACCTACTGATTGTATTTTAAGGCCCTGTCTGTTTTGGCTACTTAAGGAAAAGTAATTTATCTAATGATCATGTTAGTTCAGAACCTTAAGTTGCTTTTGGGGCCTAAGTATTGTTTGGCTTATTGTTTTAATTCCAGTCTTTGAATTTTATCTTATTTATTTATTTATTTATTTATTTATTTATTTATTTAACAATTGATTTAGGCCTAAGTATTGTTTGATTGCTTATTGTTTTAATTACACTCATTTAATTTAACCCTTTTAGAGTAATGTTGGCTTGCCCAATTTGCCTAATAAGGTTTAGTTATTCAAAAGCGTGACGCGGTGTTTAGGACGTCGGGTCACGTATACCCTTGCTCAGCCCGGGTGACTCTTGTTAACACCGCAAGGTTCCCGAGTCACCCGAACTGAGCCTATAGCTAAGTCTAACGCGCGGTCCTATCTAACTAAACCAGGGGTCCAGAGATAGGTCCCGTGCAATACGTCACCTCCGGATGGCCCTGGGTGGGTTACAACTCAGCGGATGGCTTGACCCTACCGTTCCTCCTCACAAGGATTCAGAACCTTTCGGGGAAACAAGGCTTCTACTGAGTTGGGCCCCCTGGGGTTAAGCGTGTGCCAGCGGATTCCTTCCCTACCTTACTCCAAAGAGTAGTCTCGGGAAGTGATCAGGCTTCTACTGGCGTAGCCGCCCCCCGACTCGGATGTGGGAGTGGTCCCCACCCACTAGGCCCTTTCTAAGATCGATTTCCTTATTATGGTAAAAAATATTCGGATTTATGTATTTGTAGTTGACTGAAAAGTTGGGATTCTATGCACGAGTATCAAAAGTCCGCGTGCGATTAGCTCCGACGGTTGTTAAGATGTTTGCGTTTAAACTCTAGTTTAAGTTGGGACCATGATCCTTTCTGTCTCGCATACATCTCTGTCTCAGCGAATCCGCATCACCCAGTATATTATTTGGCCAAGCTAGGATGAAACCGTGTATTTTACCCCCCTATTCTATTTATTAGTAAATTATAATCCGTGTTTCACTTCTTTACCGTATTATTATTATTATTATTATTATTACTCCATTTATTATAACCTTCAGCGCGAGCTCTGTGTTAAAAAGATGTTTTTTCTTTTCACTTCCGGTATCCCAGCCGTGAAAAACGCTCCAGATCGCGCAGAGTAGTCACCTTAAAATTAGATTTTCGCAGCGATTGTGTTTCTATAACGTGTCTTAATCTTACCAGGGTGTTGGTTTTGCTTCGAAACGGGTATTAATTATTTTTAATATTTTCCGCTGTGTGACCGGCGCGATCAGCTGAAGCGATCTGAGGGAGTAATTCTAATGTGCAGCCACTGAAATGCTCATTAGATTTATTGATAAAAACGTGCGTGAGTCAAGTTTTGAGTCTTGAATCGTCTTTAGCGCGAGCTTCGTGCTTGAAAACGCACTTTCACTTCCGGTATTTCAGCCGTGAAAAACGCTCCAGATCGCGCAGAATAATCACCTTAAAATTATATTTTCACAGCGGTTGTGTTTCTAAAGTGTGTCTTAATCTAACCAGGGTGTTGCTTTTACTTCGAAACGGTTCATTATTATTTTTAATATTTTCCGTAGTATGATCGCACGATCAGACGGGACGGTCCGTGGGCGTGGTTCTGTGCACCTGTAGTAGTGCACGTCACATTCATTGATTAAAAGCTGGCGTGAGTGGGTTTGGTGAGTTAAACGTCCTTTACTTCCGGTATAAGGGTCGGTATTTAAGCGTTTATTAGCCCTCTTAAGAGTGAAACTTGGACAGTAGTTGTATTTTCATACTGTGTCCTGCTCTAACACGGTGTCGATTTTGCTTCGAAGCGGATGGTTTCGTCTTTAGTATTATTTCGTGGTGGGCGTTGTTGATAGCGGAAGTGCGCTTCAGGGAGCTCCCCCATGAGTCACCTGTTGTGATGCGCGTTAAAGCCAATGGAGAGAGACTACGTGAGTGACGTATTCTGGTTTGAAATCAGCTTCGGCGCGCGTGGTGTGTTTACTTCCTGGTTTTCCAGGCCCAAGCCAATGCTCTAAATACTACGAAAATAGCTACTTTAAAGCTAGATCTTTACAGCGATTGCGTTCCCGTTTATTACCTCAACCTACGTCGGGTGCCGTGTTCGCATCGAGTTGGATAATTTTGGAATTTTTTTTTTTTTTTTTTTAGAATGGCCGGTATGCCTACCGATGACTGGAGTATTAGGACCTGTCTACACTGAGGTATTTATTAAATTCTTTGATAAAGCCTTATATGGGAAGTTATTCGGGAAACCAGGAGGTTAAAGTTTTTAATTTATGTGTTTGTAGGTTTGTTTGTGTATTTAGTTAATGGAATTGAGATGTGAATGTGTTTGTTCTGATAGATTTGTAGTTAGGATCGGTTGGTGATGTCAGATGGATTAAGGTTATGGTGGGTCACGTTATTTTATTCATTTATACCTGTAACATTGTTCGTTCCTATAGTTTTGTAGTTGGGGTCGGTTTGTTTTTGGCCCAGTAGTTCGGTACAGAAGAGATTAAGGTGAAGTTAGGTTATGCTATTCTATATAACTAATACATCTTTATGTATCTCGTTTAATGAGCTTTCAGCCTGTAAAAATGTTCGTTCCTATAGTTTTGTAGTTAGGGTCGGTTTGTTTTTGGCCCAGTAGTCAGGTACAGCGGAGATTAATGTGAAGTTAGATTATGCTATTCTATACAACTAATACATCTTTTAATAAAGCTTTAACCGGGGAGTTATTTGGGAGATCTAGGATATTAATTCTTCTATTTTATATATTTGTTGGCTTGTTTATGTATCTCGTTTAATGAGCTTTCAGCCTGTAACAATGTTTGTTCCTATAGTTTTGTAGTTAGGGTCGGTTTGTTTTTGGCCCAGTAGTCCGGTACAGAAGAGATTAAGGTGAAGTTAGGTTATGCTATTCTATATAACTAATACATCTTTTAATAAGGCTTTAACTGGGGAGTTATTTGGGAGATCCAGGATATTAATTCTTCTATTTTATATATTTGTTGGTTTGTTTATGTATCTCGTTTAATGAGCTTTCAGCCTGTAACAATGTTTGTTCCTATAGTTTTGTAGTTAGGGTCGGTTTGTTTTTGGCCCAGTAGTTCGGTACAGAAGAGATTAAGGTGAAGTTAGGTTATGCTATTCTATATAACTAATACATAGGGTTAGGGTTATGGTTAGGGTTTAGGGTTAGGGTTAGGGTTAGGGTTAGGTTTTTGAATTTTTTATTTCTCAATAAAAGTCCTTACTTAAGGTTTGTTGTGCACTGGCACATGTAAATCTTCCCTCTCATGGTTCATCTACTATAGGCTAAAAGTGGACCATGTGGTTGGTAGTGGACTGTGTCTCTGTCTTTTTTCTGATAAAAAATTATACATACATATATATATACATATACACACACATATACATATATATATATATATATATATATATATATATATATATATATATATATATATATATATATATATATATACATACATATACACACATACATACCCACATCCACATACATACCAAAAATGTTGGATTATTTAATGTTAAAATAGAGTTTAGACTGAGAAATGAAGGTTAGTTGTGGTGAAATGGTTAGGCTTGGGGTCAGGTATGGGTTCAAAGGTTAGGGTTAGGATTAGAGTCAAGCTTGGGGTTCAAAGGTTAGGGTTAGGGGTTGGGGGTTGGGGTTAGGGTTAGGGGGTTGGGGTTAGGGTTAGGGTTAGGGTTAGGTTTTTGTAAGAATACAATGATCCCCCCCATCACAAATTCATTGCGTGGTTGAATAGGGGACCAAGGAAAGTGCACGGGCCGGCGCTTGTTAAGCGTAGCTATTGTTCCTGTAGCAGACCCCGGCTTGGCGTCTGCTGATTTAACAAATCCAATCGAGTCTAACCCGATTAGATTTTATAGTTGGTGGATCACGAGCTATTTCCCAATGGGCTGTGGAGATGGTATTCAGTTGGAGGTGGTTCTTAGATGTCTAGGGTTAAGATGGGTGCACCGTTTAAGGTTTCGCTGTTGACATTTGGCTATAACCCTCCCGAGTTGGGCTTTCTTCTTTTATTCCCAGCTGGGTGTGGAAGTTATTTTGGTTTAAATCATTCTTCCTGAGTAACGTTTTTCCTGACCTGCTTAGAGCAGTCGTTCGGCAACAAACTTTTATGGATTAGGATCCGGTTATTTGTTTGTTAATTTCTCTATTTTGTGTGGGTGTGTGTAAATACTGGGTAGAAGGTTGAGTCTCATTAACCTGTTGCTTAGTTCGTCGGATTGACTTCTGGTTTTGACATTAATTCCTTTAGGTGTTGTGGCTGTGCTTCCCGATGTCGCGAATCCTAGGGAGTATTGGAGAGGTTGAGAAATGGATCCAAGTTGTGGGTACTTAGGGTTAGGGTTTAGGGTTAATTTTTAGGGTTCAGGTTGAATTTTTTGGGGATCAGGGCTACAGTTTAGCGTGATGGTTATGATTAGGGTTTAGGTTAGACTTTAGGGTTCAGAGCTAGGGTTATGGTTGGGGTTAGGGTTTAGAGTCAGGGTCAGGGATTAGGGTTTAGGTTGCGTTTTCGGGGTCGGAGCTAAAGTTAAAGTGACGGTTATGGTTAGGTTTTAGGTTAGGGTTTAGGTTAGGTTTTAGGGTTCAGCGCTAGGGTTATGGTTAGGGTTTAGGGTTAGGGTTTTAGAGTTAGGGTCAGGGTTTAGGTTGCGTTTTCGGGGTCGGAGTTAGAGTTAAAGTGACGGTTATGATTAGGGTTTAGGTTAGGTTTTAGGGTTCAGAGCTAGGGTTATGGTTAGGGTCTAGGTTAGGGTTAGGTTTTAGGGTTCAAGGCTAAGGTTATAAATTATTATTATTATTATTATTATTATTATTTTTTTTTTTAATTTTATACCCTAAATTTTAGGACACATCATCAGTAGTGCTCCGCAGAATCATTGGGTGTTTCAGGCCTTTTAGTCACTAGACACCCTCAACTGCGGGTTAGGGTTAGGGTTAGGGTTAGGGTTAGGGTTTTGAATTTTTTATTTCTCAATAAAAGTCCTTACTTAAGGTTTGTTGTGCACTGGCACATCTAAATCTTCCCTCTCATTGTTCATTTACTATAGGCTAAAAGTGGACCATGTGGTTGGTAGTGGACTGTGTCTCTGTCCTTTTTCTGAAAAAAATTATACATACATATATATATATATATATATATACACACACACATACATATATATATATATATATGTATACATATATATATATATATACATATACACACATACATACCCACATCCACATACATACCAAAAATGTTGGATTATTTAATGTTAAAATAGAGTTTAGACTGAGAAATGAAGGTTAGTTGTGGTGAAATGGTTAGGCTTGGGGTCAGGTATGGGTTCAAAGGTTAGGGTTAGGATTAGAGTCAAGCTTGGGGTTCAAAGGTTAGGGTTAGGGGTTGGGGGTTGGGGTTGGGGTTAGGGGGTTGGGGTTAGGGGTTGGGGGGTTGGGGTTAGGGGTTAGGGTCCATGGTAGGGTTCAAATAGGATTAGGGTCAAGCATGGGGTTCAAAGGTTAGGGTTAGGGTTAGTGGTTAGGGTTAGGGTTAGGGGGTTGGGGTTCAGGGTTAGGGTCCATGGTAGGATTCAAATAGGATTAGGGTCAAGCATGGGGTTCAAAGGGTTAGGGTTAGGGGTTGGGGTTAGGGGTTAGGGGGTTGGGGTTAGGGGGTTAGGGGTTAGGGTCCTTGTTAAGGTTCAAAGGTTAGGGTTAGGGTTAGGGTTAGGGGGGGGGGGTTAGGGTTAGGGGGTTGAGGTTAGGGGTTAGGGGTTAGGGTCCATGGTAGGGTTCAAATTAGATTAGGGTCAAGCATGGGGTTCAAAGGTTAGGGTTAGGGTTAGGGGTTGGGGGTTGGGGTTAGGGGTTGGGGTAGGGAGTTAGGGGGTTGGGGTTAGGGGTTGGGGTAAGGGGTTAGGGGGTTAGGGATTAGGGTCCATGGTAGGGTTCAAGGTTAAGGGTTAGGGGGTTGGGGGTTAGGGTTAGGGGGTTAGGGTCCTTGTTAAGGTTCAAAGGTTAGGGGTTAGGGGTTTTGGGGTTAGGGGTTAGGGGTTCAGAGGTTAGGGTTAGGGGTTGGGGGGTTAGGGTTAGGGGGTTGGTGTTAGGGGGTTAGGGTCCCTGTTAGGGTTCAAAGGTTAGGGTTAGGGCCCGGATCAGAGATAGGGTTCAAGGGTTGGGATGGGAAATTAGGAATGAGGGATTGAGTTGTGTGTAAAGTGATTCAATAAGTGCTTTCTTTTTTTCTTCCTCTAACGGTTCGATACTGGATGGCTGACTGAGGATCTAGGATAAGTGCTTTAAAAAATAAGTGCCAATTCCACTCCATGCCATGGGGTACAGTGGGTAAGTGCTTCAGTTCTTTCTGCCAAAAGAAGGATAAGTGCTTAAAACATGCTTTTCACTCTATACAATAATCAAATACACACAATATAATAAATATATAAGAATTAAAAACAATTTTTGATCAAAGGGGGTTTTCCTAAATCCTCTCTCAACCCTCCGCCATTCGAACCTATTTTATTTTATGTTTATGGATAATGTTGTTCTGTTACCCTTTAAAAACTCTCTCCCTAATGTCCTTTTGTGGTTAAAACCGGTGTCCTACCATAAACCTCTCCCCCTCTCATTCAGTCCCCGGGAGGTCCATGCTCTTAATCTATTTATCCATTTAAACTCGTTTCTCTTCCTCTGTTTATCTGTCCATGCAGTGTTCGATTCCAGCCCGAAGATTGACAGTTGGTTTATCCCGTGTTCTTTGAAGTGATGAATCAGTATTGTGTTTTTAGTGTTATTCTTGATGCTGTATAAGTGTTGTTTTAACCTTGCTGCTAGTGTGTTCTTGGTCTCCCCAATATAGCGTTTCCGACAGTATGCACATGTTATGCAGTACACTATATTAGTTGTATTTAAGTGTAGATTTTGTGTTATGGGTGTACCTAAAATGTATTTTATCTTTCTATAGTACACTTGCCATGGAGACTGCTGTCGGGAAAGTTTTCGGAGTTAAATCTGGAACAGACCAAGATATCCTTAAGGTTTTTGGTTTTTTCTATACGCTGAAATGACCTTGAATTCTTGTAAGACTGGTAGTTGGTGTTGAGTGCGTTCGAAATTGTTTTTAACTTTTTTGTTTAGAGCTAGTGCTTGTTGATTATAGGTAGTTATAAGTGGGATGACCCGTTGGGGGTCTGGCAGCAGGGTGTCTGGAGGCGGAGTCCTTATTTCCCTCAGTGTTTTGGCTTTGATTTCCCTTAAAAATCTCTGACTGTAGCCCCTATGTCTAAGGGCTTTAAACAGTACTTGAGTGGCATCGTGGAAGTCGTTTTCATCCGTACAGATGCGGTAGAACCATATCAACTGGGACTTGACTATCCCCTTGAACGTGTGTTTCGGATGAAAACTCGACTTGTGTAACAGGCTGTGTGTGTCTGTTTTTTTAAAGTACACTTTGGTTTTGAGTGTCCTGGATTGCTCAACAGGTTCACCCAAAAAACCACAGTGTCCAAAAATTGAATGGATTGTTTATTAGCATTGTGTTTTATTGTGATGTTCGGATGATGTGTGTTTGCCAGTATGATGAATTGATCAAATTCCTCCTTTCCATGCTGCCAAACCCCAAAGATGTCATCCAAATATCTATAGTAAACCAAGGGCTTGAGTTTACATCTTTCTAGAAGGGTTGTTTCCCATTCTGCCATGTATATATTTGCATATGCTGGGGCAAATTTTTTGCCCATTGCTGTACCCTGGATCTGTAAGTAGAATTGTGAGTCGAATTCAAAGTCATTTCGCGTTAGACCTATTTGTAAGAGCTGTAAAATGTGTGTATCAGGTCTGTTTGGATCTGGGTTGTTTCTGAAGGCTTTTTGAACAGCCTTCAGCCCTAAGTCCGTCGATATGTTTGTGTATAGGCTGTCTATGTCTATTGTGAAGAGAAACGAGTTATTTGATATACTGATGTTTTGGATTTTGGTGATAAAATCATACGTGTCCTTTATGTAACTTCGGTGTATTTGTGATAACGGATTTAGGAAGCTATCGATGTATTGGGCCGTGCGATAGGACTCACTTCCGCAGTCCGACACTATCGGGCGGCCCCTGGGGATCTCGCCTGGGATAGTCCATGTTTCTGGTGCAGCATGTATTTTTGGTAGTAGATAAAATAGTCTAGGTCTGGGAACATCTGGACCCCTTAAGTAATGCTTCTGTTTTAGGTTGATGTATTTTTCCTGATGTAAGCTATTCAGGACCTTTTGTGTAATTAGTTTAGTCTCAGATTGTAGTGAATGATTCAAGGGGATGTAATGGTCGGTGTTATTCAATTGTCTTTTGGCCTCAAACATGTATTGAGCTTTATCCAAAATGACAATCCCTGACCCCTTATCCGCCGGTTTTAATATGATGTCTGTATTCGTTTTGAGTGAATGGATTGCCCTTTTCTGTGTAGGTGATAAATTATCAGATGTTTTGAAAGATCTATTTGAGTCTATGGCTCTGTGATTGTGTTTAATTAGTCTTCTGATATGTTCGAGTTAAATCTGGAACAGACCAAGATATCCTTAAGGTTTTTGTTTTTTCTATACGCTGAAATGACCTTGAATTCTTGTAAGACTGGTAGTTGGTGTTGAGTGCGTTCGAAATTGTTTTTAACTTTTTTGTTTAGAGCTAGTGCTTGTTGATTATAGGTAGTTATAAGTGGGATGACCCGTTGGGGGTCTGGCAGCAGGGTGTCTGGAGGCGGAGTCCTTATTTCCCTCAGTGTTTTGGCTTTGGTTAGGGTTAGGGTTAGGGTTAGGGTTAGGGGTTAGGGTTAGGGTTAGGTTTTTGTAAGAATACAATGATCCCCCCCATCACAAATTCATTGCGTGGTTGAATAGGGGACCAAGGAAAGTGCACGGGCCGGCGCTTGTTAAGCGTAGCTATTGTTCCTGTAGCAGACCCCGGCTTGGCGTCTGCTGATTTAACAAATCCAATCGAGTCTAACCCGATTAGGTTTTTATAGTTGGTGGATCACGACATTCCCCAATGGGCTGTGGAGATGGTATTCAGTTGGAGGTGGTTCTTAGATGTCTAGGGTTAAGATGGTCGTACCGTTTGAGGTTTCACTGTTGACATTTGGCTGTAACCCTCCCCGAAGTTGGGCTTTCTTTTTTTATTCCCAGCTGGGTGTGGAAGTTATTCTGGTTTAAGTCCTTCTTCCTGAGTAAGGTTTTTCCTGACCTGCTTAGAGCAGTAGTTCGGGCTAAACTTTTATGGGTTAGGATCAGGTTATTTATTTGTTAATTTCTCTATTTTGTGTGGGTGTGTGTAAATACTGGGTAGAACGTTGAGTCTCATTAACCTGTTGCTTAGCCCGTCGGATTGATTTCTGGTTTTGACTTTAATTCATTTAGGTGTTGTGGCTGTGCTTCCTGATGTCGCGAATCCTAGGGAGTATTTGGAGAGGTTGAGAAATGGGTCCAAGTTGTGGGAACTTAGGGTTAGGGTTTATGGTTAATTTTTAGAGTTCAGGTTGAATTTTTAGGGATCGGAGCTACAGTTTAGCGTACTGGTTATGATTAGGGTTTAGGTTAGGCTTTAGGGTTCAGAGCCAAGGTTATGGTTAGGGTTAGGGTTTAGGGTTAGGGTTTAGGGTCAGGGATTAGGGTTTAGGTTGAGTTTTCGGGGTCGGAGCTAAAGTTAAAGTGACGGTTATGGTTAGGATTTAGGTTAGGGTTTAGGTTAGGTTTTAGAGTTAGGGTTAGGGTTAGGGTCAGGGTCAGGGTTAGGGGTTAGGGTTAGGGGTTAGGGTTGGTTTTGTAAGAATACAATGATCCCCCCATCACAAATTCATTGCGTGGTTGAATAGGGGACCAAGGGTTAGGGTTAGGGTTTAGGGTTAGGGTTTTAGGGTTAGGGTCAGGGTTTAGGTTGAGTTTTCGGGGTCGGAGTTAGGGTTAGGGTTAGGGTTAGGGTTAGGGTAGGGGTTAGGGTTAGGGGTTAGGGTTAGGGTTAGGGTTAGGGGGTTAGGGTTAGGGTTAGGGTTAGGGTTAGGGGGTTAGGGTTAGGGTTAGGGTTAGGTTTTTGTAAGAATACAATGATCCCCCAATCACAAATTCATTGCGTGGTTGAATAGGGGACCAAGGAAAGTGCACGGGCCGGCGCTTGTTAAGCGTAGCTATTGTTCCTGTAGCAGACCCCGGCTTGGCGTCTGCTGATTTAACAAATCCAATCGAGTCTAACCCGATTAGGTTTTATAGTTGGTGGATCACGAGCTATTTCCCAATGGGCTGTGGAGATGGTATTCAGTTGGAGGTGGTTCTTAGATGTCTAGGGTTAAGATGGTCGTACCGTTTAAGGTTTCGCTGTTGACATTTGGCTACAACCCTCCCCGAAGTTGGGCTTTCTTCTTTTATTCCCAGCTGGGTGTGGAAGTTATTTTGGTTTAAATCATTCTTCCTGAGTAACGTTTTTCCTGACCTGCTTAGAGCAGTCGTTCGGGCTAAACTTTTATGGATTAGGATCCGGTTATTTGTTTGTTAATTTCTCTATTTTGTGTGGGTGTTGTAAATACTGGGTAGAAGGTTGAGTCTCATTAACCTGTTGCTTAGTTCGTCGGATTGACTTCTGGTTTTGACATTAATTCCTTTAGGTGTTGTGGCTGTGCTTCCTGATGTCGCGAATCCTAGGGAGTATTGGAGAGGTTGAGAAATGGGTCCAAGTTGTGGGTACTTAGGGTTAGGGTTTAGGGTTAATTTTTAGGGTTCAGGTTGAATTTTTAGGGATCAGGGCTACAGTTTAGCGTGATGGTTATGATTAGGGTTTAGGTTAGACTTTAGGGTTCAGAGCTAGGGTTATGGTTGGGGTTAGGGTTTAGAGTTAGGGTCAGGGATTAGGGTTTAGGTTGCGTTTTCGGGGTCGGAGCTAAAGTTAAAGTGACGGTTATGGTTAGGTTTTAGGTTAGGGTTTAGGTTAGGTTTTAGGGGTTCAGGCTAGGGTTATGGTTAGGGTTTAGGGTTAGGGTTTTAGAGTTAGGGTCAGGGGTTTGGGTGCGTTTTGGGGGTCGGAGTTAGAGTTAAAGTGACGGTTATGATTAGGGTTTAGGTTAGGTTTTAGGGTTCAGAGCTAGGGTTATGGTTAGGGTCTAGGTTAGGGTTAGGTTTTTGGGGTTCAAGGCTAAGGTTATAAATTATAAATTTTTTTTTTTTTTTTTTTTAATTTTATACCCTAAATTTTAGGACACATCATCAGTAGTGCTCCGCAGAATCATTGGGTGTTTCAGGCCTTTTAGTCACTAGACACCCTCAACTGCGGCGGCCAGCCGTGGGTTGATCACTCCCCGGCCTGTGTCCCATAGCCAATCATCCCATTCGCCTAAGGCATGGTTTAAGATGATATTTTATTTCAAATGGGCCTGCGTTTTTGGGTTAAATAACCATTCATTCATCCATTCATTCATTTATTTTGCTCTGATCTGATCATAGTATAATTTACTAATTGTTTTTTCAGTCCCTGTCAGTTTTGGCTACTTTATTAAGCAGTAATTTATATTGGAAGCATGTTGGATCAGTCAATTTCGATTGTTTTAGACCTCCATATTGGTTGATGGATTATTATTTTTTTAAATTTCTGTATTACTAAGATCAACTGATTGTATTCTAGAGCCATGTCGGTTTGGTTTACTTAGATCGTTCTCGGCCTAAGTATTGATTATTGGATTATTATTTTAGTTTCTGTATTGGTGTAATCCACTGTTTGTATTTTAAAGCCCTGTCTGTTTTGCCTAATTAAGGAGAATTAAATTATATAAGGAGCATGTTCGTCGGAACATTAAATTGTTTTAGATCTAAGTGTTGATTGTCGGTTTATTGTTTTAATTACAGTCATAGAATTTTACCCTATTTTATTTATTTTTTATTTGTTTATATAAAACTGCTTTAGGCCTAAGTCTTTGTTTGATGGCTTATTGTTTTAATTACAGTCATTTAATTTCACCCCTTTTGAGTAATGTTAGCTTGTTTTTGTTTTGGCTACTAATGAAATGGTAATTTATATTGGAAGCATGTTGGATCCGTTGATTTAGATTGTTTTAAACCTACGTATTGATTGATGGATTGATATTTGTTTTTTTTCTGTATTAATATGATCAACTGATTGTATTTTAGAGCCATGTCGGTTTGGTTAATTAGATTGTTTTTAGGCCTAAGTATTGATTATCAATTATTATTTTAGTTTCTGTATTGGTGTAACCTACTGATTTGTATTTTAAAGCCCTGTCTGTTTTGCCTACTTAAGGAGAGTTAATTTATATAAGGGGCATGTTTGTTCGGAACATTAAATTATTTTAGATCTAAGTGTTTTTTGCGATATATTGTTTTAATTACCGTCCTAAAATTGCACCTTATTTTATTTATTTATTTGTTCATATAACAACTACTTTAGGCGTAAGTTTTGTTTGATGGCTTATTGTTTTAATTACAGTCATTTAATTTCACCCTTTTGAGTAACGTTAGCTTGCCCAATTTGCCTAATAAAGTTTAGTTATTCTAAAGCATGGCGGAGCGTCGGTGTTTCGGACGTCGGGTAACGTATACTTACCTCGCTCAGCCCCGAGGTGACTCTTGTTAACACCGCAAGGTTTCCGAGTCACCCGAACTGAGCCTATAGCTAAGCCTAACGCGGCGTCCTATCTAACTAAACCAGGGGTCCAGAGGTAGGTCCCGTGCAATACGTCACCTCCGGATGGCCCTGGGTGGGTTACAACTCAGCGGATGGCTTGACCCTACCGTTCCTCCTCACAAAGGATTCGGAACCTTTCGGGGAAACACCCAGGCTTCTACTGAGTTGGGCCCCCTGGGGTTGAGCGTGTGCCGCGCGGATTCCTTCCTTACCTTACTCCCAAAGAGTAGTCTCGGGAAGTGATCAGGCTTCTACTGGCGTAGCCGCCCCGACTTGGATGTAGGAGTGGTCCCCACCCACTAGGCTCTTTCTAAGATCGATTTCCCTATTATGGTAAAAAAAAACTTTCGACTTATGTATTTGTAGTTGACTGAAAGGTTGGGATTCTATGCCGCGGTACCAAAAACCGCGTCGCGTTTAGCTCCGACGTTGTTAAGATGTTTTGCGTTAAGTCTGGTTTAAGTTAGGACCATGATCCTTTCTTTTTTGCCATAACATTTCCTCCTCCACGTACGTAATCACCCGGTATTTTATTTGGTCAAGTTAAGATGTAACCGTGTATTTTACCCCCCTCTACGTATTAGTATATTACAATCTGCGTTTCACTTGTTTACCGTATGTATTATTGTTATTATTATTACTTCTCCATTTATTATGACCTTCGGTCGCGAACTCTGCGTTAAAAAATGCACCTTCACTTCCTGTATTCCAGCCGTGGAAAAGCGCTCCAGATCGCGCCAAATAGCTGCCCTAAAATTAGATTTTCACAGCGATTGTGTTTCCATAACCTGTCTTAATCTAACCAGGGTGTTGATTTTTGCTTCGAAAACGGATAAATATTATTTTTAATATTTTCCATTATTTTTAATATTCTCCGTCGTATGACCGACCCGATCACAGCTAAAGTGATCTGTGGGAGCCATCATACGTGCACCTGAATAATTCCGCATCAGATCCATTGATAAATTTTCCGAGTGAAGTTTTGAGGTATAAAAGCGCGCCGCGCCGTGTTTAAGAATGCACCCTCACTTCCGGTATCCCAGCCTAGAAAAAACGCTCTGGATCGCGCAAAATAACTACCTTAGAATTAGATTTTACGCGATTGTGTTTCTATAACGTGTCTTAATCTAATCAGGATGTTGGTTTTGCTCCGAAACGGATAATTATTATTTTTAATATTTTCCATGATTTTTTAATATTCTCCGCTGTATGGCAGCCCCGATCACGGCTAAAGTGATCTGTGGGAGTAATCCTACGTGTACCCGAATAAATACACATCGGATCCATTGATAAACTTTCACGAGTGAAGTTTTTGAGGCTTAAAATAGCTCTCGGCTCGCTTCGTGTTTAAGAATGCACCCTCACTTCCGGTATCCCAGCCCTAGAAAACGCTCTAGATCGCGCAAAATAGCTACCTTAAAATTAGATTTTCGCAGCGATTGTGTTTCTATAACGTGTCTTAATCTAATCAGGGTGTTGGTTTTGCTTCGAAACGGATAATTATTATTTTTAATATTTTCCATGATTTTTTAATATTCTCCGCTGTATGGCAGCCCCGATCACGGCTAAAGTGATCTGTGGGAGTAATCCTACGTGCACCCGAATAAATACGCATCGGATCCATTGATAAACTTTCACGAGTGAAGTTTTGAGGCTTAAAATAGCTCTCGGCGCGCTTCGTGTTTAAGAATGCACCCTCACTTCCGGTATCCCAGCCGTGAAAAACGCTCCAGATCGCGCAAAATAGCTACCTTAAAATTATATTTTCGCAGCGATTGTGTTTCTGTAACGTGTCTTAATCTAACCAGGGTGTTGGTTTTGCTTCGAAACGGATAATTATTATTTTTAATATTTTCCATTATTTTTTAATATTCTCCGCTGTATGGCAGCCCCGATCACGGCTAAAGTGTTCTGTGGGAGTAATCATACGTGCACCCGACTAAATACGCATCGGATCCATTGATAAATTTTCACGAGTGAAGTTTTGAGGTATAAGATAGCTCTCGGCGCGCTTCGTGTTTAAGAATGCACCCTCACTTCCGGTAACCCAGCCGTAAAAAACGCTCCAGATCGCTCAAAGTAGCTACCTTAAGATTAGATTTTCGCAGCGATTGTGTTTCTATAACGTGTCTAAAACTAACCAGGGTGTTGGTTTTGCTTCAGAAACGGATCATCATTATTTTTAATATTCTCCGCTGTATGACAGGTGCGATCACAGGTGCGATCACAGCTGCAGCGATCTATTTTTACCTTAAAATTAGATTCCCGGCGATTATGGTTCTATAACGTGTCCTAATCTACCTTGTGGTGTTGGTTTTGCTTCTAAATGGATAATTATTATTTTTAATATTTTCCATTATTTTTAATATTCTCCGCGCGATCACAACTGAAGCGATCTGTGGGAGCAATCATAAGTGTACCAGAGTAAGTACGCATCGGATCCATTGATAAAAACTTGCGTGAATAACGTTTGAGGGTTTACCTAGCTTTTAGCACGAGCTCCATGTCTAAAATTATCATTCACTTCCGGTATCTTAGGTCGTGGAAAACGCTCCAGATCACGTCAAATAATTCTCCTAAAATTAGCTCTTCGCAGCGATTATATTTCCGTTCTTTATCTTAATCCACCCAGGGTGTTGTTTTCGCTTCGACTTGGATAATTCTGGAATATTTCTGAGCAGTACGGTTTGGTGTGATGATCCATGAATGGAGGATTAGGACGTGTCCATACTGAGGTATTTATTAATTCCCTTCATAAAGAATTATATGAGGAGTTATTTGAGAGACTAGAATGTTTATTTATTTATTTTATTTATTTAATTTGTTTGCTTATTTATTTATTCATTTTCACTTAATTAATCTGTGTATTTATGTTAGTGGTTTTATGGTTTGTAATAGGTTTTGGATTGGTCACAATAGTTGGGTTATAAATAGATTAGGGTTAGGCTTACATGATGCTTATTTATTTATTTATTTATTTATTTATTCATTCATTCATTCATTCATTCATTCATTCATTCATTCATGTTTGATTTTTTTGTTGTGTATTTCCATATTTATCTACTAGTTCACGTATTCCTTCCATTTTATGGTGTGGGATTAAGTTATAATTAGGGTTAGATTGCAATAAGGTAATGTTTAATTATGGTACGGTAAAGGTCAAGTTATATTTTATTTTGAAAACAAAGTTTTGGGATTCCGTTGTAATCTCTGCTTAGGCGTTGGGGGGGGTCTTGTCTCCGCTCACCCATCCTTTTGGTCTCTCTATCCCTTGTTTAGAGGAGCGAGAGATCGGACAGGCGTGGTCAATGGACCCTATCCTCGTGTAGTTTATGTACCAGTCATGTAGTTGGAAATTGTATGGGGTTAAGGTGTTATTTCTGTTTGAGGACTTGCTGCTGACTTTGGTCTTATTTCAAATTAGTTTCTCTTATCTTCATAGGTGAGTATAGGAATCTACTTATGTTTTGGATTTCCTTTTAAATGAGGCTTAGTTGGTGGTTAACTAATTTGGGCTTCTACTCCTAAACATGTTTTTGGTTGATGTAGGCCATGTGTAGTTAGAAGTGGTATTTTATTATCGGGGTTAGGGTGTTACATCCTATTGAAGACTTTTTTCAAGTTTTATTCTGTTTTTAGGTCGGTGATCTAATGGGCTGTAGACTAGTTTAGATTAGGATGTGTTGCAATTTTACGGAGGGTTCAGATCTTGAGAGGACTCCGGGTATGGATGCTTCCTTTGAATCCTCTCGTATCATCCTTACCACCCCTTTTTTTTTTTTTTTTTCTGGTGAGTTGTGGATAGTTGGAACTCACAATGTGCTCTTAGTTAGTACCAGATTTATTCCGATATATTATTTTTCATTTAACCCATCTGGGAATTTGGTGCCTAATCTTCTAATCCACTTTCTTTCTGTGGTTCTTCTTTCTAGTGTGGACCAGTTTGGGTTGTGGGCGATTATCCATGTTATTGCTTTGTTTGGGTCATGCCGTTGAAAGTGGGCCACTAGGGAAGTCTTTGTTTTTTGGGGTGTGTTATATTATATCTGTGTGAGTTTAAACGTGTCTTAACTGACGTGCGGTTTCCCCCACATATTGTATTCCGCATGTTCCGACGTGATGAGATAGACACAGTTTTCTTTGTTTAAAGGGATGTTTTGGGGGGAGTTCATAAGCCTCCCCTGTTGTGGCGGTTCTTTGCAATCTTTGGGTTTGTTGGTGGATTTGTTTTACAGTTAGGCGGTTTTAATTTGCTTTGTACTAATATGTCCTTCAGATTTTTGTTTCTTTTGAAGGCAGAAATTATTTGGATATTTCCGTCCTCACCCATTATTTGGCTAAAGTTTGTTTTTATTGCCTTGTTCACTTTTATGGTGTGCCTAGAGAATGTGGTTACAATTGGGATAATTCTGTTATCGGGGTTCAAGGGATTTGATTCATTAGATGACTCATGTTGCTCTCTTTTCCATTCCTGATAGATGGATCGTAGATAGGATCTTGAGTAGCCCCTGTTCCTGAGAGATTTGAATAGAGTCTGTGTGGCTCCACTAAAGTCTTTACCTTGAGTACAGATCCTTTTAAATCTTAACAATTGTCCTTTAATGATACCTTTGAATGTACTCCGAGGATGGTAACTTCTCTTGTGTAACAAGGCATGTGTATCCGTCTCCTTAAAATATACCCTAATGTCTAGTTTTCTGGTTTTGTAAAATTGCGGGCTTTTGTATGTGGTAGTGTCTAGAAAATTGACCTCTTTTTCATTTAGGACATGTTTAATTTTTATTGCTTTATGATGGTTGTCGGGTATTTTGGAGGTATTCATGAAATCTCTCCTCCCTGTGCGGCCAAGCCCCCCAGATGTCATCTAAGAATCTATAATAATGTGATGGTTTATATGGGCATTTTGGGAGGACCGTTTCCTCCCAGTCTGCCATATATATATTGGCATATGCCGGTGCAAATTTTTTTCCCATCGCTGTGCCTTTAGTCTGCAGATAGAATTGCCCATTGAATTCAAAGTCGTTTCTAGTAAGGCTTAATTCCAATAATTCTAGAATAGCATCATCCGGTCTGTTGGGGTCCGGATTCTTATTGAAGGTTTGTCTGATTGCAGCTAGACCTCTGTTGGTTTCTATATTAGTGTACAGATCATTTATGTCTATTGTGAAGAGTAGGCTCTGGGGTTCAAGCGTGGTTTCTTTTACTTTCCGTATAAAGTCCTGTGTGTCTTGGATGTAGCTTGGGTGGATTGTGGAGAGTGGTTTGAGGGTGAAGTCCAAATATTCTGCAATGTTGTATGACTCACTGTTACAGTCTGATATAATCGGTCTCCCTGGTGGCATTGAGAGTGAGGCCACATTTCCCGTGGTTTATGTATTTTGGTAGAAGATAGAATCTTCTCGGTCTTGGTGGGTTTCCCCCTTTCAGATATTTTGCCTGTTTCTTTTGGAGAAAGCCTGTTTGGACCAGAGTGTCCACTATGTGGCTCATTAGAGTAGCTGTTTCCAAGTAAATTGGGTCTCTTAGTCTTTTGTAGTAGGTTGTGTTATTTAATTGCCTGAGGGCTTCCTCTACATATTGGGTCCTGCCCATAACCACAACCGCTCCCCCTTTGTCCGCTGGTTTAATAATAATATTGTTGGCGTTACCCTTAGGTTTTTAATTGCTCTATACTCTGCTCCGTGATATTAGGCTTGTTCGAATTTTGGATTACTGGTATGTCTCTTATTGTTTTGTGGTCCTGTTTTATTAGTTTATGGATTATTTTTGGTATTTTATTAGGTGGGGGTTCCCAGCTGGATTTGGGTTGGAACGGTACAATGTTCTTTTCTTGTTCTAGGTCGAAAAAGAAAGCTAATTTTAGCCTACGGTGGTATTGAGTGATCTGTGCGGCCATCTCTTCGCGTTCGGTTGTAGGTATTGTGTTTGAGGGTATGAACGATAGACCTTTTTGAAGTATTTCTATTTCTGCGTCTGATAGACTAATGTTTTCCGAAGAGGTTAATTACCATTTTGTTCCCTGTTATTTTGGGCTCCTTAGTGGGAGTAGTTTAAATAGAAGTTTCCAGTTCTCCCAGATTGCTAGTCCCGTTTCGGGGTCCAATGAACATTGTCTTTTTGGTTTTAAAATGTAAGAAGGGGGTGAGGGCATGTCTAGTCCTGTGCGTCTGATTTGGTTGTTTAGGATTTTCAGGTTGTTTTTTCAATAGGTGGTAGTTCCGTCTGCGAAATTGACGATTGGAATATGAATGGTGGCGTTAGGAAATGTATCCTTTGCTGTTCTGATAAGTTTATCCAGGTGTTGGTCAATTATTGTTGTGTTACCCTGTCCCCTATTATTTATCCCGATAGGAGAGGATTAATTTTAGGACTCTGACCGACGTGGGTGTTTTATTTCGAAGAATGTGCCCTGCATGTATTAGTTGTGCTCCGGGGTAACAGTCTACCTGTATTCGGTTATCCACGATCTCTGGTAGTTTGGCTACATTGGAGTCTCCCATGATTAGAATGGATCTCATAGGTTGGAGTGTCCAATTTGTGTACTTATTTCCCCGTGTTCGGTGTCTCGTGAATTTACTTGTATGAATGGGGTTCCTATGAGTTTCCCAAGTTTTGGGTGCAATTTGTATCGGGGTCCAAAGGGGCCCCTGGGATCTAACTCCTTTGTTTTTTTTTTTCCTTTCCCCATTTTTGTTGGGTGGTGTTATATTGTTTTACTCCTGACGTTGTTGGTTGTGTCCCTTTGTTTGGTGTTGTTAATTGGTCTAAATTTTGAGTTTTTGGATCCTGTCGAGTTCTTTTTGGGTCTCGGCTTACGGCTTGTTCCTTATTCGTTTCCCTAATGTTGTTGTCTGTTCTGGCTTTTGTCTTTGTGATCTATAGGAGAGGGAGTTGGTTCTTTGTTCAGACTTAGAATAAGAACCCGATACCTGCTTGGCATCTGTGGTTTTCTTAATATTGGTTGGTTGTGTAAATGTAGTTTTTCCCCGGATATCTTTTTGATCTTTTGTTCGAGTTGTGGCACTGGTATTCGGTAGATTTTGGGTATTGACATGATGGGAAACATTCTAAACCGAGCAGGGAGTCCTGGCTTGGACTTTGCGGTTGGTTTTCAGTTACCGTAAAGTTTTGTTGGGGATTCATAACCACTGTTGGGAAGGTCAATATTGGGGTCATGTCTTTGTCTTTTTTTCTCTCCGTATGTCATTTTGCTGTGGGTCACCATAAACCTGGTTCTTTTTTGTATTTTGGGTTGAGGTACGAAGGAGGGTCTTTTTCTGGGGTGTCGAACAGATCCAGGCTGTATATTGACCCGCCATCTGGATTTTCCTCTTGGGGTAGGTTGGTATCACCATATTCTGTCGCTTGTGGGTTGTCTGCTGTCGATTCCACCCCTTCTAGGAGAAGTTGGACCCTTCTTTCTACGTCCCTGATTGTCCTTTCTGTAATTTTCTTGAGATTCTTTTTTGTCCATTTAATTGCAATTGTCCAGGCCTCCAGCCATTTTTTTGGGTCTATCCCCTAATGTTATCCTCAATTCCTGGATTAGGTCCCTGTAGTGGGTTTCCAAGATTTGTAGGCTATTGTGTAGCCAGTTCCTGGCATTACCGTATACCATTAGTCCAGTTTTTTTGTTGGGTTCGCTGGTTTTGATCATTGTTTCCAGTCTGTTTGCGGTTTTATTGAGACTAGGTGGGCCTTGGGTCTTGCCCGTTCCACCAGTGTTATTCAAATGGTGGTGGGCCCTTATGTATCGGTACAATATCCGAACCCATTTGCAAAAGTCATCCTTGGTTGCCATTTTTTCTGTAAACATAAGAAAGAGATATATTCTTTTGTTTTAGTCATATGTTTTTACGAAACAAAGAATGAATAACTTTTACTTGTTTTCTGTAATTCCAAGAATGGTTATGATTTGGACTAAAAGTTACGGTTAAACTTTGGGGTTTAATGGTTGAAAATTAGGTTAGGGGTAGGTTTTTTTTTTTTTTTTTTTTTTTTTTTTTTTTTTTTTTTTTTTTTTTTAACCTATACCTATTTTTTTGTTTATTTATAAATTTCTTCATTCAGGAGGGTTTATGGATTAAGTGTGGTTATGTTCTGGTTAAGTTGGGCTGTGATCCTAGTATTGTTTAATTAACCACCTATTTTTTTATTGTTAATTTTGTTTACATGGGTCAAAGCAAAGTTCCTGATTTATGCTTGGGCCCGATTTCACCAGTACTCTATGCGCCTGTTGTGTTGAGATTGGTTCCTTGTTGGTTCTTCTCCGTGTGTCGGAATGATTGGTTAAGCGGAATAAAGAATGGGCTACCTGTCTGGGCAGTACATTCACCATGCCTGTCTGGGCTTGTTTCCGCTCACCTATCCAAAAAATCTCCCCACCCCCAATCCAAAAGGATGGGAGACTGGACAGGTGTGATCGATGGACATGATTGTTGTAAAAGCTCATGGTCCACCAACACCTAAGACTACTTTGACTCAGATAGCATGCTTGGTCCGAAGGCTCTGGCTGGGTTAGGTTTTTGTAAGAATACAATGATCCCCCCCATCACAAATTCATTGCGTGGTTGAATAGGGGACCAAGGAAAGTGCACGGGCCGGCGCTTGTTAAGCGTAGCTATTGTTCCTGTAGCAGACCCCGGCTTGGCGTCTGCTGATTTAACAAATCCAATCGAGTCTAACCCGATTAGGTTTTATAGTTGGTGGATCACGAGCTATTTCCCAATGGGCTGTGGAGATGGTATTCAGTTGGAGGTGGTTCTTAGATGTCTAGGGTTAAGATGGTCGTACCATTTAAGGTTTCGCTGTTGACATTTGGCTATAACCCTCCCCGAAGTTGGGCTTTCTTCTTTTATTCCCAGCTGGGTGTGGAAGTTATTTTGGTTTAAATCATTCTTCCTGAGTAACGTTTTTCCTGACCTGCTTAGAGCAGTCGTTCGGGCTAAACTTTTATGGATTAGGATCCGGTTATTTGTTTGTTAATTTCTCTATTTTGTGTGGGTGTGTGTAAATACTGGGTAGAAGGTTTGAGTCTCATTAACCTGTTGCTTAGTTCGTCCGGATTGACCTCTGGTTTTGACATTAATTCCTTTAGGTGTTGTGGCTGTGCTTCCTGATGTGCGAATCCTAGGGGAGTATTGGAGAGGTTGAGAAATGGGTCCAAGTTGTGGGTACTTAGGGTTAGGGTTTAGGGTTAATTTTTAGGGTTCAGGTTGAATTTTTAGGGATCAGGGCTACAGTTTAGCGTGATGGTTATGATTAGGGTTTAGGTTAGACTTTAGGGTTCAGAGCTAGGGTTATGGTTGGGGTTAGGGTTTAGAGTTAGGGTCAGGGATTAGGGTTTGGGTTGCGGTTTCGGGGTCGGGAGCTAAAGTTAAAGTAACGGTTATGGTTAGGTTTTGAGTTAGGGGTTTAGGTTAGGTTTTAGGGTTCAGCGTAGGGTTATGGTTAGGGTTTAGGGTTAGGGTTTTAGAGTTAGGGTCAGGGTTTGGGTTGCGTTTTGGGTTAGGGTTGGGTTAGAGTTAGAGGTTTAGGGTTAGGGTTAGGGTTAGGGTTAGGGTTAGGGTTAGGGTTAGGGTTAGGGTTGGGTTAGGGGTTAGGGTTAGGGTTGAGGTTGGGGTTAGGGGTTAGGGTTAGGGTTAGGGTTAGGGTTAGGGTTAGGGTTAGGGTTGGGGTTAGGGTTGGGTTGGGGTTAGGGTTAGGGTTAGGGTTAGGGTTAGGGTTGATGGGTTAGGGTTAGGGTTAGGGTTAGGGTTAGGGTTAGGGTTAGGGTTAGGGTTTAGTGGGTTGGGTTAGGGTTAGGGTTAGGGTTGGGGTTAGGGTTAGGGTTAGGGTTAGGGTTAGGTTGGTTAGGGGTTAGGGGTTAGGGTTGGGGTTAGGGTTAGGGTTAGGGTTAGGGTTAGGGTTAGGGTTAGGGTTGGGGTTGGGGTTAGGGTTGAGGTTAGGGTTAGGGTTAGGGTTGGGGGTTGAGGGTTAGGGTTAGGGTTAGGGTTGGGGTTAGGGTTAGGGGTTGGGGGTTAGGGTTAGGGTTAGGGTTAGGGTTAGGGTTGGGGGTTAGGGGTTGGGGTTAGGGTTAGGGTTAGGGTTAGGGTTAGGGTTAGGGTTAGGGTTAGGGTTGGGGTTAGGGTTAGGGTTGGGGGTTAGGGGGTTAGGGTTGGGGTTAGGGTTAGGGTTAGGGTTAGGGTTAGGGTTAGGGGTTGGGGTTAGGGTTAGGGTTAGGGTTAGGGTTAGGGTTAGGGTTAGGGGTTATGGTTGGTAGGGTTGGGGCTTAGGGGTTATGCTTGGGTTAGGGTTAGGCTTAGGGTTAGGGTTAGGGTTGGGGTTAGGGTTAGGGTTAGGGTTAGGGTTAGGGTTAGGGTTAGGGGTTAGGGTTAGGGTTAGGGTTGGGGTTGGGGTTAGGGTTGGGTTTGGGGTTTAGGGTTTAGGGTTGGGTTTTTGTAAGAATACAATGATCCCCCATCACAAATTCATTGCGTGGTTGAATAGGGGACCAAGAGGAAGTGCGGGGCGCCGCTTGTTAAGCGTAGCTATTGTTCCTGTATCAGCCCCGGCTTGGCGTCTGCTGATTTTAAATCAATCGAGTCTAACCCGATTAGGTTTTATGTTGGTGGATCAGAGCTATTTCCCAATGGGCTGTGGAGATGGTATTCAGTTGGAGGTGGTTCTTAGATGTCTAGGGTTAAGATGGTGATACCATTTAAGGTTTCGCTGTTGACATTTGGCTATAACCCTCCCGAGTTGAGCTTTCTTCTTTTATTCCCAGCTGGGTGTGGAAGTTATTTTGGTTTAAATCATTCTTCCTGAGTAGCGTTTTTTCTGACCTGCTTAGAGCAGTCGTTCAGGCCCTAAACTTTTATGGATTAGGATCCGGTTATTTGTTTGTTAATTTCTCTATTTTGTGTGGGTGTGTGTGTAAATGGG